>OX638403.1:33123489-33705989 GCA_951813805.1 Limnephilus auricula | reverse complement strand
TAACCTAACCTAACCTAACCTAACCTAACCTAACCTAACCTAACCTAACCTAACCTAACCTAACCTAACCTAACCTAACCTAACCTAACCTAACCTAACCTAACCTAACCTAACCTAACCTAACCTAACCTAACCTAACCTAACCTAACCTAACCTAACCTAACCTAACCTAACCTAACCTAACCTAACCTAACCTAACCTAACCTAACCTAACCTAACCTAACCTAACCTAACCTAACCTAACCTAACCTAACCTAACCTAACCTAACCTAACCTAACCTAACCTAACCTAACCTAACCTAACCTAACCTAACCTAACCTAACCTAACCTAACCTAACCTAACCTAACCTAACCTAACCTAACCTAACCTAACCTAACCTAACCTAACCTAACCTAACCTAACCTAACCTAACCTAACCTAACCTAACCTAACCTAACCTAACCTAACCTAACCTAACCTAACCTAACCTAACCTAACCTAACCTAACCTAACCTAACCTAACCTAACCTAACCTAACCTAACCTAACCTAACCTAACCTAACCTAACCTAACCTAACCTAACCTAACCTAACCTAACCTAACCTAACCTAACCTAACCTAACCTAACCTAACCTAACCTAACCTAACCTAACCTAACCTAACCTAACCTAACCTAACCTAACCTAACCTAACCTAACCTAACCTAACCTAACCTAACCTAACCTAACCTAACCTAACCTAACCTAACCTAACCTAACCTAACCTAACCTAACCTAACCTAACCTAACCTAACCTAACCTAACCTAACCTAACCTAACCTAACCTAACCTAACCTAACCTAACCTAACCTAACCTAACCTAACCTAACCTAACCTAACCTAACCTAACCTAACCTAACCTAACCTAACCTAACCTAACCTAACCTAACCTAACCTAACCTAACCTAACCTAACCTAACCTAACCTAACCTAACCTAACCTAACCTAACCTAACCTAACCTAACCTAACCTAACCTAACCTAACCTAACCTAACCTAACCTAACCTAACCTAACCTAACCTAACCTAACCTAACCTAACCTAACCTAACCTAACCTAACCTAACCTAACCTAACCTAACCTAACCTAACCTAACCTAACCTAACCTAACCTAACCTAACCTAACCTAACCTAACCTAACCTAACCTAACCTAACCTAACCTAACCTAACCTAACCTAACCTAACCTAACCTAACCTAACCTAACCTAACCTAACCTAACCTAACCTAACCTAACCTAACCTAACCTAACCTAACCTAACCTAACCTAACCTAACCTAACCTAACCTAACCTAACCTAACCTAACCTAACCTAACCTAACCTAACCTAACCTAACCTAACCTAACCTAACCTAACCTAACCTAACTAACCTAACCTAACCTAACCTAACCTAACCTAACCTAACCTAACCTAACCTAACCTAACCTAACCTAACCTAACCTAACCTAACCTAACCTAACCTAACCTAACCTAACCTAACCTAACCTAACCTAACCTAACCTAACCTAACCTAACCTAACCTAACCTAACCTAACCTAACCTAACCTAACCTAACCTAACCTAACCTAACCTAACCTAACCTAACCTAACCTAACCTAACCTAACCTAACCTAACCTAACCTAACCTAACCTAACCTAACCTAACCTAACCTAACCTAACCTAACCTAACCTAACCTAACCTAACCTAACCTAACCTAACCTAACCTAACCTAACCTAACCTAACCTAACCTAACCTAACCTAACCTAACCTAACCTAACCTAACCTAACCTAACCTAACCTAACCTAACCTAACCTAACCTAACCTAACCTAACCTAACCTAACCTAACCTAACCTAACCTAACCTAACCTAACCTAACCTAACCTAACCTAACCTAACCTAACCTAACCTAACCTAACCTAACCTAACCTAACCTAACCTAACCTAACCTAACCTAACCTAACCTAACCTAACCTAACCTAACCTAACCTAACCTAACCTAACCTAACTCTAACCTAACCTAACCTAACCTAACCTAACCTAACCTAACCTAACCTAACCTAACCTAACCTAACCTAACCTAACCTAACCTAACCTAACCTAACCTAACCTAACCTAACCTAACCTAACCTAACCTAACCTAACCTAACCTAACCTAACCTAACCTAACCTAACCTAACCTAACCTAACCTAACCTAACCTAACCTAACCTAACCTAACCTAACCTAACCTAACCTAACCTAACCTAACCTAACCTAACCTAACCTAACCTAACCTAACCTAACCTAACCTAACCTAACCTAACCTAACCTAACCTAACCTAACCTAACCTAACCTAACCTAACCTAACCTAACCTAACCTAACCTAACCTAACCTAACCTAACCTAACCTAACCTAACCTAACCTAACCTAACCTAACCTAACCTAACCTAACCTAACCTAACCTAACCTAACCTAACCTAACCTAACCTAACCTAACCTAACCTAACCTAACCTAACCTAACCTAACCTAACCTAACCTAACCTAACCTAACCTAACCTAACCTAACCTAACCTAACCTAACCTAACCTAACCTAACCTAACCTAACCTAACCTAACCTAACCTAACCTAACCTAACCTAACCTAACCTAACCTAACCTAACCTAACCTAACCTAACCTAACCTAACCTAACCTAACCTAACCTAACCTAACCTAACCTAACCTAACCTAACCTAACCTAACCTAACCTAACCTAACCTAACCTAACCTAACCTAACCTAACCTAACCTAACCTAACCTAACCTAACCTAACCTAACCTAACCTAACCTAACCTAACCTAACCTAACCTAACCTAACCTAACCTAACCTAACCTAACCTAACCTAACCTAACCTAACCTAACCTAACCTAACCTAACCTAACCTAACCTAACCTAACCTAACCTAACCTAACCTAACCTAACCTAACCTAACCTAACCTAACCTAACCTAACCTAACCTAACCTAACCTAACCTAACCTAACCTAACCTAACCTAACCTAACCTAACCTAACCTAACCTAACCTAACCTAACCTAACCTAACCTAACCTAACCTAACCTAACCTAACCTAACCTAACCTAACCTAACCTAACCTAACCTAACCTAACCTAACCTAACCTAACCTAACCTAACCTAACCTAACCTAACCTAACCTAACCTAACCTAACCTAACCTAACCTAACCTAACCTAACCTAACCTAACCTAACCTAACCTAACCTAACCTAACCTAACCTAACCTAACCTAACCTAACCTAACCTAACCTAACCTAACCTAACCTAACCTAACCTAACCTAACCTAACCTAACCTAACCTAACCTAACCTAACCTAACCTAACCTAACCTAACCTAACCTAACCTAACCTAACCTAACCTAACCTAACCTAACCTAACCTAACCTAACCTAACCTAACCTAACCTAACCTAACCTAACCTAACCTAACCTAACCTAACCTAACCTAACCTAACCTAACCTAACCTAACCTAACCTAACCTAACCTAACCTAACCTAACCTAACCTAACCTAACCTAACCTAACCTAACCTAACCTAACCTAACCTAACCTAACCTAACCTAACCTAACCTAACCTAACCTAACCTAACCTAACCTAACCTAACCTAACCTAACCTAACCTAACCTAACCTAACCTAACCTAACCTAACCTAACCTAACCTAACCTAACCTAACCTAACCTAACCTAACCTAACCTAACCTAACCTAACCTAACCTAACCTAACCTAACCTAACCTAACCTAACCTAACCTAACCTAACCTAACCTAACCTAACCTAACCTAACCTAACCTAACCTAACCTAACCTAACCTAACCTAACCTAACCTAACCTAACCTAACCTAACCTAACCTAACCTAACCTAACCTAACCTAACCTAACCTAACCTAACCTAACCTAACCTAACCTAACCTAACCTAACCTAACCTAACCTAACCTAACCTAACCTAACCTAACCTAACCTAACCTAACCTAACCTAACCTAACCTAACCTAACCTAACCTAACCTAACCTAACCTAACCTAACCTAACCTAACCTAACCTAACCTAACCTAACCTAACCTAACCTAACCTAACCTAACCTAACCTAACCTAACCTAACCTAACCTAACCTAACCTAACCTAACCTAACCTAACCTAACCTAACCTAACCTAACCTAACCTAACCTAACCTAACCTAACCTAACCTAACCTAACCTAACCTAACCTAACCTAACCTAACCTAACCTAACCTAACCTAACCTAACCTAACCTAACCTAACCTAACCTAACCTAACCTAACCTAACCTAACCTAACCTAACCTAACCTAACCTAACCTAACCTAACCTAACCTAACCTAACCTAACCTAACCTAACCTAACCTAACCTAACCTAACCTAACCTAACCTAACCTAACCTAACCTAACCTAACCTAACCTAACCTAACCTAACCTAACCTAACCTAACCTAACCTAACCTAACCTAACCTAACCTAACCTAACCTAACCTAACCTAACCTAACCTAACCTAACCTAACCTAACCTAACCTAACCTAACCTAACCTAACCTAACCTAACCTAACCTAACCTAACCTAACCTAACCTAACCTAACCTAACCTAACCTAACCTAACCTAACCTAACCTAACCTAACCTAACCTAACCTAACCTAACCTAACCTAACCTAACCTAACCTAACCTAACCTAACCTAACCTAACCTAACCTAACCTAACCTAACCTAACCTAACCTAACCTAACCTAACCTAACCTAACCTAACCTAACCTAACCTAACCTAACCTAACCTAACCTAACCTAACCTAACCTAACCTAACCTAACCTAACCTAACCTAACCTAACCTAACCTAACCTAACCTAACCTAACCTAACCTAACCTAACCTAACCTAACCTAACCTAACCTAACCTAACCTAACCTAACCTAACCTAACCTAACCTAACCTAACCTAACCTAACCTAACCTAACCTAACCTAACCTAACCTAACCTAACCTAACCTAACCTAACCTAACCTAACCTAACCTAACCTAACCTAACCTAACCTAACCTAACCTAACCTAACCTAACCTAACCTAACCTAACCTAACCTAACCTAACCTAACCTAACCTAACCTAACCTAACCTAACCTAACCTAACCTAACCTAACCTAACCTAACCTAACCTAACCTAACCTAACCTAACCTAACCTAACCTAACCTAACCTAACCTAACCTAACCTAACCTAACCTAACCTAACCTAACCTAACCTAACCTAACCTAACCTAACCTAACCTAACCTAACCTAACCTAACCTAACCTAACCTAACCTAACCTAACCTAACCTAACCTAACCTAACCTAACCTAACCTAACCTAACCTAACCTAACCTAACCTAACCTAACCTAACCTAACCTAACCTAACCTAACCTAACCTAACCTAACCTAACCTAACCTAACCTAACCTAACCTAACCTAACCTAACCTAACCTAACCTAACCTAACCTAACCTAACCTAACCTAACCTAACCTAACCTAACCTAACCTAACCTAACCTAACCTAACCTAACCTAACCTAACCTAACCTAACCTAACCTAACCTAACCTAACCTAACCTAACCTAACCTAACCTAACCTAACCTAACCTAACCTAACCTAACCTAACCTAACCTAACCTAACCTAACCTAACCTAACCTAACCTAACCTAACCTAACCTAACCTAACCTAACCTAACCTAACCTAACCTAACCTAACCTAACCTAACCTAACCTAACCTAACCTAACCTAACCTAACCTAACCTAACCTAACCTAACCTAACCTAACCTAACCTAACCTAACCTAACCTAACCTAACCTAACCTAACCTAACCTAACCTAACCTAACCTAACCTAACCTAACCTAACCTAACCTAACCTAACCTAACCTAACCTAACCTAACCTAACCTAACCTAACCTAACCTAACCTAACCTAACCTAACCTAACCTAACCTAACCTAACCTAACCTAACCTAACCTAACCTAACCTAACCTAACCTAACCTAACCTAACCTAACCTAACCTAACCTAACCTAACCTAACCTAACCTAACCTAACCTAACCTAACCTAACCTAACCTAACCTAACCTAACCTAACCTAACCTAACCTAACCTAACCTAACCTAACCTAACCTAACCTAACCTAACCTAACCTAACCTAACCTAACCTAACCTAACCTAACCTAACCTAACCTAACCTAACCTAACCTAACCTAACCTAACCTAACCTAACCTAACCTAACCTAACCTAACCTAACCTAACCTAACCTAACCTAACCTAACCTAACCTAACCTAACCTAACCTAACCTAACCTAACCTAACCTAACCTAACCTAACCTAACCTAACCTAACCTAACCTAACCTAACCTAACCTAACCTAACCTAACCTAACCTAACCTAACCTAACCTAACCTAACCTAACCTAACCTAACCTAACCTAACCTAACCTAACCTAACCTAACCTAACCTAACCTAACCTAACCTAACCTAACCTAACCTAACCTAACCTAACCTAACCTAACCTAACCTAACCTAACCTAACCTAACCTAACCTAACCTAACCTAACCTAACCTAACCTAACCTAACCTAACCTAACCTAACCTAACCTAACCTAACCTAACCTAACCTAACCTAACCTAACCTAACCTAACCTAACCTAACCTAACCTAACCTAACCTAACCTAACCTAACCTAACCTAACCTAACCTAACCTAACCTAACCTAACCTAACCTAACCTAACCTAACCTAACCTAACCTAACCTAACCTAACCTAACCTAACCTAACCTAACCTAACCTAACCTAACCTAACCTAACCTAACCTAACCTAACCTAACCTAACCTAACCTAACCTAACCTAACCTAACCTAACCTAACCTAACCTAACCTAACCTAACCTAACCTAACCTAACCTAACCTAACCTAACCTAACCTAACCTAACCTAACCTAACCTAACCTAACCTAACCTAACCTAACCTAACCTAACCTAACCTAACCTAACCTAACCTAACCTAACCTAACCTAACCTAACCTAACCTAACCTAACCTAACCTAACCTAACCTAACCTAACCTAACCTAACCTAACCTAACCTAACCTAACCTAACCTAACCTAACCTAACCTAACCTAACCTAACCTAACCTAACCTAACCTAACCTAACCTAACCTAACCTAACCTAACCTAACCTAACCTAACCTAACCTAACCTAACCTAACCTAACCTAACCTAACCTAACCTAACCTAACCTAACCTAACCTAACCTAACCTAACCTAACCTAACCTAACCTAACCTAACCTAACCTAACCTAACCTAACCTAACCTAACCTAACCTAACCTAACCTAACCTAACCTAACCTAACCTAACCTAACCTAACCTAACCTAACCTAACCTAACCTAACCTAACCTAACCTAACCTAACCTAACCTAACCTAACCTAACCTAACCTAACCTAACCTAACCTAACCTAACCTAACCTAACCTAACCTAACCTAACCTAACCTAACCTAACCTAACCTAACCTAACCTAACCTAACCTAACCTAACCTAACCTAACCTAACCTAACCTAACCTAACCTAACCTAACCTAACCTAACCTAACCTAACCTAACCTAACCTAACCTAACCTAACCTAACCTAACCTAACCTAACCTAACCTAACCTAACCTAACCTAACCTAACCTAACCTAACCTAACCTAACCTAACCTAACCTAACCTAACCTAACCTAACCTAACCTAACCTAACCTAACCTAACCTAACCTAACCTAACCTAACCTAACCTAACCTAACCTAACCTAACCTAACCTAACCTAACCTAACCTAACCTAACCTAACCTAACCTAACCTAACCTAACCTAACCTAACCTAACCTAACCTAACCTAACCTAACCTAACCTAACCTAACCTAACCTAACCTAACCTAACCTAACCTAACCTAACCTAACCTAACCTAACCTAACCTAACCTAACCTAACCTAACCTAACCTAACCTAACCTAACCTAACCTAACCTAACCTAACCTAACCTAACCTAACCTAACCTAACCTAACCTAACCTAACCTAACCTAACCTAACCTAACCTAACCTAACCTAACCTAACCTAACCTAACCTAACCTAACCTAACCTAACCTAACCTAACCTAACCTAACCTAACCTAACCTAACCTAACCTAACCTAACCTAACCTAACCTAACCTAACCTAACCTAACCTAACCTAACCTAACCTAACCTAACCTAACCTAACCTAACCTAACCTAACCTAACCTAACCTAACCTAATGTTCCGGCAGTTTAATAGGATATATAGATAGCTGGAAAGTTGACAAAAGAATTGCAGCCATGTCTGACCATAACGGCATAATATTTAAAGTGTCATTTAGCAAATCAAACATAGATGAATTTCCAGAATCAACATTCATGTACAGAACAAGCAAGGCAGACTGGACCAAATTCGGAAAAACGCTGAAGACCAATGCCGAAAGCAATAAATTAACGCCTCAAGAGATCGACTCCAATACTCAACCTAGCATTCTCAACAGGCAGGTGGCCGTCCTCATGGATATTATATCTGATGCGTGCAGAGCCTCAATTACTCCCATGAAAAAATCGAAGCAAAAAATTTGCCCATGGTGGAATGAAGACTTGGAAAAGCTGAAGAAAGAAGTACTCGTAGCGAAGAGGAAGATGATGAATTCAGGTCCAGCAAGAAGAACTGCAATAACACTACCGACATATCTCGAACTGAGAGATCGTTACAAGGAAGAAATTGCGACTGCCAAAGTTCAAAACTGGAAAGAATTCTGCACCAGCCAAGGAAAAGAAACCGTCTGGTCAACAGTCCTTAGGGTTCTGAAATCATCACAGAAGACCCCCCCCCCCGAAACGCTCACATTCAGCAACAATCTGTCCACCACGTCCGCCCAAGATACGGCGTCCACACTTTTAGAACACTTTTTCCCCAACGACACTCAAATAGGTGAAACACCAAAACAAACTCACCTCACCTCACCTCACCTCACCTCACCTCACCTCACCTCACCACACCTCACCTCACCTCACCTCACCTCACCTAACCTAACCTAACCTATGAATGGTCTGAAAGTATGTTGTCTGTTGTATGCTGATGATGCGGTGCTGATTTCTAACAGCATAGAAGATCTGCAGTCACTCGTATCTAGGATGAACGAAGTATTTATGAAGAATGAGTTGATGATGAATGTAATTAAGTCAAAAGTAATGGTGTTTGAAAGAGAGAGTACGAAAACAGTGTGCAATATAGTTGTGAATGGTGAATACTTAGAGCAAGTCGATGAGTTTGTGTATTTGGGAAGTATGTTTACGAGAGATGGGAAGGCTGATAGGGATATTGAAAGAAGGGTAAATGCAGGTAACTCCATTAATGGTGGACTGAATGCTGTTGGCGCCAACAAAAAGCTGTCCAAAGAAGCGAAGCTAGGAGTTCACAATGGAGTGCTGGTACATACCCTGATGTATGGCAGTGAAGCATGGAACTGGCAGAGAAAGGGTGAAAGTAGACTGAATGCTGTAGAAATGAGATCCCTGAGGCATATGTGTGGTAAAACCATGTATGATCGTGTGAGGAATGTGGAGATCCAAAAATAATGCAAGGCCGATGTGAGCTTGTGTCCTTTTTTGATTTAGTATTTACATTTGTATGTGTAAATTAATACACATACACATGTAGAGGAGATAATTAATATGTTTAATTAATATGTTATAATTATTATGTTTCATTATAGTATCAATAATATTTCTCTTAAAAAGATGTCTCATATCAAGGATCTGGGTATCGTATTTGATGAAAAATTAACGTTTGTTCCACACATTAATGAAGTTACTAATAAGGCTATATATTTGGGATATAAGTTTGGGATTTATTTTAAGAACAGTCAAAGATTTTACGTCACTTTATTCATTTAAAATACTCTTCACTGCCTTAGTTAGAAGTAATTTAGAATATAATTCCACTATTTGGTCCCCATACTATAAAGCACATCAAGTAAAAATTGAGAGAGTTCAACATAAATTTTTAAGATTCATTAATTTCAAGCTCTCCATACCCATTGAACAAATCAATTATGATATATTAATGAAACGACTTAATTTAACTGACTTATCTTGTAGAAGAAACAAGAGCGATATGGTACTTTTATTTAAATTAGTAAATGGCACAATTGACGCACCTGACTTAACTAAACTAATAACATTCAGAGTACCAAATCGTAACACAAGGCTTCCTGAGCTCTTCTTTGTTTATCCTTCGAAAACTAATTATTTCATTAACTCCCCAATCCAAAGACTACATAGGCTTGGAAATAAATTTAGTTCAGTTGATATTTTCGTTTATTCCTTATCAAAATTTATTTCGGAAATTTCAAAAATTGTGTGATACCATGAAAAGCAAATGTTTGGACGTACTTTGTGTGACAGAAAGTATGAAAAAAGAGAGCGGTACAATGCAGCATGATGATAGGTTCGTCATCTGGTCTGGGAGACCAGATACGGAGAGAGCCTGCCAGGGTGTTGCAGCGCTACTGTCTCCCAGAATGGTTGAATGTATGTTACAGTATGAATGTGTAAGTCCTAGAATAATGTGGATCAGATTCAAAATTGGTTTGACAAGGGTGTTTCTAGTTATTTGCTATGCCCCTGTTAATTCTGAAAGCGACGAAGTGAAAGATAATTTTTGGACTGGAGTGAATGATGTAATGAGACAAAAAAAAAGTAATGAAAGGATTATAATGGCGGGCGATTTGAATGGGTGGGTGGGAGTCAGACGTGACGGATTTGATTCAGCCTTAGGTATGTTTGGGGATAAAAGAACGAATGACAATGGGAACAGAATACTTGAAGTATGTTTAGAGTGGAACCTGTTTGTGTCGAATACTTTCTTCGATCATAAAGGTATCCACCAATATACGTGGGAAAGAGGAAATGATAGATCTATAATTGACTTTGTAGTAATTGACTCTAGGTTGAGAACCGTTACCGAGGACACAAGAGCTTTCAGAGGGGCTGAGGTTGAAACTGACCACTTTCTAGTAGTGTCGAGAGTAAACCTCTTCCGTGGCTGGCGCTCTAAAGTGAAAACGGTAACGACTCCAACAAGAGTCAAAGTAGAAAAACTACAAAACGATATTATCAGAAGTGAGTATGAGAAGTGTGCAGAGATGAGACTGAATGAGAAGGAAATGGACGGTCTTAGCATAGATGAAACGTGGAACCACATAAAAGTAAGTCTTTGTGAATCTGCTAGAGACGTGTGTGGATTAAGTACGCAAGGTAGGAAAAAAGGTGATGCATGGTGGGATGACGAGATCAAGGCACTGGTCTCAGAGAAGAAGAAAGCATGGTTATATCTGATAGCGTCTGGCAGTGCATCTAGTGAAGAGAGAGATCGAGCGAAAGAAGTATATAAGGAATGCAAGAAAAGAGTAAGTGTCGGAGTGAAAGAACGAAAGAAACGCCTGAAAGAGGAAGAGGGAATTAAAATGACCAACCACTTCCAAGAAAACATTAAACTGTTTTGGAAGGAGGTCAAAAGATCCCGGAGTGGTACAGATAACGGAAGTATGAAAGTGATAAAATCAAAAGATGGGAAAATGTTGACGAATGAGGAAGAAATAAAAGATAGATGGATGAAATATTTTGAGGAAGTCTTTGAAAGCAATCTGGGTGACAGTGATTCCAGCGGCGAATCAGGGATGAGCGACGACGGAGTGAATGTTACCAGAATCAGCATGGATGAAATAAAAAGATCAATTAAATGTATGAAGAATGGTAAGGCTGTTGGGTTCGACAATATCGCTGCCGAATACTTTAAAGGTGATAGCCGTATAATTCTCACATGGTTGTGCAAACTTTTTAACCAATGTTTAGAGGAGGGTTACACGCCATTAGATTGGAGAAGGGCTGTGATCATGCCGTTATACAAAGGTAAAGGGTCACGCATGGATTGTGGGAATCATAGGGCTATTAGTTTGCTAAGTTCAGTCGGCAAGCTGTATGGTAGAATATTGATTGAAAGGGTAAGAATGGAAACAAAAGATAAAATATGGGATGTGCAAGGTGCTTTTATGAGTGGACGGGGGTGCATGGATCAGATTTTCTCTTTGCGTATGCTCACTGAGAAGTTTCTGGCAAAAAACCAGAAACTTTTCTGTGCCTTTGTAGATCTACAAAAAGCATACGACCGCGTCGACAGGAAAAAGCTATGGAAAGTATTGTCCAAGTATGGAGTGAATACAAATCTTGTACAGGCAATCGCGTCTCTATACGAGGGAAGCGTTGCTTGCATAAGGGTAAACGGTGGTTTTACGGGGTGGTTTGACATCATAAAAGGTGTTAAGCAAGGTTGCGTAATATCACCGTGGTTATTCAATCTATACATGGACAATTGTATGCAAGAATTGAAAGAGGCGGGATTGGGCGCGAAATTGAATAATCTGATAGTATGTTGCCTGTTGTATGCTGATGATGCGGTGCTGATTGCCAACAGTATAGAAGATCTGCAGTCTCTCGTGTCTAGGATGAACGAAGTATGTATGAAGAATGAATTAATGATGAATGTAAGTAAGTCTAAAGTCATGGTGTTTGAAAGAGAGAGTCAGAAAACGGTGTGCAATATAGTTGTGAATGATGAATACTTGGAGCAGGTGGATGAGTTTGTATATTTGGGAAGTATGTTTACGAGAGATGGGAAGGCTGATAGGGATATCGAAAGAAGGGTGAATGCAGGTAACTCCATTAATGGAGGATTGAACGCCGTTGGAGCCAACAAAAAGTTGTCCACAGAAGCGAAGCTAGCAGTCCACAATGGAGTGCTGGTACCTACCCTGATGTATGGCAGTGAAGCGTGGAAATGGCAGAGAAAGGATGAAAGTAGACTGACTGCTGTAGAAATGAGATCCCTGAGGCGTATGTGTGGTAAAACCATGTATGATCGTGTGAGGAATGTGGAGATCCGAAAAGAATGCAAGGCTGATGTGAGCGTAGTAAGTAAGATTAAGAAAGGGACGCTTAGATGGTTTGGGCATGTTGAGCGAATGAATGAAGAAAGGAGTGTAAAGAGAATTTATGACGCGAATGTGAACGGTATAAGAAGCCGAGGACGCCCAAGGAAGACGTGGCACGATCAAGTAAATCAGATACTTGAGTCGGGCCATGTCAAGAGTCAGAATAATAGAAGAGTATGTATGAGAAGATGTATGAATGTGAATGAGGCAAGGAGCGTGTGCCAAGACCGAGTTGTTTGGCGGTCCGTCCTCTCTGCCTACCCCTGCGGGGAAACGGCGTGATGGTTAGTTAGTTAGTTAGTTAGTCAAAAATTCTGTTTCCCATTTACTTAACAATGATGTAACATAATTTGTGTATTATTGTTTATTTTTCTATTATTTTTGTATTATGATTGTTGTAAAAGCTCTAAGGGCATGAATAAATAAATAATGTAAAGTGTGTGTGGTAACCTCAGATTCTTTTAGAGAAAGTGTGGAAGAATTTCGTTTGATAAACTAACCCCGTTTTTTGATTGTTTTATTTTATTTTCAAGCCTATATCCGTATTACCTGCATTTTCTCAATTTGAACCAAGTATGTCATTGACACGAACTCTACAGTAAATTTAAACCCTGTTTTTTTTATAAAATTCAAAGTCGTAGTTTTCCTTGCCTGATTTTTCCTCTCTATAGATTTACATTGGGTTATTTTTAACATTACGTGGATAGTGTGCATTTTGACATACATGCCGGGATCCTTGCGAAGCTCTCAGTGTCGTTGTACAGCACCTAAATGGTAAAATTATAATTGTTATTAGTAAACACCACATTTACTGGGGAAGGAGGAGGGAAGGGTGGGTGATAGGAGAATTTGGGGAATTTTGTTTCCTGAATAAGTCGGTGCCTCCACTAACCAAATAGATACTGGTGACCAACATTCCGAACAAAGACTCAATCACTACGTTTACTAGGATGGTCCTCGAGTCCTGATTTTGTTCTCTTGCATGAACTTCATTGCTACAGGAGGATCCCTTCACGCCTTATGAAAAAGCACAGAGTCCTCATGTTACTTCCAATACTATCCCGACTTCCTATCCTCCAGAATTGATTTTAACTCGACTGATTCTAGAAGGGGTATGTCCATTTCTTCCCTTATCACGATTCTACTCGCGTTGAATGCGTACGGAGCCATTTGAGATGATCCTTTCGTCTCCCACGAGGATAATCATTGGCTTGCGTTCCTCGCCTCCGACAGCTGACATAACTTCTACCTCGTAAAAACTGTGTTTGCTTTCAGGTCGACATCGATGATAAATATGCAAATGATCTATTGGTTGAATGCCGCGCCAGCGTATCAAATCAATACGAACCACACCTTCCTCCCACGTGCAATTCATATCTTTGATACCTTCGAAGGAATCCAAATCACTCCTCAAAGAGACAGTTGTGGGCTGTCTAGTTCAGAAAATAGTTGCATATTACATCGAGGAAGTCTAATTTCGCAGGTCAAACGGGATTATGGCAGGGTTCAGTTGGAAAAACATTACCGAAGTAATGCTGATTTCATTTTTTTGTAAGGAAGCCTGAAAGAAATTTGACATGACAATCTTGTTGTTAGTAAACATTAATAATTTTTAATTCAGTTTCCAAATTTCATTTTGAACCAATATCCAGTATGGTATGGATTTTAACTTATTAATTATAGTGAATGAAGAAACTACTATATTAATTTTAACATGTAGCCCGTCGCTTCCACTTTGGTTCGGCATACCTCAGAAAAAACCCTGCCAATTGGTCGACCGTACGATGTTCATCCCGCTTTGAGTTTTGGCCGGGATCCTTTTTTATGCATTCGCCTCACCCTTACTGGTACGCAAAAAATATAAGTTCGTTGAACCTACATTGATAATAGCTTTAATTTGGAAGAAATTTCATAATTACACATCGAGAATAATATTTAAAAATACAGTTTTAATCCTGGAATATAAACTTCTTTTGTTATTAGTTATTATTGTAAATTGGCTGGACCTCCCAAATATCGGGACCAGGTACGACCTGTAAATTTAATTTATATGTTTCATTCACTCACCTGAACGAAGCCTGATTACGTGCACTACATACCTGTGAAGAAAAATAATAAGAAAAGAACCTTCCTATATCTATAACTCGGTGGTTAAGTTCCTACTAGTAACACCCATGACTCTATGTTACTTATTTTTAGTTTAAGGAAATGCGTGGGCATTGTTTACTATCATTGAACAATTGGTCTGTTTACTTATTGCTTTGTTTACTCAGTCTTGTCTTGTAATGAATTGGTTAAATATTTTATGTCGAAGAATAAATAATAATGATTAAAGAAAGTATTTAAGTATACGTTGATATTATTTTATTATTATGTTTTGCGAGAGATTGGAGAAATTTGGTGCATGTAGGTATTATTTTATATTATTATTATGCTTGCGGAAGATCGAAGGTAACATTTATTTTTATTTATTTTAATTATTATTTGTTAATATTATTATTATTTTATGTTTTTGCGAATATTGAAGATGACATTTATAAGTAGGTATATGTTGATATTATCTTGAATATTTGTATTATCTTGATTATGCGATATATTGAAGAAACTACAAGTGCGTAGGTATAATATGTTGGTATTATTATTATTTTCGCGGAAGGTTGAAGAAATTATAAACATGTAGGTATTATATATTATTTTTATTCACCAGATTTACAGGAACGGGTTTAGTTTTTCCCATAGGAAAAACTAAACCCTTTCATACACTTTTCCATATAAATGATCATCTAGTAAATCCACGTTCTGCAAGTGTATTATATAAGTATAATTAATACAAAACAATACAAGAACAACACGTTAATCTACCAAACTATTAAATGGGAATATAATTCACCGTCTCCAGATATTTTCATATCAGAGGGTTCGGCTCTGTGGAATTCCTAATTTGACCGATAAATCCTACTGATCCCTCAATATAAATATTTAAAAAATCTTTCGTAATTCTACATGTATTTAAAATGACTGATTTTTGCATTTTCATATACAAATTCTTTGACAAATCTAATATGCCTAAATTTTTAATAAGAGAGCTAGGTATAATGCCAGTAGCCGAAATAACAAAATGTAATATTTTTATAGTCTGAGAATGAGAAATTCTTTTAATTTCATTTCCTAAATCTGTATACTTTCTTATTTTTTCAGAAACAGATTTTTGAATATTACAGGACTATGTATTATACTATAGTCGAAATAACAAAATGTAATATTTTTATAGTCTGAGAATGAGAAATTCTTTTAATTTCATTTCCTAAATCTGTATACTTTCTTATTTTTTCAGAAACAGATTTTTGAATATTACAGGACTATGTATTTTATTTGACCAGGAATCTAATAATTCCTGGTTCGTATTTATAAAAATGTTGGCGTTCTCGTCGTATAAATTTAAAGGTGAAATATTTCTGTCTGCCTTGCAAATTATTTTATGCAGCTCTGAGCTATTAGCTTTTCTATGGAAAAAATTTCTTAACTTTTCTACCTGATTTTGTTTTAAAGAAGTTATTTTGACTATACCTCTACCTCCTAAATTTCTAGGTAAATTAATTCGTTCTATAGCTGAATTTGGATGACGACAATTAAACTTTGTTAACGTAGTTCTAATTAATCGTTCTAAGCTATCTAAATCTGTATTAGACCATTTAATTATACCAAATGAGTACGTTAATAGAGGTATTGCCCAACTATTTATTACCTTTACTAAATTTTTAGCAGATAGATTGCATTAAAAAAAAATTCTTAAAGTTTGAAATTTAATCCTAATATCATTTTTAATACCAGTATGATCTAATCTATTCGATTGCGGGTATCCTAAGTATTTATAAACCTCATCCCCTTTCATACTTTTAATTTTGAAATTTGTAAATATACCCTCATCTCCATCTATAATTTTGCCTTTCTCTATATGAATCGTTCTACATTTATCTAAACCAAAAGTCATTTTAATATCATCTGAAAAAATTATAACTACCTTAATCATTTTCTCTAAATTTGATTCAGAATTTGAAAATAATTTTCTATCATCCATATATAATAGATGCGAAATTGTACTACTCTCTCCTATATTTCCCTTAATTTTTATTCCAAACTTGCTTTTTATTAACATTTTAGATAGAGGATTTAATGCTTAGCAAAACCAAAGAGGACTCAACGAGTCTCCTTGAAAAATTCCTCTTTTTATTGAAATGCCCGGTACTACTATTTTCTTACCTTTTAAATTGATAAATAAATCTGTATTCCAAAAAGACATAATATTTTCTAAAAAGCTAATAATCATTGGATTAATTTTATATATATTTAATACTTTGATAAGCCACGAGTGCGGGACACTATCAAAAGCCTTTTGGTAATCTATATAGCAAGTATGTAAATTACGTTTTTTATTTTGAATCTGTTTTAGAATTACAGAATCAATAACTAATTGTTCTTTACATCCCATATGTTTTCTGCGACAACCTTTTTGTTGTTCAGATAAAATATTTTTTTCATCTAAATGATTATATATTAAATCTGTCAAGCAAGAGGTTAAAATTTTATATATTGTCGGTAAACATGTAATGGGTCTATACTGAGAGGGATTATTAATATTTTCGCTTTTAGGCAACATATAAGTAATGCCCTTAGTTAGAAAATTTGGAAAATTTTGAGTTTGTCTAACAAATTTTGAAAGATTTTTTGCCAAAAGAGGATGTAAAGTAGTCAGACGTTTGTACCAAAAATTATGTATCCAATCGCAACCCGTGGCTTTCCAATTATGAGTATTTTTAATAATTTTGGCTAACAATTCAACCGATAAATCAGAAAAACTCATTTGTTCAATGTCTGAACATTGAGTTCTTCATTTTCTATCCAGGGACCTGACTCATTGTGCTTTATATCTTTACTCCAAATTTTAGTCCAAAAATCGTGCATAATATCTGTTTTAGATGGCAACGGAATATTATTATTAGAAATAATATTTTTTTTATCGTCAAGTTTGGAATAAAATATTTTCTCATTTTTCTGGAATAATCTGTTATTATTTTTTTTATTATACGTATAATTATATCTTTTTAATCTACTAGCTTTTACAGCTAATTTTTGTTTTAATAAATCCAATAAATCATTGATTATATTTTCATTATTATTACTATCAATGCTATAACCAAATTTTCTCCCAATTTCGTCTACATGTCTCAAAATATTCCTTCTTCTATTTCCATTTTTATATTCTATTATTCTAGCTATGCTACTTCTTAAAAATACTACATCATTTTCTAATCTAATCTGCCATTCTGGTTTACTATAACTATATGATCTATCATCAGAGGACTTTAATTCAATTCCTAACTTATTACATATAGTGATAGCGCTGGCATATACTATTGTATGAAGATCTAAATTAATTTATTATTTGTTTTTTTTTGGTTTTGTGAAAGATTGAAGAATACATTAGTAGGTAGGTATATTTTATATTATTATTATGCTTGCGGAAGCTTGATATTTGTACGTTAATTATTATTTGTTAATATTATTATTATTTTTTTGTGTTCGGCGAAGGTTGAAGAAATTTAAAGTACGTAGGTGCATTTTTGATGTTGTTTTGATATTATTATTTTGTGTGTGGAAGCTTGAAAATGATATTTGTACGTAGGTTATTAATTATTATTTGTTGATATTATTATTATGTGTGCGGGAGATCGAAGATGACATTAGTACGTAAATTATCATCGTCAAAATGACAGATTCACTGTCCGAGATCTCTACATTTTCACCTTCTGGGGGATCAAGAGAGGGATCTGGGGGCTTTGAAGGGGGCCCTCCTGGGGGAAATCCTCCTCCATTATTAACAAAAGTAAACAACAAGAAAAATAGTATGGGAAATGACAGAAGTGACAAAAGTTTATAAATATCTGGTTGTCAGCAGCGAATAGTGACTCCTGGAAGATCAGAAGGGAGAAGAACCCTCAAGGCACAACACAGCACTTTTTTTCAGAAAACAAAAAAGAATGAAATATGGTTATTTTTAGATGGAGCGAAACAAAACAACTCATGACAGTCAAATGTTATTGTTGCGAAACTTTTCTAGAAGTACCTTCTTTCCTCAAAATACGGTCAAGTTGTATGGGTTAACTATCTATTTATTTACTATGTTATTTATTTTAACTATCCTCTTAAGAAAGCAACCAAACTTCTTTACAGATGAACAACATTGCTCCAACCCAATCTGACATAACTTTTTTACATTATCTCCACACAAAGTTAATTTCCCTCATGGCCTATTTCATGTTTGGAAGGAGTAAACCTGGCTCTTGGAGAGGTACATGTTATAGAAGGGAGGAAACAAAGAGGGCCAGCAAATCGGCCGAGCTGTTGAATTCAAGAACGAGTCATAGCAGTCCCTTGTAGGTCTCCGGGGTCTGGAGTATTGACTTGTTTCATCTTCCGAACAAAGAGTTGTCGCACAGTATATTGTTTGTAGGTTAAACTCGTCTTAATAACACATTGAAGGTGATCTGATTTTGGATGCTGGCTGTAAGACTTTTAGAATTGGAATAGATAGTTCGTTAGGTTTGGTGCCTTAGCAGGGTGTCCGGGTTCATGGGGTGAGTTTTTCCCGGATCGTGAAATACTTGTTACTTTTCTACACTAATTGATTCATACGTCCATCACTCCTGTACACACCGACCCCCAGATTCCTATCCACCCCTCTTACCCTTTTCCTTCCCATATTTTCCTCTCCTTCATTTCTTAAAAATATCCTACACACAGCGTTCTCAAAGATGACATTGAGTGGACCAATGTTTGGAACTACTGTAAAAAAAACAAATTTAATGTTCTGCCCTATTGTTTTCTTTCGCTTCAACGCGGTCTCAAGGCCCAGGCCAATATAGGGTATTTCACTTCTTAAAAACACCTTATATTATTCCCAGAGATGACTTACGCGTGCGATAAATATTATAGCTAATAGAAAGCGCGGCGCCGTGGCCCAGAAAAAAGTAAGCTACCTGAATTATAAATACCAGACGATCTATTGTAGGAATTAATCTCAAAGAACGATGGGTATACAAAACACTCATAAATCTTCTCCTACCTTTGTTTGTACACAATTTTATTGTATTTGAACTAAATTGTGTTTAAACTATGTTGATATCTAAAACGTTGACAAAAGTTTAAAAAACAGTCAATCCGCCAAAAGTTTAAAAAACAGTCAATCAATAAAATTAGATTGTTTGATTTTCGTTGTTTGTTTTTGGGGTGTTATGCCGTGTTGCGCTACCTCCTTCATTAGCCGACGTTTCGGACAGCGTTGCAGTCCACCATCTGCCCTGGCAGATCCGACGATCCGACGATGGATCTGCCGGATCTGCCCTGATGATGGACACTGCAACGCTGTCCGAAACGTCGGCTAATGAAGGAGGTAGCGCAACACGGCATAACATCCCAAAAACAAACAACGAAAATGCTTTTGGCCGTGCAAAAATCTAAAAACGTATCAGATTGTTTGATCTTCAAATAAAAGTTTTTACATTTTAGGACCGTTCTTAATACTACTTGAAACAAAAAAGATCTCAAATGCAGGATCGTCAGATAAATAAAATAAAAATTATAAAAAATAAAATAAATAAATCCCTCTATGAAGGTTGTAGACAAAGAGAAATTGTTGAAAACTACATATACATGTTAATATTCACCTTCAATTGACAAGAATCGGTAAAAATACATATGTATAGAACTAATAAATAACCTATAAAAAATTATGTGATCCGCCAGCCAAATGGTTTATTCTAGAAGTGGTCTTTTCGTATAAAAGGTTTAGTATTGCTTGAAACATATAGAGTAAAAAATAATCCTTATGATTTATAAAAGTTCTAAGAGTTTTTTGTACCAAATTCGACGATTATAAAAAAAAACCAAAAAATTAATACCTGGATGGACTACATTTATTTTTGTAATTTTTTTTATAAGGATATACACATAAAAAAGATATAAGGTATGTTAAATTAAATTGCTTGACTTAAACACACAAACACAACATTTATAAAACGTCACAATTACACAAGCATTATAAAAACTATTACGTATGTCCTCAGAATGTCATTAGGTAATTTCGCCTGAGATTTTAAAGGGTTTTAAAAATTAATTACTGAATGGATATACGAGTAATAATAAAAAGGAAGAAAGTGGGTGGAGATAAAGATACATTTTAAAATCAGGAATTATATGCTCACTAATTGTTTATTGTAAGATATATTTAAATAAAATAAAGATATATAAAGATACATTTTAAAATCAGGAATTATATGCTCACTAATTGTTTATTGTAAATTCACTGATAAATAATGAAAAGTTAAATGTAAGTAATTTCAAAATAATTTATAATATGCCAAGATATATAATCATTTTCTTTTATATTTTTAGAGGCAAGATGCGTGTCTCCTAGGTTGAGGAGGAGATATCTCCGCGCGTGCTGGTCGGAATAATAAACAATGTATGATTGATGATGATGTATTTACAATATTTACATTGTGCACTATTTACAAATGAATTGCGTAAGATTATTACGACCCGAGGACTGCAGATCGCGAGGTTGTGTTACCAGGTCGCTGGCCTGTCGCCGTGAAGACTGAGTAAGAACGACTGCCTGACTTGGCTTGCCCGAGTCCTTATATAGGCCAAGCCAAAGGTACTCGGAAGGTAGGTCAAACATGCACACGCGAGAAGTTTCTCGATATGGCGGCGTAGCGCTGTGAGTAATGTGCCACAGGTCCGAGCTCTTTCCAGAAGGTGGTCGAAATTAAATTGCCTAGCGAAGTAGCAGGTAGAGGCGGCTGTGCAGTAATAATAATAATAATAATATAATAATAATCGCCACAAAAAATATAGGAAGCATATTATCAAAGATCCAAATCAAATTGATGATTTATGTAGAAAATGTATGGCTTTTCCGGAAACTATAGAACACATTATATCATGTCTTAGTATACATTTAGGCACAATCAGGTTTTAAAAATAATTCACCAAAGTTTGGTAATTAAACATAACTTGATTGACTGTCATAATATAGTACCATATTATGAATACGAACCAAATTCATTTTTAGAAAATAATTTCTTTAAAATTTACTATGATAAAACTATACTAACAGACAGACCAATTGGTCATAATAGACCTGATATAGTTTTACATGACAAAATTAAAAAAATAACTTATATCATTGATGTAGCTATTCCAAATTCCTGTAATATTCAAAAATCTGTTTCTGAAAAAATAAGAAAGTATACAGATTTAGGAAATGAAATTAAAAGAATTTGGCATTCTCAGACTATAAAAATATTACCTTTTGTTATTTCGGCTACTGGCATTATACCTAGCTCTCTTATTAAAAATTTAGGCATATTAGATTTGTCAAAGAATTTGTATATAAAAATGCAAAAATCAGTCATTTTAAATACATGTAGAATTACGAAAGATTTTTTAAATATTTATATTGAGGGATCAGTAGGATTTATCGGTCAAATTAGGAATTCCACAGAGCCGAACCCTCTGATATGAAAATATCTGGAGACGGTGAATTATATTCCCATTTAATAGTTTGGTAGATTAACGTGTTGTTCTTGTATTGTTTTGTATTAATTATACTTATATAACACACTTGCATAACGTGGATTTACTAGATGATCATTTATATGGAAAAGTGTATGAAAGGGTTTAGTTTTTCCCATAGGAAAAAATTAGTATTAAATAGAAATTCAGTTTTTCCTATGGGAAAAACTAAACCCGTTCCTGTAAACCTGGTGATTAAAAAAAAAATTATTGTTTATCGAGGCATTTTAAGTAGGTACATAGTTATCTATGTCCTAATACAATCTTTATATATATATACACACAATTAAAGTTTTGTATATAACACATTTACGAAAAATCAACTCATATTTACGTAATTTAATTTTAAATGTTTTTTATGTATTCTTACAATTTTATTTTTTCCGGTAATTCTCCAAATATCTTAAACGCTCCGCACACCAACGAGTTTTTTTTCTGAAAGGGAGTCTCAATTTTTATAACAATTTTTATGCACCAGATTTTCAGGTCCGGGTTTAGTTTTTCCCATAGGAAAAACCAAACCCTTTCATACACTTTTCCATATAAATGATCATCTAGTAAATCCACGTTCTGCAAGTGTATTATATAAGTATAATTAATACAAAACAATACAAGAACAACATGTTAATCTACCAAACTATTAAATGGGAATATAATTCACCGACTCCAGATATTTTCATATCAGAGGGTTCGGCTCGGTGGAATTCCTAATTTGACCGATAAATCCTACAGATCCCTCAATATAAATATTTAAAAAATCTTTCGTAATCCTACATGTATTTAAAATGACTGATTTTTGTATTTTTATATACAAATTCTTTGACAAATCTAATACGCCTAAATTTTTTTATTTAGGCATATTAGATTTGTTTTAATTTTTTTTTTTTTTATTATTTATTATTATTTTTTTATTATATGTTAGCAAGGAATCATGAAAAATGTCTAAGTGTATTAATTTTTCGTAGTGGGTAGAAGTTGTGATTGCGCGAGTAATTGGTGAGTTATTTGCTGCATTAGTGTTGTGGGCTTCTATATGAAAAGGGGAAGTGTGCCTGGTACGTCTCATTGGAACATTTAAACCAATGACGAATAGTAATCCGGGACTTATTATTTAGCAGGTTATATATAAAACAACAGATCCGACAATGTGATGCGTCTTTTTTGTAATGTTAACTTATTATTTGTATTGCTTTATTTCTTGAGTAAATGTTTCGAGAATTGGTTGTGTATACTTTCTTCTAAATCTATGTATACTTTATATTGGGGATTCCATGTAGTGGAAGCGTACTCCATTGTTAGTACGTAAAAAAATAAACTTTCTCCGTCATTTCCCTGCCACTAGATTCAACATCATAACTTAGTGTAGCATTTTTATGCGTTTGTAGCCCTTGGACTAATTTGCTTACCGCCCTTAATTCTTCCAATTAAGTGATCAAATTGTTTGCTTTAGGAATGTAAATGGTCAAGTTTGTGGCGTCGTGGTTTCTTTGTATTTCGGTTTGAAGAACCAATTCAGAATGGAAAATGCTTTCTCTCTGAGCGGTCATTCATATTGCGGAACAAAGATCCTCTACATATTTCCTGAAATTTGTCTCACCTTAAATAACTAAATATAATGAGACATAAGAGGAAAAAGCTTGGTATACGATAACGCCCTCTCATTATAGATTAAACTTGTGCTGGACTACTTATTCTTTGAAAAAATAGTGTTAATGATCAAGTGTTTAATAATACATATATGTAAACGAGTATGTTTATTTCAGAATTAAAATCCAACACGTTGGAAGAAATACAGTTAAGAGACCAGTTTATATGGATCGATACCAGCAACTACGAAGTATCGTTGGATTTAACAGGTCAGTACGTCCAATACTTGATTTTGGAAGGTTATCTACATAGATGAGGTGTCTTAGATTTAATCAAATTATATTTAAATTCTAAGATTTATGGTAAATCCGTACCTACCTGTGTAAACTCAAATCGTTTGACTATTAGACGAACATTAAACCACAAGCAAATAAGAGCAATATGTTATGTCTTTAGCCACTCGAGCGCTTTTTGCCACATTATGGCACTATTTCTAAAACCTCGGATTGCCTTGTTGCCAAAATGGGGCAAATTTTCAAAAAAAAAATTTTTATTAAAATGACTATATAATATATTGTACATTCAAAATATAACATAATAAATATTCTTTAGATTCTTTAAAATGTTTTAAGGTTAAAGATTTCATTATATTTTTTTATAAATCCTACAAATATGTGATAATAGACAAAAGATAGGAGAATTCATTGGCTACATAGAACTATAATCAGTTTGTATGTCTCCATATTCAAATTCGGAGGTATGATTTTTTTTAATGTGGGCGGGAAAATTTCCTTTAGCAATCCGAGAAAAAATATTTTAATTGCTCTGTCGCTCCAGTGGATAAAAGCCCCATGTAAATGATGTGTATTTGTTGCAGGAAATGGAAAGTTCAGTCACATGGTTCTATCGGCATGTGCATTTGGGCTTCTCGCAGTTGGATTCCAAAATGGAGTCACGGCATACTTGCTACCATCAGCTAAATGCGATCTCAACATTTCTACAAATCAAATTGGTTATGTGAACGTTGCCTTCATGATAGGTATGTATGAGGTTTTGTAGAGTCTAGTGTTTTTAAAATAGCCATTAAAAAGCCAATGTTAAAATTTCTGACCCTCACAAATAACACTTAAAATCAAGTACTTTCAATTTTAATCATTAGTAATAATAAAATGCAAAAACAAATTACACTAAACTTCAAAAATATACACGTCTATAATATTATAGCATCAAATGAGGAAAATTCATTTTGCAATCAACCTTTCCCTGCTTTCAGTTAAAGCTTTCAGAGATTTTTCAAGGTAACCAAAACGGCGCTGAGGCAAGCGTCTATACTATTATCTATCATTTTCGGCTGGAACTACGACATTCGCTAAAGCGTTTCAAACTCTTTTCCGATTTGGGCGAATGCTACCCGCCAGGGCTAAAGTAACCCGCATCGACTTGATTGATTTCAGGTGGAATATCAAGTGCCTGCCTATGGGGAATAACTGCAGACATGATTGGAAAACAAAAGATACTTCTGACGACCCTGATAGCCGATGCATTTGTCACAATTCTCTCGGCTTTGTCCCAGGACTACAGCATGCTTCTGATAATGCGCTTCTTCAATGGGTTCTTCATTGGCGGGCCCGGCTGCCTTCTGTTCACATATTTAGGGGATATGATTCCACTAAAAAGAAGAACTAAATATATTTGCTATATTGGCTTTTGTTTCATCTTGTCGTGGATTTTCCTACCAGGTAAGAAATAATACGCATTTTCATTTTTTTTAAATCCCTTGTCTCGTGAATATAAGACCCCCCCCTTAAAATGTCTCAAGTTTTGCTGGTTGTTTGTGGCTTAAACTTGCCCATAACCACTGGAGCGACAGCATAATTTAAAACTTTTTTCTCGATTGCTCGAGATTTTTTGGTAATTATTTTGAAAATTTTCCACCCAAATTTAAAAAAATCATACCTTCGAATTTTATTACGGAGACATATAAACCGAATAAAGTGCTTTATTTTAATTTAAATAATCATCACATATTTTTAGGATTTATTAGAAAGTTATTAAAAAATCATAAAAATTATAAAGTTTTACTAATGATAGGAAAATGTGTTCCATATTTGGATAATTGTATAAAAGTAGAACAGGAGTTCCTGTTTCGTGATCCAAAAATACATAGCTGAAATTTTAAATACAGAACTGTGTTTCATCATCATTGTGAACTGTAAGCGCCTCCGCCCACTCAGGCAACTGAAAACTCTCAACTGCCAACTGTCTTTGTATGGCAATGTGATGGCCCGCGCACTACACAATCACACAAAACCCCGTTGTCAATGGTAACGCAAGCGGTGACTTGCGACTGTCACTGCTGATTTCCCTGGGCGGCCATTGATAGTTGCCAACTGTCAGCTGATTGTTCGTCATCTATGGTTAACCAAGCTTTTTGACCAATCAAGACAGAGAAAACAGCCGGTTTTAGTTGGTTTTCAGTTGCCTCAGTGGGCGGAGCGCCTAAGGCGATCCGCCCACTGAGGCAACTGAAAACTCTCAACTGCCAACTGTCTTTGTATGACAATGTGATGGCCCGCACACTTCACAATCACTCAAAAACCCGTTGTCAATGGTAACGTAAGCAGTGACTCGCGACTTGCACTGCTGATTGTCGTGGCCGGCCGTTGCTAGTTGCCAGCTGTCAGCTGATAGTTCTTCGTCTATGGAACAAGCTTTTTGACCAATCAAGACATATAAACCAGCCAGTTTTAGTTTGGTTTCAGTTGCATCGTCAGCGGAATGTCAGGAGAATGATAATTGATTAATAAATTTGATAGTTACTAACTAAGTCAGTATATTATCTATTCAACGGCACTGATATGATATTTAAAAACTAATAATTTGTTTCTTTCAACCACTGGAGCGACACAGATAATATTATAAAAAATCGCCTTGAGTGTTCGCCACTTTCAAAAATTAATTTTCAATATTTCCCGCCCACATTTAAAACATATATATATATATATATATATATATATTTGTGTATAGAAAAATATAAAGAAATTATAGTGCTGTATAGCCAATTAATTCACCTATATTTTACTAACTCTCTATATTTTTAAAATTGATAAAAAAAAGTAAAAAAATCTTTAAATTTGTGCTTTAGTGCTCTAAAGATTTGAAAATGCCGCCAGTCGATATTTTTAATATCTAAAATGAATATTGTTCTACGTTTTTATGTTCTCTGTGGCCTGTTTGATAATCACAGATGCAAATGTATACAAGAAAATATTTTTTTTATATGTGTTCAACAAATCAAAAGTTTGGTTTGAAAATTATTTTGATGTTCGTTTGTAGAACTGAAGCTTTCCAACTGCCAAAATTCATTCTGGAAGAATTAAAAGACAATCGATAAGGCCATATACATAAAGTCTATTTTATCAACTATTTGATAGTATAAATTGCTGGCCATGAAAATGTTTCAAATAATTACAATAAATGTTTTACACGAATAGTACGAAAAACGGTCGATTTTTGGACCGAAAGCAATCCTAGAAAAATTAAAGTGGTCCAAATTTGGACCGAAACCGCTCCAGTGGTTATCATCACAATATTATAATTATTGGCTTACCACAAATACATCAACCCCTGGTTGTGTGGGGTTTTTATTTGGTTTTGTTTTGTGTTTTGTGTCAGTTCTCTCCAGTTTAGAAGCTTCAAGGTAGATATGTCCTTGAAGACGTTGTTGCTCCATCTTAATCTTGGTCTTCCCAGGCTCCTTCGCCCTATCGCGCGGTCTTAAGTTCACCGGGGACTTTGGTGCTTGATGTTCGGTCATTCTCTCCACATGACACAGCCACCGAAGTCTTCCCTGTTTTATAAATATTGTGACGTTTCGCTCCTTAAACAGAGTATAGAACTCATTGTTGTAACGTCTGTGCCAAAATCCATTTTCTAGAACCGGCCTGAAGATACACCTCAAAATGTTCCTTTCAAAAATGTCCTGTGCTCGTTCATTCTTCTTAGTTATTACCGACGTCTCAGCTGTGTACGTGAGCACTGATCTAATAAGTGTTTTGTACAATTAGAAGTTCTACCGACCCGAAGCCTCTGATATGAAAATATCTGGAGTCGGTGAATTATTTTTCCATTTGGTCTCTGATAGGTTGACATGTTGTTCTTGTATTGTTTTTTTTTTTATTTTTTTTTTTTATTTAAACGCCCATTGGGCTTTTACATACATAAAGCAATACATGTTTTGATTAATTACAGTGAAGAGTTTTTTTGATTAATTAATTAATGTGAATAAAATACAGGTAAGTAACAGAAAATATTAAGTCACATAATATAGGTTAGATAAAATATGAGTTGACAAAATGTAGATAATACAGAATATAAATAAAGTAAAAATAGATAGCCTGCCAATATCCTCCAAATCAACAATAATGTGTGTTAATAAAAATGTATAAAATTGGTATTTACATAGTTTATGAATTAAGTAGAAATAGTTCGCACGTACGGCGTTTAAAGTTTGCCAAATTCAAATTATTTTCAAATACACCAATATTGTTTAAATATTGGTTACCAAGACTATGTAATCGTTGTATTGGGGAATGGAATTTATAGTTATAATGAGAAGTGTGTATATAAAATGTTAATGTTTGTTTAGTAGTTCGTGTAGGTACTGTAGATTTATTAAATGCAAGAGTTCACCGAAATCAAATTCAGAGTTTAATAATTTTAATAAAAATTTTCGTCTTTTTTCTAAAGTTGGAATATTTAAAATATTCATTAATGATAGGTAATTTATGTGCTCTAAATATTCTAAATTAAGTTTAAAATTTACAAATCTTAGAAATTTTCTTTGAATTATTTCAATATTATGGATATGAATTATGTAGAAGGGCGACCAGACTATTGAGTTATGTTCGATTAGGCTTCTAACCAGGTACAACAATTTTACGATTCGTAAAGATTCAAAGTTTTTAATTGTTCTTAAAATAAATCCTAATATTTTCATACCCTTATTTACAGTTTGTTGAATGTGGACCGTGAAATCTAGTTTCTTATCCATTATTACGCCAAGATCTCGCATTTCCGTTACTCGTTCTAAATTTATTTCATTTATAGAATAGTCGAACAATATTGATGTTTTTTTTTCTGGAGAAGGTCAAAGTTTTGCATTTATCTACATTTAAATATACATTATTTTGTGAACACCAGTTATTTAGCATGTCTATATTATATTGAAAAACTTGACAGTGATTTAAGAGAGTTATTTTTTATATAATTGAATGTCATCGGCGAATGTCGTTTATAAAAACAAGAAATAAAACTGGGCCGTACACCACTAGTGGCGGAAAATGATTTAGATATATAAGTTTTTTTTTAACAAATAAAGTTCTGCCAGAAATGTAACTTTTTAGCCATCTTAATATATTTTCTCTGATACCTAAAGCATGAAGTTTCGGATCAATACTTTATGAGACACTTTATCAAAAGCCTTCGATAAATCTGTATATATACGGTCAACTTGTGAATTTATTATACATACTTATCTAGTACACTTACATAGCTTGAATTTACTAGATGATCATTTGTGGAAAAGTGTGTGAAAGGGTTTAGTTTTTCCTGTGGGAAAGATTTAACCTGGAAAAAAAGGCATAAAACTAAAAACCGTAAACACATACATTAACATTTTGCAAATTAATAAGTAGATCTTTATTTTATTTTGCAGCATTGGCATTCCTCATAATGCCCCTGAAATTCCAAATCTACATGACGGGCAATGTGAAGTTCAACTCGTGGAGACTGTACCTGCTGGTGTCGTCGCTGCCGAGCATGGTGTCCGCCTTCCTGTTCTCCAAACTGCCCGAGAGCCCCCGACTTCTCCTGGCCAACAAACGCAACAAGGAAGCTACCAATGTTCTCAAGAGCATGTTCAGCATCAACACGGGTAGATCGGATAAGGAGTATTTGGTAAGGAAATCAACTAATGAATGTTACATTGGGGTGCAGCTATAGAGTCCGTAGAAGTTGACTGTTCACACCCCAAGGAAAGAGAAACGAAAATAAATTCTCGGCTGCGCTGCTTTCTTTATACAAAACATAAATTTGGATTTTAGGCCAAAATACTCAACCAAACTATGATTCTTTTTTAAGCCAAAACTTAAAACAAATATTCTAGTGTTGATATGTGCCAGAATTTATTATAGGCCATTATAGAATTCAATTTCTCGTGATTTAGGCAACTTTGACAATTTTTATTTAAGAATTAATGGTAATATTACCTTGCCTAACCTAACTTATAAATATATAACTTTCATTATATATAACTTATATAGAATGAAAGATTAAATAAAATAAAACATCCTAAAAATTGTTTTTTGATCGAAATTTTAAATTTACATAAAATATGACAAATTTGTGACAAATGATTTTTTTTTACATTAGCTCCACACAGGAGGCCCTGAAGAAAAAAAATCCTAGTATAATATAGGGGGCCCATGTCATCTTTATAGATGGTCCTTATTGAAAATGACCCCCTCTCCTGTTTACGGCAGAGGGGGTTCGCATAAATTTTTAAATATCGCATCGGGAGCGGTTACGGCGAATAATGTTGAATAGCGAAGACCCGAACCGCGCTTATAACACATCATCTTTTTACGTGTGGCGGATCTGTATGGGATTGTTTGGCGAGCGCTATTGTGTTGAAAGCTTATCAATTCCAGCAATTCTGGACTATCACCTACACATCAACAATTATTGAAGCATACTCCTGATATCATTTAAAAGAGTGTCGTAATTCAACACATTTGCTAGAATACCCATTTTAAAACTTAGAAAAGTAAGAATTTATTTTATGTTTTTATATTAGCTTAATATAATCAGAATATCCTGGAAGACTTACCAAAGTTCACTAAATGAAAAGAACATTATGTTATTATCACGTCGACAGGTTCTGCACGCAATCAATTGCCCCGGAAAGCGCAGCATTAGCATCACACAAAACAGCCAAATGTCCATCATCCTGAACGGGGGGCGGGTCAGCCGACTGCTGAGGGACATCTTAACACAGATCACGGCCATCTTCAAGAAACCCTTCACCATTAAATCCATTATGGTTATGTTCATATTCTTCGCAAACATGTTTGGGTAAGTGACACTCGGGCTATATATGTTACCAAATACTGATAAGTGACACTCGGTCTATATATGTATATCCGTCATCAAATACTGATAAGTGACACTCGGGCTATATCTGTCACCAAATACTGATAAGTGACACTCGGGCTATGTCTGTCACCAAATACTGATAAGTGATACTCGGGCTATATCTGTCACCAAATACTGATAAGTCTAGTGACACTCGGGCTATATCTGTCCCCAAATACTGGTAAGTGACACTCGGGCTTTATCTGTCACCAAATGAACGGGGGCGGGTCAGCCGACTGCTGGGGAACATCTTAACACAGAGCACGGATATCTTCAAGAAACCCTTCACCATTAAATCCATTATGGTTATGTTCATATTCTTCGCAAACATGTTTGGGTAAGTGACACTCGGGCTATATCTGTCACCTCACTATATCTGTCACCAAATACTGATAAGTGACACATTGGCTATATATATATATATATATCTGTCACCAAATACTGATAAGTGATACTCGGGCTATATCTGCCAACAAATACTGATAAGTGACACTCGGGCTATATCTGTCACCAAAGACACCAAATGACAAGTCCAACACAGATCACGGCCATCTTCAAGAAACCCTTCACCATTAAATCCATTACTTATGGTTATGTTGATATTATTCGCAAACATGTTCGGATAAAGCGGCGTCTCCTCCGATGATTATATGTACGCATTTTGTGGAAGTTTAGGTCCGAGCCGCAATGTTTTTGCTTTCCGTGGCCCATAGAAAACAACAAACGTTGTGGCCCTGCCATATGTTTATGGTAATGTTTGATATATTGTTTGTAAAATTGGTCGCAAAAGACCGGCCTTTAGTGACACTCGAGCTATATCTGTCACCAAAGACACCAAATGACAAGTCCCTTTCTATTGGTCAAACACATAATATAAACAGATTTTAAAAAAAGAGAACACTAAGTTTTCGCTTTCCAATTAAAAGTTTACCACAGACCCTCCCGCACAATAAAAAATTATTCTAAAAATAGTAGGTAAATAATTAATATGTCATAATAAGTGGTATGTAACAATTGTATTTGACATATAATACCTATACTCAGTGGCTGGCAAAATGCCACAGGCCCCGCGGGGTCCGGGGCCCCGGCCCGAGAGAACGCGAGCTCAGAAGTAACCTAATATTTTTAACAAAATTTTGTAAAAATTATAAATTCTATGTAAGTACACAAAAACAATTAAAGTTAGACAAAACTAAAGACCATATACAAGTTCAAATAAATTATTAAGATTTTAACGCATTCATAAGAAAAGAATGTCGATCAATTTTAGAACGCTTTATCAAGTAATCGCTTTATCAAGCATAATACGACATATGTTTTTTCATTCATTTTAACTCTTTAACTTAATGTGTTAAACCTTTTTTTTTTCACCATACTTTATGTCCGAGTTAAATTTTCTCCACAGGAAAAACTTAACCCTTTCACACACTTTTCCACAAATGATCATCTAGTAAATCCACGCTATGCAAGTGCGTTATATAAGTATCATTAATACAAAACAATACAAGAACAACATGTTAACCTACCAGAGTACCAAATGGGAAAATATAATATTTTAACTAGATGGGCAGGACTTTATGATGCTATTTTTGCTTTAAAAGTTCGGTTTGTTGAAATCCACAAAGCGCTAACGAAAACAATTCTGTCAAATTGCAAATTGGATGAAAGAGATGAAGCTTTTTCACTCAAGAAGAAGATCGAGAACTACAATTTTATTGTGTTATTGGGTTTCCATTGCAAAATTCTACAAATTATCGATGCAGCCTCTTAAGCACTTCAGTCTAAAGCCATCAATCTTTTAAGTGCCTTAAAAAACTGATAAGTGACACTTTGAAAATTTGTTTGAAATAATTGGAAAGATATTGACATGAATTTGAAAATTTAAAAAAAGTATGCAAATAATATGGCAGAAAAATGGTCCATCAAAGGAAAAACTCGTCAGAGGAAGGTATAACTCTATTTTGACAAACTTTGCGAAAATGAGGGTCTCCAAGATTCGGAAAGTTTGTTTAAAGTGAACATATTTTATTTAGTATTGGACATCATTATTAATCAAGTAAAATCGACTGAACAAAATTTCAACAAAGAACAAACAACTAAATAAAATTGTTTTTAATTTCAGTATTTTGCGACCTGCCACTTTGCAAAATTTAAATGACACTGATCTCTGTAAATAGGCTCTAGAATTTGTTGATATGTATAAAAAAAACATATCTGAATCATTTGCCAGGGAAATTCTTAGTTTTCGGTCCACTTTCAAAGACGAAATAGAAAAGGCTTTGTGTATTAGCTGATTTATTAATAAAGAATCTTGCTGATTAATTAATAAAATAATCATTTTATGTTGTGCTGCTTTCCTGAAGTATTGTTATTTGTTACGATTCCTGTGACTACCGCAGCTAGTGGTGAAAGATCATTTTCGAAACTAAAAGGCTACGTAACTATTCTATCTATTGCTTTCTATTGAAAATTCTATTTCCCGGTCTTTAAACTTTGATTACGTTTTTGATACTTTTGATAGAACAGAAAGCTCGGAGAAATGAATTTTAATAATAAATATCTTGCAAAGATTAAATTGTTATTTCATAATAAATATGTAATACCTATGCTTTTGAAAATAAAATATATTTATCTATTTAGACGGTTTTTACGGGGGGCGATTTGCCATGGACCTCCGAAGGTATAGTTACGCCACTGCCTATATTGAATGCAAGTTCAGTTATTAAACTATCTTAACTATCATGCTGAAGTAGAGGAATTGGAGCAATCCGCTCTGGTCACCGACTTGCCGAGGTAACCTAACTAACACAGTGTCCTTGAGATTTTTACTAGCTATTATATAAGTACTAACTTTTACAGTTCCAACAAAGTGGGCAATTCATAAGAAAATAATAATAATATTTTTTAATAAATTACAGATGTTATGGATTTGGACTGTGGATACCAGAATTGTTATCACGGTTCAGAAAATACAGCAACTTAAATTCAAATTCTGTTACCACAGTTTGCCAACTGACAAATTCTGCCATTTTGGCAAGACCTAATGTAACGGCTTTACATATTCTGGGGAACAACACCAACTTCAAAGACTTTGACTTCTACTACGACGCAGATGTTGCAGAGAAAAAATGTGAAAATAATATGGATTATCAGGTAATTTTTTTTATTTTTATATATTCACATTTAAACCCGCTACCTTTGTAGTTTGTCAACAGATACCAACTTGTATGGAAACCCTGTTTACATAGGTAAACAGGGCCGGCGTGGTCCAGGGGCAAGGCTCTGGAGTGGCTCTGTTCCAGAGTGGAAGAAACTCTCAGTATTGCCCTGGTGTAAGAACACCATTCAGAATTGAAACATTGCTTGATATGGCTTTAGCCGTGCTTAGTAACCAGATCTGAATAGCCAGGTATTTCCCCACCTTCCTCGTCCCCATCTCCTTCCCATCTCCACTACCTTCAGCCTCACGACATACCCCAATTGGGGATGCCATAGTTTCACTGGCTCCAGACGGGAGCAGTTGGGACTCTTGTGCAGTATTCATATAAAAAAACGACATGACAGGGATAACAAAGATTATAAAAAATTGTTGTTGTTATTTATTGTTTTTGTGTTTCGTAGAACTCCATTTAATTTTTTTATTTAATTTAATAATGTTGTTCTGCAAGTGTTTTTGTTTTTTATTATTGTGACAGCTGTTTCGGCTTACAAGACCATTTTCAAACTATCAAACTTGTTATGTCTCTTAACTTCCAATGGTAGACAAGTTGAGAGGTTTTGGTTATCTTCCAATAAGTTGAAGGTTCGATTGATGTATATTAGTTTGTTTATTTGGTTATACAATGAATATGACTGGACAGATGTCGTTTCTAGGATAGATTCTAAGTAGTTCCGTCGCTCCTGCGGGCTGACTGAGGAAGCCCACCCTATCTTACTGGAGCCTTCGTAACCGTTCGTACCTAATACAACAAACGGTGATAGATGGTACTCTTCTGATAATTAGTTGGGATACAGCAGAAGTTCGTATTACAAACTAAACTATCGACATCTATTGAAAAAAGCTGAAACTACATGGATAATCATTACACTACAGTTTTCCAATGCCTCTTCCTCATTAACTACTCGAAATTATTGATTGTTTTAAGTACGGTATGAAGACTATTATTCCGCCATCCTAATTCTGAGTATAAAAATGTTATAAAGACTTGAAACGGACAAAATGGACTTGAAAATAAATAATAATTTAATTTCCAGGGGTTTAAGGATACGATGACAATCGGCATGGCTTGCCTCTTGTACAATGTTATCTCAGTGTACGTATCGGACTGGGTGAGCGCCAAGGTATTGCCAGCGATATCGCTGGCCATCGCTGGCGTGGCCGCCGCCACCTTCGTGTGGGTCAGCTCGCCGCTCTACTGCCTGACTGCAGCCAGCGTCTTCCAGTCTGCCATGACCACGGGGAATATCGTCATTGTGGGATTGGTAATGGACGCGTTTCCGTCCAATGTGAGGTAAATAAATAAAATAATGCTTGTATACCAATTATTATTATTTGTAATGTTTATTCACCGATTCCCAGAATTCATAGCCTGGCAAATAAATATTGTGAACTTATAGATATATTCAGTGTTGACAATCTTGCAACTTACAAAAGGCAACTAATTTCAATTAATTTCTGCTAATAATTTCTTATTTTTTGTTATTTTTGAAGTACCTAATGCACCTGCACAGATAATTTTATGCTTTTACCTACTAACTAGCTCTTATGCATTACACCTTGTTGTATTTTAGGTCCTATTTTATTTTATTTAACTCTCCTATATAAATATAAATAAATTATGCCCTAAATTGTATTAGTTTTTTTTTTATAGACAACTCTTATATTTTATTTTAATTCTTTGCTACGTTTCTTACCTCACGAGTAAAGTAAATAATTACTAGTTACTTATACTTAATTACTGTAATCATTACGTAAAATGTTCATGTAAAAGCCATTAGGGCGTAAAATTCTCACAACAAATTGACTCCACAAATTCCATATTGTGAGAAAAAGATAAGATTTAAAAAAAAATCAAACCCGGGCAACCGTTGCCATCCTCAGCTAGAATACCTACTACATTATACAAAAAAAATCTTTACAACAGTAATGCGGCACGCAAATTGTTTGGATTTTCAAAGCAAGAGCCGGTCAGTGGCCGAGTTGGCATCGCGTTAGGGTCTCACCCAAGCGTTGTGTGTTCAATCCCTCAGCTGGCTAAGTCCTCCTTCACAACATAAGCAACATTTTTCGCTTAGCGTGGTAGTAGTAGGAGATTTTCAAATATTTTCAGGTTTTTCGTAATCCGGGAATGTTTGTCTTTGTTTTTAAATTTTAAATAAAAAAGAGGCGAAATAACGGCATTTGCAGGTTGCTAAACAACCATTCATTCACACAGCCTCGTATAGAACTTTTTCTTTGGGTTTTATAAATTTTATAAGTATGTATAATAAATGTTTCGGTTTTAATTTATTTTAATAACTCAGAGGCCCTAGCACGCTCGCTCTATAACGATCGGTAGGATAACTATCGGTAACTTCTCATTGTTCCCTAGGACAACTGCACATCGCTAACGTACAAACAACAGTTGATGTCGAATATGTTAAGGACACTTAGTCATTGTGAACTGTCACTTATTCGTTGGCGATCTGGAGTCATGCTAGGGAACGATGAGAAGTTATCGATAGTTATTTTTTTTTTTTTTTTTTTTTTATTAATTATTTTTTTGTCACATACATGTTTTAATATAATTTTTATTTTATTTTTATAAACACTAAAAAGCGAGAGCAATGTAGTTGTGTAGACAAAAGATTTAAAAAAATAAAATAAACTAAATAGACTTAAAAAAAAACAGAAAAATATAAAAAACAGAAAAAATATATGTACATATGCATGCATGTATACGCATATATATATATAAATATCTATACATGGTGCATTAGACGCTATATATCAACATACACACACACACACAAACATATATACATATATTTAATATAAACATAATATAATAGTGTGCATAAATGTACGATAACAAAAAAATCCCACATAGGCATCGCCAGTTCGTGGGTATACTTGTGTTTTTTTAAAAGCAGTTTAGTTAAATTTACTCTATATATGTATATTATCTTTGTAGAAATTGCAAAAAATAAATAATCATATGGTAAAATCAGTATTTACGGAATTATAATTTAAAATACGAGAATAAAAGATTACAAATTTGTTAAAAGTTAATAGAGATTAAGATCAGATGTTACAGCAGGTAAATATTAATATCAACACTATTTATCCAAGACTTTATTACATTTTTATGTTTGCTGAAGGATGATATATTTTCACATTTGATTTCTGTAGTCTTATAGAATGCATTATAAATTTTCGGTGCAATAAAATAAGCATGTCTTTGCGCAAGCTTTGTTTTGCACAGTGGAACTTTAAAAACATTATTTGTCCTATTACTAAATCGATTTTCATTTTTTGTAAAAAGAATATTTCGGGTAAATATATATTTTAAACATTGCATATAGTAAATTTTTCTTATCTCGAACAATTTAGCTTCTTGGAATAATTGCAAGGAGGGGTAGGTCATATTTTTACGCAACATTATTTTAAGTATTAATTTTTGGGTTACTTCTAGAGGTTTAACATGAGTGTTATAAATACCTCCCCAAGCAATCATTCCATAAGATACTGATGATTGAACCAATGCATGATAGACCAAGTTCATTCTTTTGATATCAACTGTGTTATTTAAACGTTTAAAAATATAAGTTAAATACCTAAGTTTGTTTACAAGCTTTTCTACGTGATTTGTCCATTTGAGTTGGCTGTCTATTATAATTCCTAAGTATTTAACTGTATTCCCCGAATTCATCTCTGTACAGTTAGAGCACGAGACAGGATTGCAAGTATTTTTGTGAAACCTTATATTTAGGGGAGTTAAGGGAGCCGCTTTTTTGGTATTATAAAAAGGAATGTAAATAGTTTTTTCACAGTTCAGAGTAAGAAGGTTTTGGTTGAGCCATTCTTTGACAATGAATGTGCACTTATTTGCATTATCAGAGACTTCATCCCAAGATTTACCATGAACTGTGATTGCAGTATCATCAGCATACGAGAATAGTATTCCCGGAATACTAATATTACATAGGTCATTAATATATATTAAAAACAATAGCGGACCTATAACTGTTCCTTGCGGAACACCATGTCTCACAGATGATGGTTTACTGATATTTACACCAATTTTTGTGGATTGTCTGCGATCAAGTAAATAATTTGTTAAAAGAGACAGACAATTATTTTTGATTCCCATATTATTAAGTTTTCTAATCAGTAATTTATGATTGACGGTATCAAAAGCCTTTTTTAGGTCTAAAAAGATAGTTAAACTTTTCATATTTGAATCTAGATTGGTGTATATATTTTTTGTTAGATTGAATAAAGCATCATCTGTACTAAATCCTGATCTAAAACCATATTGGTTTGGGGACAAAAGTGCATTAGATTCTAGAAACTCTAGTACTTGTATCTTTATGATTTTTTCCAATATCTTTGCAAGTTGGGATATTAGCGATATTGGTCTATAATTATCGAGTTTAGAGATCGATCCAGATTTATGTATCGGTACAATAATTGAGAGTTTAAATGCATTTGGGAAAGTGTTTTTTTCAAAGCAGGAATTAAAAATGTGTTGCAAGGGCATGGAAATATGTTGTTTAATAGACTTGATTGTGATACAGCTTATCCTATCGATCGTTATAGAGCGAGCGTGCTAGGGCCTCTGGTACGGGGCATACGTCATTCCTATGTCTACCTACGTTAAATTGTGGTGAAAACAAGCTTATGTGCCCAAGCGGTTAATATACTATTTCCTTATGTAACGAGATGTAACCGTGCGAGTTCAAATACTTTCTCGCTCACACCTAATACGGCATCCTTATCTGCCAACTGATAACAACGTAGACGTTCTATTGGTTGCGCAATTAATAATTAGCTTTTCTCACTCTACTGGGCGTGGACTTCATCGGCAACGCGGGCCTCATCATTAATATACCCCACCGCTCGTGGTCTTTTGTTGAGAAACCGGGTATATTTTTGTTAAATTACGTTACATTAATTTTACATTCATTTTAACAGAAGACGAAGTTCGCTCCACCTCAACAGAAGATATAATTGTGAAATACATATAAATATAAATGCCACTGAATAGCCCCTTGCCAAGCACCCCCTAGAAGAAAATTAATACATCTCACTATTCAGTGGCAGTCATCAGCTCTCTTTAATGTAATTTTAACGTTATACTTATATATTATGCAGAAAGGTAGAAGGGGTAATCAGTTGCATAATATTTACATTAAAACACTCATGGCTATTTTGTTATAGAAATTAAAATGGCCATTCAGTGCATTTTGTTTTTTGACATATAATTAAATTCGCACAATGTATGAAAGAGAAGTTTATGACAACTTAAGTATCACTTTAACAGGGACCTTTCAAATGTCAAAAAACAAAATGGCGCAGAATGGTCATTTGATGACAATGTCACATTTGAATTACTGCGAAATAACTGGTTCTTAATGATTTCAGTTCAATGGCGGTTTGCATCGCCACCCTGGCCGGGAGAGTGGGGTCCATCTGCAGCAACCTCTTCTTCGGATCCTTTATGGACTTCTCCTGCCAGATACCCATCTTTTTGGTGGCCGCACTTTCAATAGGTCATTATGAAACTATGAACTACTTTTACCAACATGAGATTTCAACACTCTTTTTACAAAATTGTTAAATGCGGTCAGGAAAATGGTAATTTTATGTTATATAGTTTATGATAAGCGAAAATAGTTACAAATTTCTTACTTAAAACCCACGCCAATTTCACAATGCCAGAACTCACCGTGTGAGAGCTTTCACTACATCATAAACAATGAGTATCTGTTGTTAGTTACATAAGTTGTGTTGGTTCAAATATCAGGATGTCCAAGCGCACCATTCTAGGGTTTTTATTACTGCATACATACAGATTTTCTACTTTATGGTTAAGAAATAGATTTGATATTCCTTGCTATGTATTTGTCCGTGAACAATACATGTATTTCAAGATGAAACCTAAAATAAATTAATGTTTTGTTTTATTCTAGGAGGATCCACTCTGGTATTTTTTGTCAAACATCGACCCAATGAAGATGAGAATTTGAATGAAACCGACGATTTCAAAATTGAAGGCATCGAAGGGTTCACAGATTGCAACATACATCACGTGGACGTGAACCAAATAACTCAACACATATAAAATATACATTATGTGCACTAAAACTAAATAACTCAGGACATACAAAATATACATCATGTGGACTTGAACCGAACTCAACACAGGGGCGTGCACTCCATATAGGCACATAAACATTGCCTACCCTACCGTATTTGTAAAACATAAGCATGTAAATAATGTGTATTATAATTTATTAAATTATTGCTAAAAATAAATACACACTTTCAAAAATAAGCACCATGTTGCAGCTGTTCAACCGAAACTATGCGAGCGCCACATCAAACGGCATACAACAAACGTGGCATAAACAGTAACTAGAAACTACACGCGAGCATTCCGACCGCCTTAAATTACTTCTACCTAGCAGCTAACTTCATACAAGATATATCAATGTTTACAAAATACACAGAACATTGAGTAGAAATATTTGTTTTGAATTTGCTTCTATGATTTTTTTTAAGTATTAGGCAGTGCTTCGTGGAACAAAATTAGCAAACAGCAATCAGTGACATCTGTTGTTATCTATTTCTATCGATTAGTTGTCTTTCATCAATGCGGATTGACGTTTGTCATACTTTAATTATTGTGAATTATCTGATAAATATGGAAATTTTAGCGAAAACTTGTACGAAGGGAGAGTTATCTGTGGCAGGTTTTTTTATTTATTTATTTGAATCATTTGGGGGGTTTTCCTACTGCCTACCCTGATCAAAAACTCTGTGCACGCCACTGCATACAACAGATATTACAGTAAAACCCACATACATACATGGTGTCCGGAAACTCCTAGTACAAGCGGGAAACTGGTAAATCTACATCACATGAAGATTCACCAAAATTTTGAATTTACCATCATATTTTTATCCACAATTCTAACTTTGGACTCGATTTACTCAAAACTGAAAGCTCAAATCAAAAAAAATAAACTGTACATCCCTTAAAATCTACTCCAAATGTTATGTAGATTTATCAGTTTCCGGCCTGTTCTAAGAGTTTTGAGTATACATGGTGTCCCGAAACTCGTAGTGCAAGCGGGAACCTGGTGAATCTACATCACATTTGGAGGACTCTTGAGAACGAGGGAACGTTTTTAAGTTTGCGGAATGGGGGGTAAGGAGTGGAAATAAAAATCCAAATTTATTTTTCCTTTTCAATATATTCACCAGCTACCCTAATACATTTTTCGGATCTTTCAATTAACTTATGTACACCCTCAAAAAAAAAAGATTTGTCTTTGTCTAAAAAATGAAAACTTTTTCCCACAAAGTTCTTTTTTCAAGTTTGGAAAAGGGTAATAATCACTGGGAGCCAGGTCAGGACTGTAGAGTGGGTGTGGCAAAATTTCGAAGCCCATCTTTTGCAGGGCAGCCATCGCAACACGGCTCTTGTGAACAGGCGCGTTTTCGTGCAGTAGGAGGACACCTTTGGTCAATTTTCCCCTTCTTTTCTCCTTGATGGCTTATTTTAATTGCTCTAGGATTGAAGCGTGGTAATCTGCGGTTATGGAGACACCTTTATCTTTATAATCGATCAACAGGAGTCCTAAAAGATTGTCGCCATGATTTTCCCAGTCGATTGTGACACCTTAAACTTCTTGGGCGGTGGTGTGCCTTTCTTGTGCCACTGCATAGAGTCCTGTTTAGACTCAGGTTCATAATGATGAACCCAAGTTTCATCACCATTAACAATTTGAGTCAACACTCCATCTTTGTATTCCCTACAGAGGTCCAAAAATGCACGAGAACAGTCCACGCGCTGTCGTTTTTGAGGTGGCGTAAGCATTCTCGGCACCCATCTTGCTTTAGTCATGCCAAGATGGTCGTGAAGAATTTTGAAAATGATTGTATCTGATACTCCAACCATTTCTGCGAGCTGTTTCTTCTTTAGTCGGGCATCTTCTATATGTATGTCGACTTTTTGAATAATTTCCGGAGTGGTCACCTCGATCGACCTTCCTGGCTGCAGGTCGTCTTCAAGTGACTCCCTGCCTTGTTAAAGAGGGTATGCCACTTGCAGTTTTACTTGGACAAGAGTCCCCGTAAACAGATGACATCTCTTCCAGTATGATCTGAACTGATTTTCCTTGCTTGGTAAGGAATTTTATAACAGCGCGGAACTCGATTTTCTCCATATTCACACAATTCTCCCCGATTGACTTGTTTGGTTGACGATAGCTCAAAAACTGATGCCCTAATTACGATAAAACCGGTATTTATACTAATAATGAGTTGCTCAATTACACCTCCAGTTGCTCAAGCGACACCCCCACTAATCACCTACCTACCCATTACGCGAACTTAAAAACGTTCCATGTATAACTTTTTTGATTTGAGATTTCGTTTGCAAGTAAATCGAGTACAAAGTTTCATTAAGGACAAAATTCTAAAAAAAATCAGTAGCTAGTTATTAGTAGGTGGTTATTAACAGCTATATATTAATATTTTAGAATGAGTCAAAGCGTAGACCCCACTTCCAAGTTTTTTTAACCCTTTATTTGCAAATATTTAAAAAAAAAAAGAAAAAGTAAAAATAAATCAAATACTCAGATCGAAAAAAAAGTTGTTTTTTGGTTCTCCATATGATGTAGATTCGCTCATTCCTCTCCATATGATGTAGTTTCCCGCTTGTACAACGAGTTCCCGGACACAGTGTATAAGAAATTTTATTTTTTCAGTCCCTTCAAAAACTACATATATAAGAGTTTACAGTATTTTGTACACCACACAACAGATAATAGAAACAAGGGAGTTGAGCCATTACCCATTAATAGTAAGAAACCACACATTCACCCATACAACTGCAAATCTCATTTATGCACAATGGAGCCCAACCTTTTTTTCTACCTTCTCACCAAATGCATAACTTTCATTGCCTACGTCATTTTGATAGTATGTATGTCCAATTTGGTCAAAGCCCAGCAACATTCAGCAAGCTTCAATGCCATATCTCCTTGGTTTCTATTACCTATGGTGAACGTAAAAAATATGTCCTTTTTGATTGGGGCTTATCTTTTTCAAAGAGTGTATTTTTACTCGTCATTTAAGAGTGTTTTACCAGAGAATACCGGAAATTAGTCATTTTTAAATCAAATTCTAGACGTATTGACTCTTTTTACAAAAAGACAAATTGATTTTGAAAGATTGTTGTTTTATCTGGTGCACGCAGTTTTAAAATTTTGAAAAAATAACGGCCGCTGTCTCTAACTTTTAAATCGATTCATCTGAGGCCGCGATCAGCCAAACATTTTGTAGGGTAGCCCTCGATGTATGTTGTCCCCAAACATCTTATGTTATCTGGCCTCGCCCACTTTCATAGACAATAAAATGACATCAAAGTAAGAACATTTGAAGTTAAATTAATATTATAGAGTTAATTGTTGAATTTATTATTAATACACGTAATTTATTTAAAATATTTTTATCCGTAAACTGACATTTTATATTTTTTAAATAAACGTATATAAAATAAAGTGTCAGCTTGACCGTAGGTACTGGACTTGACACTTGGCTTGGTGAATATTCGAAAACGACATAATATTTCGCATAAATTAACCGTTTTTCGTCTCTGCTCCGCAAGCATCCGAACTTCTCAATCCATATTAATTAAAATGATAATTGATAAACGCAATACAACAGAATAGAAAAAAGCGCGAAACTGTGTCTTCTGTCAAAGTGATATGTCATCGACCATTGTTTTTGCGGTATTTTTTCTACTCTGTTGACACTTTTAAGAACTAGTCCAAAACTGAGGCGGCCGAAACGAGTTTAATCCACTAGTCCGGCTTCCTTAGGTTAAGATAAATGCTTAAGCGATACTTGTGTGTTGGAAAAAGCGTAGTTGTGCACTAATAAATTACTAAGCCAAAATTTTGGCATAGTAATTGATTAGTAGGATTGGGAACAGCGGCCGTAAGTGTATTTATAATATGCTAAGTATTTATAATATACCATTGGTCGTTGGCAGATTTGTTCAATCTGCTCATTTTTAACATTTTGCAATAAATTTAAAACTAATACCGTTTAGCTTCATGGTTGTAAAAACATCCGAGCGCAGCGCTGTTAACAAAAACGGAATAATAGATTGCTGGATATTCCTCTTAAAAGCATTGTCCCTACTGTACTGTAGCTATAGAAATGATGTAGTTATTTTAAAAGGTATCTTGTATTACAACAAAATGTGCAAATTAATAAAACCGTTTATATTTTGATTACCAATTTATTGTTTTACTAACTCAAAATACATTAAAAAAGATTAGCTCCAGATACAAGACAAGATTTATGAACTGAGATTGATGAAAAAATAACAATAAAAATTGTTGAACTAGGAAATTGAAATTGAGAAAAGAGAAAAGAAAGGTTTTTTGAACAAATTAAAAAAAGTTTCATAACCACTCGATAAGTAGTTGGTAAAATGAATGTGACAATTTTTTTAACGAACTACAAATAGAATTTTTTAATATTATTTGCTGAAGATAAGATAAATGGATGAGGGCCCCCTGTATTTTACTTCTTCCTGCCTCCCCTCTCCTTGACCTGAAGTTGCACCACACAGCCGGGGGACACGTTGTAGAAGGCCAGACTGTTGGAGTCTTTGAAGAACAGACCCTGGAACATGAACATTAGTACATAGGTATCAATAAAAGAAAAGAAAAGTATTAGTAAGTAATAGGTTAAATTTCAGTTCTTTAAGAGTTTTTTTTTTTAAATATCAAATGTTTCTGGTTTTACTCTTCAGAAAGGTGAATTTATATATGTACAAACATATTAATTTTATTAAAATGGGCAAATTTCAAAATTTTATGGAAGATTGGAGTGGAGTCGAGTTCCGACATAGAAGAGATGAGTTCTTGAATGGCGGGGAAGCAATTTTAGATAAGGTTTGATAGAAGAGAGGATATTTGTTTAGAAAAAGACAATCTTACTAATATTATAAATGCGAAAGTTTGTATGGATGTAAATATATGTGTTTGTTACTCTTTCACGCAAAAACTACTGAATGGATTTTAATGAAACTTTACAATAATATAGTTCATACATCAGAATAACATATAGGCTATAATTTATAAAGCCAGCTATTTTCAATATATTATAAGTAATAATTATTGTTTAATAGATGTAGCGTACGCATTGTATAGCCGTTTAAATATTTTACTGCACGGGCAACACCAAAAGGCCTCGCGCCATACGACTGCAAACTTGCCCGTCATTCTGGTTTCACGGCCCGGTCGTCGAGTTGCTTCTTTGCGTACGCTCTGTTAAATCCTTCTGATATTAAATTAACGTGTGTCGGTTTGAATAAATGAGAATTAAACGTTCACCATAGTATTCATTTAAATACCGACCATCCTTTTGGTAACATCAACGTGTTTGGAGTCCACGTGTGGATCCGCCAATGGAACCACCAATATACTACATCATCATCTCCCAAATTGGTGACCCCGACGTGATTAAACACAAAAAAAAAAAAATAAAATAAAAAAAAAAAAAAAATAAAAATAAATAAATAAATAAATAAAAAAAATCGTGGCCCACGTGCATTGTGATACCGACACACGTTAATTTAATATCAGAAGGATTTAACAGAGCGTACGCAAAGAAGCAACTCGACAACCGGGCCGTGAAACCAGAATGACGGGCAAGTTTGCAGTCGTATGGCGCGGGGCCTTTTGGTGTTGCCCGTGCAGTAAAATATTTAAACGGCTATACAATGCGTACGCTACATAGTTGATGTTACCAAAAGGATGGTCGGTATTTAAATGAATACTATGGTGAACGTTTAATTCTCATTTATTCAAACCGACACACGTTAATTTAATATCAGAAGGATTTAACAGAGCGTACGCAAAGAAGCAACTCGACGACCGGGCCGTGAAACCAGAATGACGGGCAAGTTTGCAGTCGTATGGCGCGGGGCCTTTTGGTGTTGCCCGTGCAATAAAATATTTAAACGGCTATACAATGCGTACGCTACATAGAAAATGTCAAAATTTGACAATGACATTTTGCAAAGCAAAGATTGTTAAATCAAAATTCTATTTTAGAAAATATTTAAATTAGTGAATTTATTTCAAGTACTCGCCTAATACTTTGAATCGAATCAAGAATCAAGAATTATAGATATTTTAAATAAATAGGTTAAGAATTTTGATATAAACATAGATGGGACCTAGGAAAAGAAAATAGGCTACTCGAATCACTAATCCTGCGCAGACGAAGTCGCAGGCTGAAGCTAGTCAAAAAATATTTGATCTAAAGTTCTCACTTCTAGACCACAAAATCTACAATCTGGGGAATCAAGGACTTAGATTTAAAAATATGTCCAATTCTCATTCGAGAAAAGGAGGAAATTTCTTTTTTGGAAAAATGGGGTATTTGTTGAAACCAGGGTTTTGATGGGATAGTCCTTTGAGGCATAGCAGGCTCCCTTGGATTGACTAGCAATATGCCAACAGTTTTGGCTAAGAAGGTTAAATTATGAAGCCTTTCAGACAGTGGCGGTTCGTGGTCTTTTCAACAGGGGGTTCAGAAATTCCAACGACTCCAAAGTTCCAAAGAATGGACAGTTACCTCGAGAGTGTTTTATCTTGGGTACTTAATAGTACACAACTGCTAACCCTCTACAAATCGCAAGTGCGCCCCATGATTGAATTTGGTAGCCACCTCTGGAGCCCCAAAGTACCTGAAAAACACCCTCGACTCTGTGCAGAAACGGGCGGTCCGTTTGATAGATTCTCCCGTCTTAACAAACAGATTGCAATCTTTAGAGCAAAGGCGTCGGGTGGGAACGCTATCCTTGTTCTACCGGTATTTCAATGGAAGATGATCCGAGTAACTAGGTGCATAGTCGGGAAACACGCCAAACGTGCGCTCAACATATTATGTACATGGTTGACATTTGTCACATGAGAACGGGTCGGTTCTACGACTAGTTTTTTAGTTCAACAGCTCGGCTGTGGAATGATTTGCCGGCCTCTGTGTTTCCTCGTTCCTACAACATGGGTCACTTTAAGACCCATGTTCACTCCTTCCTCTCCTCAAAAAGACCCTCCACCCAGCATCTTTAAATATGACATAGGCCCAGGGAAATTATTTTCAATTAATACCTGTAAAAAAGAAATTCAAGAGAAGATATAGGCAAAAACTTGATTTAATGAGAGCTCAGGACGCGGAGGTCCTTTATTTTTAATTTCCAACCTTTTTTCATAAGTATTAGCATTATTTTTTTATATACCCAAATCTGTATTCCGCCATTGTGTAAAACAAATTATGACAGAATATTCGCGACAATCAACAAACGCAAACGCTTTCAATTGGAAATTCGAAACAATACCTACTGGAGAATGCAGAACACAAAATTGCATAACTAGCGACGACATGCGGCGTTTGCCGAAGCTTTCGTAAATATAACCAAGGGATATAACGACTTATCTAAAAAAATATATATATACGAAAACAGAAGTCAAAATCGGTTTACTTCAATAGTAGATTCACAAATGCCATTGACAAACGGTTGGAGAAACGCAGGAACAAGAAAATAAAAATGTACAAACATGACTACAAGATTGATATGACTAAAAGATAAATACCGTAATATAACGTAAAACAATAACATCTAACTTGCATCCCTATGGTGCAAAGGTCAACCGTTAGCCGGTCAGTCTGCGGACATCTCGGGCTCGGGAATCATCGGTGAGACTCGTCTATGTTCGCTGTATGTATGGCATTCGCAGGTCACGTGACATCATGAATCGCGATCACACGCGGCGACGCGGCGCACACCTTTGTCCTTATTTTGGTAAGAAATTCCTAGTTTTGTACAAATCACCGCCAGAGGGATTGTACTGAATAGGATTCTTTAGTATGGGGAGTTTTGTGCGGATTTCAAGACGCACAAAATGGGATAGATACCTACCGTATTTTACGGTGGCGCGTGTTTTAAGACGGAATGTTAGTGGCGCGCAATCAATGATGTGCTTATATTATTACAAAACAAGTTTGTTTTATTTTCTCATCTTTTTGATGGGGGTTCGCCGCACAAACGCACTTTAGAGAAAACCGCCACTGCTTTCAGATAAGCATACAGTGAAATTTCAATCAATCGTTCCCCAAATAATCATTTTCCCGCATTTGTCATTACAAGCCAGGCACACACCGGCTTGTAGGACATGTTGGGCTCCAGCACCGTGAAGGAGATACACGACTCAATAGTTACCTCCATGTTGAGCTTCTGCTTGGCGGGCTGCATGCCCAGGGCGGAATGCAGGCGCGCCTTGAGCGCGGCCACGGTGGAGTTGCCGGCCAGGCGCAGGGGGATGCGCTGGCCCGATAGGCGCCACTCCGGCTTGTCGGGCATGTTGGGTGCCAGCACCGTGAAGGAGATTGGACCCTGAAGAAGAGGAAGAAGAACACATTAATATAGTGTTCAAATGACAGACTAATGTTTGCTAAATATCATGCACTGGAATTGTTAAAAACTGATGCAGTGAGCAGCAATGCTAAAAAACAGATTGTTGTTGCACAATTAAAAAAATGTGTAAAATATGCTATGTATTCACCATATTCAGACAAATAAATATATTTGAATTCTCAACTACTGATTTGTGCAAGTGAATTGTGCTCGACAATACACAAGGTAAAAGAAAGTCTTCGAAGTGTGAGATGAAAGTGTCGTTGTATAAAGCTGAATGACAAAATTGTTCACAAAGAAGTTGTTCCTTACCGGATGAAGTTGCAAGAAGTGCTGTTCCGGCAGCAGCTGATCCTCCGTCTTGGCCTTCTTGGCGGGGGGCTCCCCGGAGTCCTGGTCCCTTTGCGGGGCCGGCGGGGGCACCGGAGGGGGCTCCAGCTGCTGGGGGGGCGCAGGAGGGGCAAAACCCGGGAAACCACCTATCGGAACAATCACCAGATTATGTTAAATAATATCAGACAAATTACCAAGAATCGCCATCTACCATGCCATTATTTAGTTTGTAAATAATTTAAGAGTTATACTAAGGTTATAGGAATAAAACATAAAAAGTTTGGTGTCTTACCCATCATAGGAGGGCGCTGAGGCATGGGGTTCATGGGAGACATAACCATGAGCGAGGGCATCAAGCTCCCCATGGGGGGCACTGATTGGGGCGCCATCTGTACATAAAGAGTCATCAAATACAACAACAGCCAAAGTAATAACAATTATGGTATGTATATCGGAATTATTGAACGGCTTTTGAAAACTTTAGTAATTTAAAAACACATTTGTTTAGAAAAAACTAATAACCAATGTAAAGCACCCTTGAGGTGATTGAAAAACTAGATGGCACTAAATACATAAAGTTGACCATAGTATCAATATATTATGGAACTGACAAATAGGAATTCTTTCAGATATACGATTTTTGTACAGAGAGTGGCCGAATCGATAACCGAACACTTCGGTTATCGATTCGGCCACTCTCTGTACAAAGATAGAAATTTCTAACACTTAGAAATTTCTATCTTTTTAATTTTTAATAGAAAAAAATTCATCAGACTGCAAATCGACATGTACATTTTTACAAAAAATATGCTCAAAAATTGATGGTTAAAATCCTTCAGGTACAAGCTGTTATACCCTGTATAATACAGTGATTATTTACAAAGACATCAAGGCCAACTAAAGCAATAATATAAAAGGATCACCATCTGCGGCATTTGCTGCTGCTGCTGCTGTTGCTGTTGTTGCTGCTGCTGCTGTTGCTGCTGTTTCTGCATCATCTGCGGAGGCTTCCCGCCGCCCCCGCCTCCCGGAGCTCCCCCTCCGCCACCCGCCACCGGCTTGGGCCCGATCTTCTCCTTCTCCTCGTCGGGCAGCAGCCCCTTGACCTTGTGGATCTGGTGGATCTGCTCCTCCAGGGTGATGTTGGCCCTCGCTGCGCGGGTGGCTGCCTCCACTGAGGAGGTGTGGCCGTCCCAGGTCACCTGATCAATCCAATTCATTAATTACTATCATTGCATTGCAGGTCAAGCAGGTCAAGCCTCTAACCAGGAAGAAACTAACATCTATCTTTCAGTAATTTGCAAATTAACGTCTCCGCCAGTCTGCTTGTCTAGAACCTGGCATTGCAGTTATGTGCTTGGAAATATGTTTACATTATTCTTTTACAATTGTGTACTCTCATTCTATTTGTACACTCGACTTCTAACCGGTTAAGATAAGTATCTGATGTGCCCAAAGTGAGCTCAAATTTCCCTTAATTCAGGGAACAAAACAATAATTTATGTAAATAATTTATAATAAATATAATGAACGGATGAAATAAAACTTACCCTGTCATCCTTGCGAACTTCTTCCTCTCCAATCTTTTTACCAATGGCCGTCTCTTCATCTCCCACACCGAAGATATCCGTACGCCTCTCAGCCAACTGCTTGAGGGAAGCCTCGATTGCGGATCCTACACAAAATTACAACAATATTACTGGAAACCTACTAGAAAACATAGGATTCATACATACATTACATTTTGTCTTTGGTAGAAGTCAACTTGAGTACAATTCAACCGTCTGGAACCCACATTACAATGTTTGTGTATAAGCCACTGAAATAATACAAAATAAATTCTTACGTTATCTAAATATTAAAATGGATATTCCAGCAATTATGTTGAACTACACCACTCCTTTAAGGGGGTATTCTAGTCTAGGATTTCGATTTTTTTTTTTTTTACATATTTTCAAAGCTTAGATCTTTAAAAATGTATCAATAAAAGGATTTTTCGAAATTCGAATTATTTTCAGAGTTATAGCTATTTTAGTGGCGCGCCAAATAAACCCGTCTGGCCGGAACCAGACCGCGGTAGCCCGACTACCTGCGGGCGGATTACCCCATAAAACCTATATTATATTCTATAGGTACCTATATAATTCATATGTATTTTTAACTGAAAGACCTAGTGACGTAACGTATGTACGTACGTATACTGTATCATTATATGAATAAAACTGCTTTAAACTTTACTCGAAACTTTAAACGCGTTTTTCTCGAAACTATTTTTTTCAAGCTGGCGTACACGATATCTCAAGAACCTTCTCTACACATCCCTTTATGGCCCCAAGCAGAATAAGAGAAAATTTTAAATTTTTATAATTTAAAGAAAACTTGAAACTGTGAAAAAAAAAACCAATTTGTGAATTTTTTTTTTTAAATTTAAATTGTGTGACAACAGTAAGTAAATTTTGATTAGATATGTGTTCTCTTGAATTTCTGAACCCCCCGTTAAAAAGACCACGAACTACAACTGTTAATTTCAAAGGATTCCGAGAAGCTACATTACTGAAATTAAAAGCAACGTCTGGAATGATATTGCCGCAAGCGATTCGGACCTTGTCCTTGTACAGATTCTTTGTACATAGGGGTCCGGCGTCCGAGCCACAGACGAGGGGTTAATGAAGTGTTGAGTTACGTATAATTTTGACTACTTCTATGTAAAAAAATGTTAATACCTTGAGCCAGCACGGCGTCCTGAGCCCCCCGGTCCCCGAGAGCCCTGTCCCTTTGCTCCAGCCAGCGGGGGTCCAGCAAGCCGATGCGCATGTGCTCTTGCACCTTGTGCGCCGGGATGCGCTCCCCCGTGATGGGGCTGATGAGCCACTCCTCACCACCTGCAGAACCGGGAGGGCCCGACTCGCGTTTCACTGGAAACATCAAACATATATTTATTTGCGAGATAATAATTATAATTTTTAAATTACAATTTATTTATAGTCAGTAAATAATAAAAAAATCATGGCATTTTTAAACATCTGCACATTGTGACACGAAGGAATAATTTTAACTGTTCATTGTTTTGTGAAATATATTAAAAAAATCAGAGAAAACTACCGCCATTGCCATCTATTACAAATCGATAGAAACTGAAACAAGCTAGCGAATGAACGTCTTAACTGTTTGGGGGGATTTCAAAATAAATTCAAGAAAGTAGTCTACCTAAATTTAGACAGCCATCGCTCTTAGCCTAGAGCGAAGAGACTTAGATGCTGAACAAAGTGTAAGTGTATACCTTGTTTAGGATCATATTTCTTGACCACCACCTTGTCCAGCTGCGGGGGCATGGGCGGAGGCTGCATGGCGGAAGATCCCTTCCTGCGCTCTCCCTCCGAGTCCGAGTCGGAATCCGAGTCGTCTGACGAGGAGCTCTCCTCTTCCATGTCTTGGACCTGCGGGATTGGTTTACTCATTAGAAGGAAACAGCGGAGTTGGGGAGAATGTTGCCAGACTGAATGTAGTGGGAGGTAGGAAGACAGGAATTTTGGCAGCAACCCTGCTAAGTCACTAAAGTCATTCAAAAATTAAATTATACAGTTATCTGGTCTGGATCCCCAAAATATCTTGACTGTGCGGAAATGGGCGGTCCATTTGATAGATTCCCTAGCGGTTCTAGCGGTAGTTCAATGCTCTGAGGAACTACCGTCATTGATCCCTTAAGCACCGTTGCACACTCGGGAAACACTCCAAATGTGTGCCCAACATTTTTACCCAGTTGTCACAAGAATGGGTCGCTTCTACAACTCATTCTTGTGTCCAACAGCTCGGCTGTGGAATAGACCGCCCGGTCCTTTACTAAAATAGACCCTTTGCTTTACCAAAGATGATACAGGCATAATAATTTAGAATGTAACCTGAGTATTGTCGGGCCTGCTGTCCTGGCGATGGTGCGTGCGGTCCTCCATCTTGGAGAGTCCCTCCTCTTCACTGGAGCTGTCCTTTTCTTCCCTCTCCTCGTCTGACTCCAGTTGCATCTCAATCTCCTCCACACCGCCGTCTTCAATACGTTCCTGCAATACACCACCATCATTAATAATTCAGGTCCGGGGCTGACGTATGCCCCTATGTCTATCTAAGTTAAATTGTCGTGAAAACAAGCTTATGTGCCCAAGCGGTTAAATATCATTTAATCATTGAAGAAGATAATTCTAACAAATCTCAACGAAACATGGAACAGAACAAGATACGGAAAATAAAAAAATCAGAATGGCTGTGATCACCGGTGAGATCGGCAACAACTGTCAAAAAAAAATCATTTTTGAAGCGACTTTGACCCTTATGTACAAAGAAATTGTATCAAGAACAAGGTCAGAATCGCTTGGGCCGTTCTCTATGTAACAAAAAGCCGCATAGCGCCTAGCTTCTCGGAATAATTTACATAAAATATCTATGGTGAACTTGGCGTCACTTTGGCAGCCGTTTTTGGACGGACGGACATAAGATGGACGGAGTTTCATTGTTGTTTTTGATATAAATTCATTGTGGAAAGAATAGATTTGAGGTATTATCAGGAAGATCGTTTTATCTAGATTATTTTCATGTAATTTTTGTAATATTTCACAAAACGTCCAAAATTTTTATGTCATAATGAATAATTATAATTTTAGCATTATGTACTAATAAATCTAAACTTAGCGTGAAACAAAACAAGACACAAAAAATTTAAAAATGACGGTTGAAACTGGGAATTGAACCCAGGATCTGTCTTACCGGGACAACGCCTCTTAACCTTTCCTGAACTGTGAATTTAAAAAAAAAATCAAACGTCAAATGTGCACTTCAGAATTTTTTTGTGTCGCATTTTATAAGTTTACAGTAACAATTCTTTCAGATTTTGGTAGTTTATACAACTGTTGTTACTAATAATATTATTTTGTAATAGAAACTCGTAAACAAATATGTATGTATTAGCGAAACTTAATTGAAAATCTGAAACAGAAAAATCAGAAAAAGATACGTATACATCTGGGATTCGAACCCAGGACCTTGGGCATTCCGGGCAGATGCTCTCACCACTGAGCTAATGTATCCCTAATCGATTCGGTCATATTTAACTGTATCTTACTTCGATTGAGAACTACCAACATTATCTTCACTTTCTTAATGCATATTTTATTTCAATTGAGTTTCGCTAATATTATCTTCATTAATAAAAATATTAAGGAAATTTAGTGACCTGCATGAGAACCCTGGCTCCAACTTCATCCGGAGTGGTGGGCGGGGGGAAGGAACCCAGCTCCATGGGCTGATAGTCCACCGTTTCTACCACCACAAAGTCATGCCAGTCTATGGAGGCGTAAGCAACTGGAACACACAATATAACAAGCATCAAGTCTCCATTCATTTGCAATCCTAACTATCTGTCTCTTACTTGTGCTTATATGCTATCTGATGATAATAATCAGCACTGTCTGATAATAATAATGTTTATTTCAGCTGAAGATAGCAGTGAGTGCAATACCCTGTATGTCATTTAAAAGCATACTCTAAATAAATTGCATGATATGAAATTGAAAATGAAATGAAAACCAGCAAGCCAACGCACCCTTTCCTCTGAGAACATCTGCGAGGCGGTGCATTGCAAGGTAGGCCCAACAGCACCCTGTATGGTTATACTGTACTCGGAGTGTGTTAATGCCCCTTGTGTGTACCTTGCCCATAGTTCTTCTTCAACAGAGGACTGCAATGTTGAATCTACTGATGAGCATGTTGGTGCACATGCTCAGTGCTTTTCTTTGGCGTTCTTTGTCATTTAGGTCATCAAAATATTTAACAATATACAATATTTAACCTGTCGTTAAATTACCCAATATAATATAGACCTGACCACCACAACACAGGCATGTGCCTAGCGTGGTGGTCGTAAAATTCTCAAAATATGTAACTAGCAGTTTAATGAATAAAGAAAAATTTAAAAAAAAAAAAAAAAAAATGAACTGACTTCTCTCCCTCTCCATGCGCTGCTCCTCCTTGTGCTTCTGAGCCAGCTGGTGGGCGAGCCATGCGGCGCGGGTCTTGGCCAAGTTCAGCACTGTCTGTGTGGATCCCGCCTCCTCCGTCAGCTTCGGCAGCAGCTCCTTGGGGGGGAGGAGTACCTGCAACCAATTATAATCATTTAGATCAAGACATATCTACATTATTGTGTTGACTCAGCATCAGCTTAGGTATAAAAAGGGGGTGCGCCATGCATGTCTCTTGCCATGCGCAATAAGGGCGTGGTTTATTAGTAGTTCACTACCGCTCGTCGGTGGCTTGCCACACCGAACACACTTACCTTTATTCCGAACAACACCAGGAAACAAGATCTTTTTCTAAAGCAGATCCAATGATCCAACTATAAACTTGTCAAGCAATACTATAAGGTAACAATGAATGGTGGTCTCACACCAGGGCGATAATGAAAATAATAAAAAATTGAATCTATGATTCCGTAATACTTTGACAAGAGTTTAGTGGCAGTTAAGATCAACGTGTTAGAAGTGTAAGCGTACCTTGGTGTACTGCTCCAGCAGACGGGTGAAGTAGTGGAAGAGAGAGTGCTGCGGGCGCAGGAAGTCAAACTGGTAGTTCCTCTGCTCCCGGTTCATCAGGTTAGTCAGGAACTGCCGCCCGTTCCTGGCCACAAACTGGGCCGTCAGTTTCACTATGTCGCTGAAAAATACAAGTAAACAAAGGTAAATTCGGCAAGGAAACGTGCCAACTGTTGCTGAGCTTCAACAAAATCATATGGTCTATCAAAATGGCGTAGCCGACAAAAGTTATGCGTTTGGTGTGTAGGTAGAAACATGGGGTGAAATATTTTAGAAAAATCATGTCGCTGGTATGGGAGGCATTTTTACCACAGGAATGCAGGACTTCTTTGAACAACCCGGGTAGTAAGAATTTCATTTCAATAATTGGCTAATAAGGATTTTCTATTTCATCTCTAAACTAATAACTAAGAAAGTAGTCTATAATATGCAATATTTTTTTTTAAGTAGTTGAATCGGAACAGCACCAACTACGGGGGCTTTTATTGAGACAGGAATTGGATACCAGGGGTTAATGAGTTCCTCTTGCTTTACTATAGCTTAACCTCTCGTAGGCCGCAGTCGCCCCGGCGGGTCCGGATGTATGAAGCGATTTTGCCCCTTATGTATAAAGAAATTGTATGAAGAACAAGGTCAGAATCGCTTGGGCCATTCTCGTTCTTGACATTACGAGTTACTGGATAGCATTTAGCCACTCCCGAATAATTTATATTAATTGCTAAAAACGCGGCGGGCACCAAAGATGGCGGACAAAATGGCTGCCGCTTGATAATATGATAGCTGTCACATTCGAAGTCTATATTTATTCATTGTTTTTTATATAAATCCATTGTGAAAGCAAAGATTTGAGTGATTATTAGGAAGTTTGTTTTATCTACATTATTTTGATGTAATTTTTGTAATATATCACAAAAGAAATGTTATAAAAATTGAGTTCGTAAGAAAGGTGAGAACTGTCAAATATTTTATATCGTATTGAAAAAATATATTTTTTGTATGCTGGCCTCCAACAAGTTAATGATCAGCATACCCGAGACTGGACACTGTATACTAATGGTTGAGAAAATACAAAAGAAATTTTTACATTACCTATGTACGAGAGAGTTTGGTTTGTACCCATGGCTGTTTTCAACAGCATCTATCTCGGGATGCTGGGTATCTGCAGCCTTAGCTCCAGACGGGACGTCTCATTACTGCTGATGGCTTATAAGCTTCTGAATGGTTTACTATCAATACTAGACATTCTGGCTAAAATAGGACTTTATGTCCCGGATAATTTCACGCGAGGCCTCCAAAACAGGCTTTTAATTATTCCCAGGTGCAGAACTAATGATGATGCCCCTGGGAAGACTTACTAGGTTTATTAGATTTGAAATTAAACAATTTTTGCACTTTGTTCCACTTATTTATTTTCATAAGGACCGGTTTCTTCCCACAACGGACATTTTCAGACAGGTCGCTTACTAGGTTAATTAACTGCCTCACAGGGAATGTGTATATTTACCACATGTCCTACAATGATTTTTAGCGCGAAATATTATCTATGTTTTAACTGTTTACCTACGTATAAAATTTATGTCCAAATTTAAATGTACAGTACAATCTCACTAATCCGGCACCTAACTACACCGATGCGTCCAATAATCCGGCACCCTCCGCCCGCGCCTCCCTTGCCCCTCTACGCCTTTTTTATTTTTTTTAATATAATAGTTTCAATAGCTAAGTTTGTACATTATGTAGGTATAAAGTATAAAATAAGTATAATTTTTTTGTCTTTTTTCACAGTCCTCCTCACTAGGGTTTCCTGTTCTGAGGTGGCCTGTAGTTTTTTTAAACTTTTGTATTTAGTAATAATGATATGCGCTCCATCGCCGCGTCGCCGTCTAGCAGTCTAACCACAACACTTATCTCAAGTGAGAATAGTGTGTAATTAAAAATATCAAGTAAACGACACCAATATCAAGTAAGAGACACTAGATTTGAAACACTCCCAACTTTGTCTGGTATTTTCAATAATAAAGTGCGTCTTATTCTTACAGGTCTAAAGCCGAGATAGAAGGCGGGTCAGCGATGAACTCAAAGTCCGGGGGAGCTTCGGTGGGCGGCGGGGGCTCTGCTGCGGCAGCCCTCAGGAGCTCCTGCTGCCTCAGAGCGGCCGCGGGGGTCACGGCCAGGCGCTGCATGGCGCCCCCCAGTCCTCCGGCGCCGGAGGGCTCTTGAGCTGCTCACAAATTAATCAATTAGTTATATTTTTTCAAATTATGTTATTTTTTTATGTTCCAATAAACTATTTTCATGTGTTTTTTTCATGTTTTTATGAGAATATGATATTTGAGTCAATTGGGTTATGTTGTGATGCTGAATGGAGTGGGGAGGTGATTGAGATGAAGAAAAGAAAATAAGGGAAGTACTGAGCTATTCCCATCTGGTCACCGTGGGTAAATATTTACCTAACCACTGCACTTTTATTAGGCACAGATTATGGAAATTACACCTTGTTTCAATTTAATTACTACAAGAAACCGCTATTTATGTCGGAAGAGCTGGTAAAAGATTTAAAACTCCACTTTATTCAATCAAAGTTTAAAATTTCACTTATAAAACAATCCCTTTGCCACTATTTTGAATTTTTTTAGTATGAATTGACGTATGCTTAAGTTTTGTTTTAATATAAATACGCAAAAATTACATACAATTAATCCAAACTAAGAACCTAATAACCTATGTTGTGGGATCTGATTTAATATATTGTGCATGTTATTTATTGTATTATTATTTTATTTATAAATATATTTTTTTTTTTTTTTTTTTTTTTTTTTTATTATTATTGAGTTAGTTTATACTACATGAATATAAACTAATAAGCACAATGTAACATTTCATTTGATAAATTTAAATATTTTTACAGTAATCATAACATATCTTTTTAAATACATTCATTCTTTCTTCATTCTTCATAGTTTCAGGCATTTCATCATACATCTTTAGTCCTCTGTACATTATGCAGTTCTGTGATTTTGATTTCTTCATTTGTGGCATTCGAATTCTGTTTATATTTCTTGTTTCATAGTTATGAACGTCTCTATTAAAAACAATTTCATCCTTAAAGTATTTTGGCATTTGGTTTTTCATAATTTTATGCACAAAAATTAATACATTAAATAATAGTCTCTTTTTTATTGGAATCCAATTTAGTTCCTCTCTCATTTGATTAATCCTTGCGTATTTGCCTTTCCCCAGTATACATCTCATGGCTTTGTTTTGTATAACTTCTAGTTTGTTCAAATTACTTTCATTGGCCAAATATAACATCGTAGAGCAGTAGTCCAAATGTGGAGCAACGATAGTTTTATAAATGAGCTCCGTAGTGTTTCTATTTAATTTACGTCTTAGTCTTCTAAGAAAATTTACCTTTTTTGATACCTTTTTTAACACATATTCAAAGTTTGCTGTGAAAGTCAGTTTTGAGTCGAGTATTACACCCAGGTATATAGCCTATTTTGTGCATGTAAATAGTAGTTTCTTGTAGTAATTGTTGAAATGAAGTGTAATTTCCATAATCTGTGCAAGTGCGGCAGTTAGATAAATATTAATTACGTGAGCAAAAAATAGGGGAGTGGGTCCAGTAAAATCTCACCAAATCTCATCATACCGAGGGGGGTGGGTCCTTAAAAATCTCACGTCAACTTTAAAAGAGTATTATAGTTATAATAAATTGTTTCACTTCTTTCGAAGTGTTCCATTTTGCCGGCTAAAAAAATGGCTATTATGAAAAACATTTATTTCGAGAGTAAGAAAAAAATTTTACGTGAGGGGGGGGGGGTCCCTAGGGGTGTGTAATCACTACACAAGCAGAAATGGTCGATTTAAAAGCCGAAAAAAATGAATATTCATAGTAAATCGCTATATTTCATTATTAAAAATGATAATAATTGATGTTTAATTGCTGAAAATATGAAAAAAAAAACATCGGTAGCTCAAAGAAACGATGCTCATACAACATGCGAAGAGACCACTCCGATTGAATGCCGGGCGGCGACTGGCGGCGCCGTCCGCGGTCGGCGGGGGAAACCGAAGGAACAAACACGATTGACGACTGATCAGTAACCACACGGTTCCCTTTCTAGCGCTCACTTATATCGAAGTAGGTGAGAGTGAGACGTGCATAGTGTCGCATTAGCCGCACGCTTCACGAATTTGTACATCTCACCCGCAGCACTGATCATACGCCAGACGTTTGATTGTTTTGGTGAATTTGTCTTCGATTCTCACAAAATACCTCTTATGTGCCCGAAAGGTACTGATTATTATTTTTTTTTAATTTTTATTTAACGAGTAAATGTATAACGGAGGATTACCTAAAATATGAACCCAGAATTTTCCATATTTACGGAGATATTAAAGGTGCAAGAAGCAATGTGTAGTAGATACACATCGCAGGCAAGGGAGGGTTAATCTCACCAAGGGTGGGGAGGGGTCTAAATTTTTTCAAAAACTGCTCACATAAATAATGTATGTCCCCTTAATTATCAACACATCTATTAACATTTCAAGCAATGTTTCCATTCTGAATGGATAGTCTTACCATGTGGCAAATGTACTATATTTTAAATATGTCAAGTAACAAGTATAGATTAAATTTAATTTGTTTGCACAACGGCGTCTCGAAACCGCGACGTCTGGATATGTAGTCGAGGATTTATCCGCTCGGCGAAAGAAGACAATGGTCCAACGCATACCGGCAGTTTTATAATGTGTATTTTATTAATGAAAGCATTTGTAAACAACGCCAAAAGTTAACCTAATTATTAGAAAGATGTTGAATGTTTGGACAAACCTTTCCCCTCGCGGAAGTCCTTGACCTTGTGCTGGTAGTATGCATGGTATGGGTCCCCAGAACTCAAAAAGTTGAACTTAGGGTTGCCTAATTCATTCTGCCGAATACGAGCCTCGAACTCCGGCCCATTTCGAGCTACGAAACTCGCAGTTTTGTCGACGATATCTGAAAAAACGTTCAGGAAAATACTTCGGAACCACGAATTAACTAAAAATATGTTTTTAAAGTATTTCAGATGTATTCAGAATCCTGTAAATAAACAATAGAGGTATGTACATGTTAAAAAATCAAATGTCAAAGGATACTCCTAACCTCCGGAGGAGGGTAGATAATGCCGATAACCGGCCCGATTGGTGGAGATTCTTCTTCTTGTTCATTGTCAGATTGTTTGTGAGCTGTTTCAAGAACAGGCATTTTGTATGTTATGCCAGTAAACGAGTTAGTCGTTTATTTTTATTTCGTTTTCGAAACGAATCAAACCGCACTTTTGTGACAGACTGACAAGATGGCGACCATCAGTGTTGCCCTTAAATGAACCAATCTAGTGTTGCCCCCATAAATAAACCACTTATGTTGCCCCCATAAATGAAGTGTTGCCCACGTTGCCCATAAATAAACCACTTGGTATTGCCCATGGAACTATGTCCTATGTCGCCTCGGCAGTGTTGCCAACCGAACGAGCAGGGGGTATAACTTTATTGGTTTATTTATAAGATTTATGCGTACAAGGTTCCTCGTACAAATACGAGATTTGTGGCCTTCCGTACGAGGTACGAGGACACTATCAACCTCGTACGAGATTTTGATAATACCTATGGCTATACGAACATTTTGCAACACTATTATTTAATAGTAAAAACTAATTCCATCTATCAATATATATTATATCCTAAGGGTCTAAACACGTAGAAAGCGTGTTTCGGCTTTCGGACTACCCGCGCACAGCGCCCGAGCGCGCCGGCGGTATTTTGTACCGAGTTGCGGATATCGGAATCTGGCTTCACTGTGTGCGCTTTAGTACGTTTACATACAAACATTCTTGTCGGCCGTCGGCCGCCCATGCGCCGACTGCTTTACCCGCGTTCTACGTGTTTTGACCCTTAAGGGATAAATGAAATTAGTGAGCCAGATAAGTTTTGGAGAGAGGGGGGGGGGCTATAGAATTTCTGGCATTATCCATGCAGGGAAAGGGGGGAGGGCAGATGCAGACTTTTAGGATATATGTTGAATTATTTAGGTTTTGTCATTTTATTGGATTCCGCCAGGAAGTCCGTCATCCTGTAATTATCGTCACACACAAATTGTATGTTATAGTTGTATTTGATTATTTACAGACTGATTATTTCAGTCAAACTGATTGTAAAAGGATCTACAAAAATTTGCCGATTGGCGGGAATTTTTAAACTTGATCACGCGGGCCATTTATACGTCGTTCGTGGGCCGCGGGCCTGGGGTTGGGCAGCCTTGGTATAGAGAATTCTTTTTTTATGACGCAAAAGTGAATGGTAGAAGAAGTCGAGGATGCCAGAGAAAGAAATTGCTTGATCAAGTGAATCAGATACTTCAGTCGGACCAGAATAATAGAAGAGTATGTATGAGAAGATGTATGAATGTGAATGAGGCAAGGAGCGTATGCCAAGACCGAGTTGTTTGGCGGTCCATCCTCTCTGCCTACCCCTGCAGGGAAACGACGAGATAATTAGTTAGTTAGATAGGTATTCCGTTTTTGGGTAGGATAAAAATTTGATAAAAAAAAAACAACAAAAGTAAAGCAGAGCTAAGAGCTAGACGTCACCCGCAAAGGAATTAAAAAAGAGCAAAGATTTTGTGTAGCCGTTTTTTTGACGCGAATACTCTGTTCAAAGAACGACTAGTTTTAATTGATGTAGTACAAAAATTTTATTAAAATTCCCTTCCACAACCTCATATAAAAGAGACATTATGAAGAATCTAAAAGGAGCATAAAATTTGAAGTTGAGAAATCGATCTTCGAGAAACGAAAATGGTTGAAATGTGACTAAAGACTTTATTAACTAATTAACTCCCGTTTAGTTGCAAAAAGTACATGCGAAGCGCCAATGGATATTAAATTGAGTATTTCAATTTGAAGTTATCAATTTATTAGTATTCTTAATTTTCGAAGTCGATTGACATTTACAAATGTAAATCCATAGAGAGATCCGCCAGTGTTGCCATTGTATATCGATTTTTTATTATTTATTCCCTCTCAATACGGTCTGGCCTAAGAGTATGGATATTAGAGAGACGGCATGTGAAGTGTGCCCGCGCGCTCCAAGTGTGCCTTTTAGAGAATTTTACCCATACGGCTGACATTGGCTGTCACCATGGAAGATGGCTGCTATCGTAAAAATGTCGGAACGTATTACACTACCAAAAACCAGCAGCCAATGTCAGCCATTTAAGTAGAATTCTCGAAAAGGCACACTTGAAGCGCGCGGGCACACTTCACATGCCGTCTCTCTAATATCCATACTCTTAGGGTCTGGCTATCAACAATGAGGCCGTGTTCGAGAAAATTGTATAATATCATCGGTAGTTACGCCTGTCAATCCGATATTGTAAAGTTATCGATTTCACAGTACAAAAAAGGGTAACACGGTGATGCGAAAAATGCGCCTGGCGTATATCACTCATGCAATATTTACAACTTTTATGCTATTTATATTACAGATTCGTATTTAACAGGCGTCCGACCTAACTAACCATCAGACTGAGAGGATGGACCGCCCAACACCACGGTCTTGGCATATACTATTTGCTTCATTCATTTCAATAAAAATAGTGATTTTTCAAGGAGACTCATTGAGTCCTCTTTGGTTTTGCTTAGCATTGAATCCTCTATCTAATATGTTAATTAAAAGCAAGTTTGAAATAAAAATTAAGGGTGATATAAGATAGAGTAATATAATTTCGCATTTATTATTTATGGATGTTATAAAATTATTTTAGAATTCTGAATCAAATTTAGAGAAAATGATTAAAATAGTCAAAAAATTTTCACATGATATTAAAATGACTTTTGGTTTAGATAAATGTAGAACAATCCATACAGAGAAAGGCAAAATTGTAGATGGAGGCGAGGGTATATTTAGAAATTTCAAAATGAAAAGTATGAAAGTTTATGATCGCGAATAGTGTAAGCCTTTCGCCAGAAGTTAGTGAACTTTTACATTCAGAAATATATATTTAGTTTACATATTAGCAAATTATTTAGATGTTTAGATGATCAGAAATTTTTTAAGATGTAATCTACTTATCTGTTAAAAATTTAGTAAAGGCAATAAATAGTTGGGCAATACCTCTATTAACGTACTCGTTTGGCATAATTAAATGGTCCAATACAGATTTAGATAGCTTAGAACGATTAATTCGAACTACGTTAACAAAGTTTAATTGCCATTATCCAAATTCAGCTATACATAGAACGAATTAATTTACCTAAAAAATAAGGAGGTAGAGGTATAGTCAAAATAACTTCTTTGAAACACAATCAGGTATAAAAGTGTCAAGAATTTTTTTTCCATAGGAAAGCTAATAGCTCAGAAATGCACAAAATAATTTTGCAAGGCAGGTAGAAACATTACACTGTTAAATTTATAAGACGAGAATGCCAACATTTTTATAAATACCAACCAGGAATTATTAAATTCCTGGTCAAATAAAATTATTCACGCAAAACACTTCAATTATCTCAACCAAACGGTTGAGTATTGGAGAGTTGAGCGCAGAAATAGAAGGATTTATGCTTGCTATTCAAGATAGAGTCATTAATACTAAAAATTATAGGAAGCATATAATCAAATTGATGATTTAAGTAGAAAATGTATGGCTTTTCCGGAAACTATACAACATATTATATCGGGATGTTCTGTATTAGCGCCGTCCGAGTATACACTTAGGCACAATCAGGTTTTAAAAATAATACACCAAAGTTTGGTAATTAAACATAACTTGATTGACATTCATAATATAGTACCATATTATGAATACGAACCAAATTCACTTTTAGAAAACAATTTCTTTAAAATTTACTATGATAAAACTATACTAACAGACAGACCAATTAGTCATAATATACCCGATATAGTTTTACATGACAAAATTTAAAAAATAACTTATATCATCGATGTAGCTATTCCAAATTCCTGTAATATTGAAAAATTTGTTTCTGAAAAAATAAGAAAGTAGTAGTAAAAGATTTAGGAAATGAAATGAAAAGAATTTGGCATTCTCAGACTATAAAAATATTAACATTTGTTATTTCGGCTACTGGCATTATACCTAGCTCTCTCATAAAAAATTTAGGCATATTAGATTTGTCAAAGAATTTATACATAAAATGCAAAAGTCAATCATTTTAAATACATGTAGGTTTACGAAATTTAAAAAAAATATTTATATTGAGGGACCAGTAAAATTTATAGGTCCAATTAGGAGTTCTACCGAGCCGAGCCCTCTGATATGAAAATATCTAGAGTCAGTGAATTATTTTCCCATTTGGTTATCTGGACGGTTGACATGTTGTTCTTGTATTGTTTTGTATTTATTATACTTAAATAGTACAATTGCATAGCGTGGATTGATTAGATAATCATTTGTGCAAAAGTGAGTGGAAGTTTTTAGTTTTTCCTATGGGGAAGATTTAATCCGGACATAAAGTCATAAGAAATAAACAAATTATTTAAAAATAATTCGTAATATTTGTACGGCGCTGTTTTTTGATCATTCACGTCAAGTGCGCTTAACTATAAAATATTTAAACATAATCATACAGTGCTCCTTACGAGTCCATTACAAAATATTGATAAAATAAAATGAAATAAAGAATATTTTGTATATACAAAACAGCGCCAAGAGAACAAAAAAATAACAATAACAGTGCTGTTATAATCACAGGCCAATAATAATAGACAATAACGGTGCTACCGTAGCACAGGACAAAACAAAAATATAATATAAACAGGAGGCAGTTTACGTTAAAAAATAAGAAACATTCTGAGTAGTCATTAAACATAAGGAGAAAACCAAAACCAAACAATTACCGGAAAATTGAGAACATGGCTTATTATATTGATACTGTTATGATACTGTTCTGATACTGTTTTAATACTGTTCTGATTCTGTTCTGATACTGTTCTGATGATACTGTTCTGATACTGTTCTGATACTGTTATGATACTATTCTGATACTGTTATGATACTGTTCTGATACTTTTTTGATATTGTTCTGATACTGTTCTGATATAAAAGTTAATTGACATCTGTTGGAATATCGCAAAACTTCGCATAACTAACTATACTAACGACATCTATTGGATGATTTTGAAACTACGTGACTAACCTGTACACTTATCGATATACATACTTGGTCGAAGTATACACCACATACTACATAAATGAGGGGTATAAAAACAAAAACGCCACTCTCCAAAAGTACTTACTGTTTTCAGTAAATCACAAAAAACCGATTAGGTACTACGCATTTTTGGTGTAATTTTTTAGTAATAACTTAACAAGTATAATCCAAAGTGAATTAATATAATAAAAAAGTTATAATAATGTTTTCGTTGTTTGTTTTTGGGGTGTTATGCCGTGTTGTGCTACCTCCTTCTTTAGCCGACGTTTCGGACAGCGTTGCAGTGTCCATCATCAGGGCAGATCCGGCAGATCCGTCGATGTGATGCGATGTCCGAAACGTCGGCTAAAGAAGGAGGTAGCACAACACGGCATAACACCCCAAAAACAAACAACGAAAATGCTTTTGGCCGTGAAAATCTAAAAACGTATCTAATAATAATGTGTTCATTGGTCATGTTGAATTTATTTTGAATTCAGGCTTGTGGATTGTCTTTTGTGCACGGAGAAAAATGTGTTTCGAAAAAAACGATCATTTTAATAGTAAAAACGGGACTGAAGTTCTTACGAACAAATTAACAGTGTTTCAATGTTTGGCGGGAAATTTAAGAATAATTTGTTGGTATACGTACGAAATTACGTATACCAACAAATTATTCTTACATTGAAAAACTGATAATATGTTTGTAGGAACTTCAGTCCCGTTTTTACTATTAAAATGATCGTTTTTTTTAATAACATTTTTCTCCGTGTGGAGAGTGGTGATGTTGGTTGTTAATCGCTGTGGAGAGTGGTGATGTTGCTTGTTAATCGCTGTGGAGAGTGGTGATGTTGCTTGTTAATCGCTGTGGAGAGTGGTGATGTTGCTTGTTAATCGCTGTGGAGAGTGGTGATGTTGCTTGTTAATCGCTGTGGAGAGTGGTGATGTTGCTTGTTAATCGCTGTGGAGAGTGGTGATGTTGCTTGTTAATCGCTGTGGAGAGTGGTGATGTTGCTTGTTAATCGCTGTGGAGAGTGGTGATGTTGCTTGTTAATCGCTGTGGAGAGTGGTGATGTTGCTTGTTAATCGCTGTGGAGAGTGGTGATGTTGCTTGTTAATCGCTGTGGAGAGTGGTGATGTTGCTTGTTAATCGCTGTGGAGAGTGGTGATGTTGCTTGTTAATCGCTGTGGAGAGTGGTGATGTTGCTTGTTAATCGCTGTGGAGAGTGGTGATGTTGCTTGTTAATCGCTGTGGAGAGTGGTGATGTTGCTTGTTAATCGCTGTGGAGAGTGGTGATGTTGCTTGTTAATCGCTGTGGAGAGTGGTGATGTTGCTTGTTAATCGCTGTGGAGAGTGGTGATGTTGGTTGTTAATCGCTGAGGAGAGTGGTGATGTTGCTTGTTAATCGCTGTGGAGAGTGGTGATGTTGCTTGTTAATCGCTGTAGAGAGTGGTGATTTTGCTTGTTAATCGCTGTGGAGTGTTGATTTTGCATCTAAACCCTATTTCCATTTCGATTTTTCCCTGATATGCGGTTATTTCTAAGGATCTCAAAAACCATCTTGTAGCTACGGATATTGCACATAGACTGGCATGTGTAACTCAATTTCGTCATTTTTGGAGAGTAGAGTTTTTGCTTTCATAGCGCACTGGTGTACTCGTACGTTGGTAGTAAAATATAAACCAGACAATAAACTAACCTTCATAAAATTTGAAACGAATGTAATGTAAAACATCTAAATAATTTGCTAATATGTAAACTAAATATATATTTCTGAATGTAAAACTTCGCCAATTTCTGGCGAATGGCTTACACTATTCTCGATCATAAACTTTGGTAATGCGTGTATGTAAAAAATGTCGCTATTTAAAGTAATTAATATGCATTTTTATAACCCTGCTGCCATTTTAATCGATTAATCGACGCCCCAAGGAATGCATAAACCTGTTAATGACCACTTTATATGTTATTATGGCCTAGGAATTCTGAGAACTTACCATTATTTAATGTTTAGTGAATTTACATTCTCAGCATTTCTGTTATAGCGCCAGCCATTTATTTATGCAAAACTCACAGAATAAACCAAGGCCATCTCCAACGTAGTTAATTTTCAGAAAATAGCCAACGGTATTTGTAAATTTTATTGTAATACAACGGTCCAAAATAGTTTGTATGATTTGAATTGTTTAATTAATCGCATAAATCTTACTAATATTATAGACGTGAAAGTTTGTATGGATGTATGTGTGTTTGTTACTCTTTCACGCAAAATTTCCTGAATGGATTTTAATTAAACTTTACAATAATATAGCTCATACACCAGAATAACAAATAGGCTTCGACCACCTTCTTTGGTCAATGCATATAGGCTATAATTTATAAAGCTCGATATTTATTTTCAATATATTGAAAATAATAATTATTGTTTAATAGAAAATGTCAAAATTTGAGAATGACATTTCGCAAAACAATGATTGTTAAATCAAAATTCTATTTTATAAAATATTTAAAGTAGTGAATTTAATTGAAGTACTCGCCTAATACTTTGAAAATCGAACCAAGAATTATAGATATTTTTAAATAAATAGGTTAAGAATTTTAGTATAAACGAGATGGGAAAAGAAAATAGATTACTCGAAGTACTAATCCTACGCAGATGAAGTCGAGGGCAGAAGCTAGTACATAATAACTTTATAATCATTGAAGACAATATTATTAGCTACTCAATCGCAAATTCGTATTCTATCCCCTTCTAGCTAAGGTCATGGGTTTAATTCTAAGTTGCGACTGAATGTTTTTCAATTTTTTCTGTTTCAAATTTTTTGTCTTTAAAATTATATATTATAATTTGAGGTATACTAAATAAGTTATTTAAAATATAATACATTTTTTAACATACGATTTCCCTATTAGAGAAGTGCAGAACTCAGTAAACCTCTTGAAACTGGGACTAGAAATCGTGCGGTCATTTCCTGACATTTCAACTGAAAATGCGTTGTTTTTCAGAAAGTACAAAAAACTTTATTTTCCCAAGTTGACAAGTTCCACACAGAGTACGAATAACCTGACAATTTGATTTTCTTCCATTACAAAAATTATAAATAGAAAATGTTGCGGTTGCCACGATGGATGATTTGGTTAGCAGATAAATTGAATCTACGACGTCTTGTAAAATCAGCCCCCAAAAGGTCAGAAATACTGTCCGAAATGTGAATTAAAATTATGTTAACTATTTCGTTTTAGTTTCCATCAGCTTTGAGGATTACGATGTCACTAAAGGTATTAGATACAAACAGAAATAAACCCATCTAAGGGTCTTGCTACATTCCCACTCATGCATCGTCTCATAGACACCCCTCTGTTATACGGACTCGTAAACATGACCGACTTACGATTATTTGATTTGCTTGGTTACGCCATGTCTTCCGGGCGTTAATTAACGTCAAATATGACAACTTACGTATTTATCAAAAGATTTCTTTGATTTTAGTATGTGGCTATCAATGTCGAGATCAACACGACAAACCAATTTTTATCATTTGCCCACATGTTGAACCAATATTAGAAAAAAATCTCAATTCCCCGCCTTCGTCTTCCCCATTTCCTTCTTCTCCCCACTACCCTTAGCCTCACAACATACCCCAATTGGGGATGCCATAGTCTCACTGGCTCCATATGGGAGCAGTTGGGACTCTTGTGCGGAATTCACATAAAAATATTATTATTTAAAATTATTTATGTTTTATGATAACTTCACACAGGAGGCCCAGTGGAAAACAATTTCCCTCAGGGCCTAGGTTATCTTTGGGAATGCTGTATGGAGGGTCTTTTGAAAAAAAATAAAAAATATGAGGGGGGAGCAGGAATCTGGGGTCAGGGGGTCCAAGAGTGACGGACGTCCGTCGCTGACGGAATCCATCCCTCCAGCAGTGCAAGGCGATGGATCGAGAGAGTCCTGCTGGAGAAATGATGTTAATCAACCAGTATCTCCCGATACAGCAGCCGCATCTGCCGCCAAGACCTGACAAACCTCACCCCATGAACCCGAGTCGCCTGTTAAGTCACCAAACGTAACTAACCACTCGGGGTGACCTATGGCAGAGGTGTTAGTTATCCAATAAATGGTTCCCGGGACGGCCGTAATATTTCACAATGAAGACATTCGTAGCACATTCAGAAATATCGAACAAAACTAAGGCGTACGATCATAAATCAATACCAGAGTATGGAACGTATCGGGAGTATCTCCAGTGGCGTGCTCAGAGTTTTTAAACAGGGTAGGCAGTATGAAAAACGCCGAAATGATTCAAATAAATAAATAAAAAAACTTACCACGGATAACTTCCTTTCGTTCAAGTTTTCGCTAAAATTTCCATATTTATCAGATAATTCACAATAATTAAAGTACGACAAAAGTGTTTGAACCGACAATTCGCATTGATAGAAGACAACTAGTTAATAGAAATACATAACAACACATGTCACTGATTGCTGTTTGCTAATTTTTTTCGTCAAAGCACTACCTAATACTAACAAAAAAACTCATAGAAGCAAATTTAAAACAAATATTTCTACTCAATATTCTGTGTATTTTGTAAACATTGATAAAATAATATATTATCTTGTATGAAGTTAGCTGCTAGGTAGAACTAATTCCTTCTTAGGCCGCATTTTAGTGAAGCGGTCGGAGGGCGCCGTTTGTAGTATGCCGTTTGATGTGGCGCTCGCGGAGTTTCGGCTGCACAGCTGCAACTTATTTTCAGCAATAATTAAATAAATTATAATATTATTTACATGCTTATGTTTTACAAATACGGCAGGGTAGGCAGTGCTTTTGTGCATATGTGGAGTGCACGCCCCTGAGTATCTCCTATCCTTACCTTATATTCCTCTTCCTCTACCTTCCGCTAATTAGAACTAGTAACATAACAAAACTCATATCTCTAATCATCTTTAGTTTAATTAGTACTAGTAACATAACAAAACTCATATCTCTAATCATCTTTAGTTTAATTAGTACTAGTAACATAACAAAACTCATATCTCTAATCATCTTTAGTTTAATTAGTACTAGTAACATAACAAAACTCATGTCTCTAATCATCTTTAGTTTAATTAGTACTAGTAACATAACAAAACTCATATCTCTAATCATCTTTAGTTTAATTAGTACTAGTAACATAACAAAACTCATATCTCTAATCATCTTTAGTTTAATTAGTACTAGTAACATAACAAAACTCATATCTCTAATCATCTTTAGTTTAATTAGTACTAGTAACATAACAAAACTCATATCTCTAATCATCTTTAGCGTAAGAAACTTTTTTGGCTTAACATTAATTAACTTAATAATACACGTCTATTCTACCTTCTTTTTCTAAAACCCATTTGTTTCTTACAAATAAATAAATATATAAATCGTGTAAGTAGGTACCTACATACATCGTTTTAAAGTTTGATTGAGACATAAAACGTTGTGGGATCTAAATAGGTAGCCACCTACATAATTCAAATTCTTTGCGCTCTCAAATCAATGTACCTATTTGTATATTAGAAAGTAGGAAGAGGAAGTAGTAGGTAGGAGGAGAAGTGCTAGATATCCGAATGGAAATGTTTTTTCAAGTTAAAAAGGAAAAAGTGTCGGTAATCAACGGTTCAACGCGCCGCACTCCGTTCCCGAAATAAAAACTAGCTAAATGAATACTTCCATTGAGCGTCGTCTGAAGCCCCGAGGCGTATGAAACTCTTAGCTCAGTGCGTCGGCAGGCGTCGCGACGGAGACGCTAAATACACTGCAGACGTCTATTCTCTACTTGCTCTGTTCTGTTCCATTGCGTTACCACACGGTCTAACAAGAGCGAACTTCTTTCTAGTTCATCGCTACAAAAACCATCACAAACTTACAAAACTTTTGCATTCGAGTGTAGTGTTATGATTTCAAAGTGAATTGATAATAAACAGTGCCAGTTCATGGTGGTTTATAATAGTTACAGTATTAAATAATTTATGAAATGAATTAGCCAAGTTTCCGCGTGATTCGGTGATTATAATTTCACAGTTTCCAGTATGGCGAGCTGCATACGAGAAGTTTCACCACATCAAATTAATAATAGCTTAAAATGATGTCAGTATTTTAGTCTCACTCCGTTGTATTGTATACACGTGCTGCGAGCAGAAACCCGCTGAATATTTTAATAGGTAGTAATCGGAGTATTCCAGTTTTATTCTTCCCGGCCCGTTGAAAGTTCGCCGACTTTTGTGAGAATGGTTTGTTTATGTTGAAACACATCGGCAGTGACTAATTGTGATATCAGAAGAAGCTGTAGATTCATCATTGTGAAAAGTATTTTATTGTACTCTGAGATATTTCCAGAAAACTGAAAAGGATCGCAGCTTGTGCCAAAATATGCACTTGTTTATTTATCTTACACCTGATGTTTAAAGTTCTCAGAAAATAACATAAATATTACAAGATAAACCCGCCAATATATTTATATTTTCTCTTTGAATTCCACTTTTGTTGTATGGCTTCTAAGTAAATGACAGAAACCAACGACAATTATCAGTACCTGGTAGAATATTATTTATTAAAAAGAATTGAAGGTTTCCAAAATGGAGAAGCCGTCGACATCAAAAAGCGAACACCAAGAGCACGGGAAAAGCAGAAAGAAATCCTCGGATGTGACGGGAGAGATAGCTGAAAGTAATGCGGAAGTAATTCCATTGCACCAAAGAAGATTTGATGCGAAACACAAAGAACTACCTCGTGGTTTAACTACCTTACCTCAAGCAAACTTAACCATAAAGAAACCAGATGACCCGAAACGATTCTGTGAAGACCTCGGAGAAAGACTTAGGCTCGAAGGTCCGGCCTTACCAGAACTTCGACCCCTTTCTGAAAGATCGGCTTCGACCGCCACAGCCATTGTAGCCACAGAAGAAGCTTTCGACCACCTCGACAAGCTTTACAAACTCATGGACCAACTTTTGACCCTAAAAGATCAAAATTCAAAACTTCAAAGACGCGTCAGAGATTTGGAATATTTAAAAAACTTACAAGATATGCACAAGCAGATTGAAAGGGAGATTCAGCGAGCCAAGACCACCGATATAAGTATTTTATTTGGTAACGAAGCGACTTGCATGGACTTAGAGGAAGAATACGAATACACAGAAGCCTTACTTGACAGCATGTTGGCTGCCGGTAGAAACGCGAGTTTAAAAAGAGCAAAGTGGAAAAGTCCTTCAAGGTCGAAGATCAGGCAGTCTTTAGTTGGAAAACAGAGGAGCAGATCCATGGGAGGAGAAGAGTTGGAGGGATGTAGTTATGGAGACGCAGAATACATTAGTCATTTGGAAGTTCCTTACAGAGGGAGAGGAAGGAGGTCATCAGATATGAAAGGCGGTGATGAGAAGTCTAAGATATCCAAGTGGACAAGGGTGAAAGCTGCGTTTAAGTGGGAGAAAGCTCACACGGGGGTGGTGCCAGAAGCACTTCACCCGCTGGTGACCAGCGTCCATCAGAGCCTGTCTGCCCCCTCCCAATCTGTGACACCCCTCTCTCCTACTCCAGGATCCATCTCCTCGGCTTCTTCAGTGGAGGAATTGACTGATCAACCCAATGATAGATCGATTGATAGACATTGCGCACGACGTAAGTACAAATTACATCTTCTCAAATAGTTTTAAGGTATTTAGAGAACAATCACCCAGTTTGCAAGTTCATTATTTAACAGCACCACTCTCCTCGTTATGCTACGTTTTCCCAAGGCTTTGGTTCTGTCGTTTGGTACTCTAAACAAATCATGGTATCGACACAGGCTGTAGTGGTTTGGTACAAGAATAATGGGCTATTGATAAAATTGTTCCAAAATTTTGAACGACAATAACTATATTTGTTTTCCGCCTAGTTTCTCTTTAAGTAAGTCTTTTCCGATTTTGGGTTCTGTGGTACTAACGATTGGGTAAAAATTATGATATTTTACTGAAAATAACGTTCATAATAAATAAATACCCTAGCAGATTGTTCTTAAATCTTATCGAACGAATTGAAAAACATGGATCGAACGATGAAACAATATAACTTCTTGTCTTGTAATTTAACGGTGACTTTTATTTTGACATAAGACCGTAATAATAACAGTTATGTAATAATATTAGACATAAGACCAATTTCTGAACAGCAAATGGTAGCATCGACCTATGAATTCCAAGACATTGGAATCGTACAAATTATATGACAACAGAACTCATATTAGATATGAAATTAAACATCACTTTGTTCCACTTATTTATTTACACCAGGACCATTTTCGTCCTACTACGGACATTTTCAGACTGGTAATTGAAATTCTTATGCTACGGTGTAAATAAACAAGTGAAACAAAGGAAAAAATTGTTTAATTTCATATCTAATACAATGGAATTCCATCATGAATTAACAGTTAAAAAACTAGACTCATTAGAACTCATATATTTATACGGTGAGAGTTTGAAGGTTTTTGCTGCAAGCACACAAATATACCTATTTCTAAATTCAACATCTTATGTATACCATCAATGTTATTTATGTAGGTACATAGGTATTTCGATAAATGCGACATTAATTGGTGATATATTTGTTTTGATGGGGCTATTACGAACACTAATTTATCATGGAAGGGTTTCAGAAGTGTTTTTTCGTTAAAAAATGCCATTAAATATGACAAATATCACGCTTCTGGATGTTTACATAAATGCTAGTGTTTGACACATTTTAGAATCACAGAGACATGCCGCAGTTGAAAAACGGTAACTTAATATTGAGTAATGAAAGATAATTGTGCTAAACGTCACTTTGTAAATTTGTAATACGAGCAATACATTTTATTTTTAACTTAATGAGTAAAACACAAATTGTAATATTTTAATTAATGAAGACAATATTAGCGAAAATCAATAACAGAAAAATCAGAAAAAGATACGGTCACATCTGGGACTCGAACCCAGGACCTTCGTCTTCCGGGGCGCAACTCTACTGAGCTATTGTCTCCTTATCCGATTCGGTCATATTTAACTGTATCATACTTTGACAGAGAACTACCACTGTCCAGAATGTGTAGAATGGTCAACTCAAGCCAAGACCCTGATTTTTTTATAAGCCTAACTGATTTTATGTCGGTCACTAAACAATTGAAGTTATTTTATAACAATTTTAAATTCTAGCTAATTTTTGACTTGACTTGTCACTTCTATTTTCTTATGTATATCTCTGTTTTTTATCTGCTTTCATATACCATCCTTTATTCTTATAATGTACTTTTTCAAAATTTATTGTAAATTGGACGTAAGTCCGATAATAAATAAATATATGCGTTCATATTCAAATTTCTTAACATCATTTCACGGGATGTGATGTATGATTTTTCCCAGTTAGCATTTAGCAAAGTGGAGCGCGTAAAAGTATTATAATATATTATAATGTCAAATGCTAAACATATTTGTACCAGTGTGTAAACGTAAATTGGACACCCACGATATGAAGGACATAAAAATACTAAGATGCTGCCAAGCGATTCACGTCAAAGTAGTTACGAATACTATCAACTATATCAACACGTACACAAACATAAATGATAATAATATTAGATTAAATGTGAGAATGTTGTGATAATGTTTTAAAATTCATTTTTAGTGTCAGGGGCGAATTTACCACAGAATTACAGAAGTCCACATTGCAAAGAGGTATCAACGTTACCGTTATCGTTATCCACGATAATGAATGATAGGTAGAAGGTATAGGTTTAGAGATGACCCAAACAACATACACTTAGTTTTGTGTGTTTTGTTGCTATGTCTGTACGTTTTGCCTTTTTTAAAAATACATTGTCTAGTTTGTATACTGAACGTCTTTTGACGGCTTTTAAGCCAGGCAATTTTATTGGAACTTAACACGCTAGTGGTCGATATCTATTTTATGTAAAAAATATATTTGCTCTAAGGTTAAAATCCAGAGAGATAAATGGGGAATACGTTTATATGGAAAAATCATCGCCCGGTACGCTCTTGAGGCTATTGGGTGCGCGGCCACTTACATACAAAACGTAGTTTTGGATTTGAGGCCAAAATAACCAACCAAACTGATAAATTATTTTTGTAATCAAAAGGTATGTCAAATGTCTATCTCTATCTTGGACAATTATTTGTGAGCAAATGCAAACATTTCAAAAATTATTTTTTTTATATATTTTTTAAAATATGATGAAATATAATTTTTTTTTTTAGAAACAATTTTAATGGGTGTAATTCTAAATTACAAATTACCTGTTGACATCGGAACAAAACCTTGTCGTTTATACATTAAAATGACTACCCAAAGAAACGCATTTTACCATTTTTTTTTTTTTTTTCATTATATTAAAACCAAGGCTTGGCAGTTTTTTTTTAATAAATATAAATAACACACACAAATATATCCAAAGTTGCTTCCAAAATGAACCAAAATTGATTTCTTTAATTACCCAAACGTCATAATTTAAAAGCAAAAAAAGGTAGCTCCTGTCCGAGATATATTTTTGACATACATTTTTATTACAAAAATAATTTTACAGTTTGGTTAAAGTATGTTGGCCTGAAATCCAATTAAGGCGATATAATTTATAATCTACTCTTTTATAGATGGCGCGAGTATAATTATTTTATGGAAAACCGCCTTTTGAAAAAAGACTTAAAATATTAAGATGAATTAATTGTTTGCGCCCGTACATAAATATGAACATGAATAAATAGTTTTGTCCATAAACAAACTCAAATCTTTTGAGAAAGGCTAACAAATGTTAGATTGAATCACCGATACAATATTGTATTCTTTAGCCTTTCTTTACAGATTTGAGTTTGAACTCTTTGTAAAACTATTTGTTCACCTTCATTTCGCATTTATACGGGCGCAAACAATTAATTGATCTTAATATTTTAAAGAATAACTCGTGAAAAGACGTGAAAAGCGTTTTTCCGTAAAATAATTAAACGCGCCATCATGAAAGATTAGAATATGAATTCATTTGACAATCACCTCAGCCAGTGATTCCTGACATTATTTAAAAAAAAGTATTAATGATATTTAGGTTTCCAATGACATTTTATTTATTTTTTATTTTCACATTTTTAAATTTTTTATTTCATTTTTATATCATCACCGGAGACCAAAATTTCATGAACATTTTTTTACTTGAAATAATGTCAGGAATCACTGATTAAAGTAAGTCAAATAACAAACCATATTATATTGGCGTCGTTCGTTTTTTCTTAGTTTAGTATATAGATTATTATTATTGGACAACAGGAATTTTGCACGGAGCTTTAAATTTTAAACAGTTAGCTGTACAAAAATCATCACGACAGAGTTCATTGTTCGATTGTATTTTCTGATTAAGCACACATATGGTTGATACTCTTAGTATCGCCCCGGCACAAGACCACCATTCAGAATCGAAACATTGAAATGGCTTTAGACGAGTTTGATGACCCGTTCTGAATATCCTGGAACGTCTTAATCTTCGCCTTCCCCGTCTCATTCCATTTCCTGCCCCCTCCGCGTCATTACACACCGACGTTTGAGATGCCGTAGTAACCTGATCCAGGACAGTTGAGTCTCTTGTGCGGAATTCGCGTAATAAAAGATCTGCTTAATATTTCAGATTCCAAATCAAATATTATAAACGACTCGCGATTGATAGGCACATACTTTTGAGAAATAGAGTAGGTAGGTACTATGCGATGCTACCAATCAAATGTAATTATTTATTCAAGCATTTCCATTGCTTAAAATCAACGATCAAAGAAATGCGATTTGCGGAAATCGATTTAAATGGGAAATATAAAACACACGCAGTTCGCCGTCGCTTAATTAATTGCTCGATAAATACAAATATGCCAATGGCTGAAGGCCAAGAATTCGACGGAATGTTTGCTGGTTCTTCCATTTGCAATACAATGTCAATAGTTTAATGTCAGGCTATCGGAGAATTAGCCAATGATGTTTACAAGACTTTTACTACTGTGGCTGTGCGTTATACTTTGTTTTATCTTCTGCGGTTGGATACTACTAGTTAGGTAAAGTGTATTGTTTGATTTATTTAGCTATCTTTTCAGTGAAATTATCGTTTCGATAGCGACGGTGAATAGACAAATGCCTATGACTAGAGAAACATATATTAATACCGAAGAACAAACGGGTGTAGCCTGTGACCAGATAAACATATATTAATACAGAACAACACACGGGTGTAGCCTATGAATAGATAAACACATATTAGTACCGAATAACAAACGGGGGTAGCCTATGACTAGATAAACACGTATTAATACAGAACAACAAACGTAGATTTTGTTGTGGGAATGTTGTATTATAATATCTCTAGGATCTAGTACATAATATAATTTATCATAGTGGTCTATGGGCTCTTCATTAGATTTTCAGGAGCTCTTCAGATCAAAACTAGCCTTCAGCCTGAAAGGACGTGTGTCTGAAAATATTATTATGATTACAGTACGACAATAAACAGTCACAGTGTTATTAAGAACCTCAGTCTTTCAATGAAGCATCCTATAGTTTATAAGGATAATAAGCGAGGGGGAATACCCAATACTGACCATATAAAGGACACAACAGGGATTATTCACACTAATATCTCAGCTATTATTTCAAATAGTTCCTAGTTGCGTAAAATATACGAATTTTGACACAAGTAGGTAGGTACTTAACAACTAACATTTTAAAATAACAAAAACGCCACAAAAACTTCTTGTAGTATTTAAATAAAATAAATATTTTAAATTTTGTGGATTAATCGTAGTATTTAATATATGGCAATTCCAAAGGTAACAAATACAAATAACCACTTATTTTTTTTATATGTTTTACATCATTTAAAGCTTGACACTTGTATCTATTATTCTACATAATTAGTAGCACTGTTTACAGCCGAATCGATATTGACAGGGAATAAGTAAGAAATCGATATACGCTGGCATCACTGAAGGTATTTTCTATGAATTGACACTACAACATGTCAGACGCCAAGCAATTACGTAAAAATATTAATAAATTGGCAACGTTGAATTCAAATACTAACCTAAATAAGAATTGGCAGTCCGCACTTACATTTTGACACTAAACAAGAGTTATTCAGTTAATGAGGTCTTTTGTTTTTAATTAATTGTTTCTAAAAAAAAATTACGGGTGTAAATTTAAAATACAAATTACCTATTTACATTGTCGTTTGTATATTAAAATTACTACCCAAAGAAACGCATTTGTAACATTTTTTATTGTATTTTTCATCACAACCAAGGATTAAGCAGATTTTATTAAAATTATTCTAAATAACTCATAAAAAAAATTCAAAGTTGATTCCAAAATGAACCAAAACGGATTTCTTTCATTACCTATACGTCATAATTTAAAAGCAATGAAAAAATGGCTCCTATCCGAGATAGATATTTGACATACCTTTTTAAAATACAAAAATATTTTTTTAGTTTGGTTGGGTACTTTGGCTTCAAGTCCAAAACTGCGTTTTGTATGAAACCGTCCGCTCAGCCGTTCCTCTTAATATATTTAAACTATCTCATCACTCTGTAACCCATGTACAGTTTGTTTCAACAAAATAAAATAAATAAATATACGATTTTTTTCATTTCTAAGAGCTTCTTTAGTTTAATACGAACGACAAAATTAAAAATGCGCTCTTTGGATGTTAACCGAAACTAATCTGATACTATGGAGGCCGCGTTAAAATTTATCAATCGTCGGTCGGAATATGTTTTAATAATAGTAGACCGTGCTCGCAAATGTTGATAACGGATTGATCAACATCGTATTGATACAGGGTTCTATACATCGAACATGAGATCTTCAGGAGATCTTACTACTGGGATTACTCTCGTATTAGTATTATGTTCCTTAGTCCGATTTTAATTATTAATTTGTCGGTCTGATTTAAAGTGTCTAGTCAGAAACTTGTTCAGTAATATAATTGTATTTCAGTATTATCTATGATAGTATCCAGTTATAACATTGGTGAATAAATTTTCTGCGTACGATTGTCAATTTAAACTATTTTCATCGGAAAATCAAAGATTTAATATTATTATTGGTTTTTCCACGCAAGGAAAATCGTAACATTCGCAGGGCGTTAGGTTAGGTTAGGTAAGTCTTTGAATACAAATAATTTAACATTGCATTTGACATTGCTTTTGACATGGCTGCAATTTTAGACATGGGATAAAGCATGTTTATGTTGAAAAGAATCTTCGATTCCGAACATAAATTTTTTTTTTTAATATTTCTTAGACATTAACTTTTTATTTCGAAGAGTTTTATTTTACACGTTTTACATGTACTTATTATGTTACTCAATTTTTATTTCTGTGCTACCGATTTAATCTTAATACAAATTTAATACTCAAGTACAGAAATGATTTGATTTTATTAGGTGAGGGTAGTGGATGTGGTGATTTATGTACCGAAATAATAACTATTCCGTTCTGCCACCTCGGAACAGGCTCAGCCTAGTGAGGTGGCATATACCTAAAAGAATGTACATAACATGTATTTTTTGGTTAATAAATAATAAAAAAATTTAAAAAAAAAAAAAAACTAGTTTGCTAACAATTCAATAGAGGCAGGCCATAGGGTCAACAGAGACATAATAAAATTAATAAAAATCGCAAACGCCACATACCCTACTCCTATTTCCTACACAGGAGATTATCCTATTGTTTTCAATCCACTGTGAGAGCATGTTACATTGTATATAACACATGTCATTATACTAGTAGATTTGAGTAGTGTAGTATACCTACTGCCCTGAAGAAGCTACAGTTGTAAAATATATAAAAAAATAAAATAAATTGGACCGGAAAGCCGAAGCTCCTGGGTTCGTGTCCCAGATGTATCCGTATCTTTTCTGTTTCAAATTTTGGATTGAGTTTCGCTTATATTATCTTCATAAATTAAAATAAAATATAAAAATTTACTCTTTTCTCAAAATAAGAAATTCCTTTCAAACAAATTCAAATTATTTCTTCAATCTTTATTAAATTAATGTTATTATCCTGACGAAGAAACCATCGGTTTTGCAACTTGAAGATATTATAACATTTGATTATACAGTGGTTTACACAAAGTAATTTGTTTCTTTTAAATTCAAATTACCTTGGAAATAGGTACCAGCTCAACCTTAAATTTCTAGACCTACCTTTAAGTATCATTACCAATAAAATTGATTTCAATATCTACCGTAAACCTACCGATACCGATACTATCATTCACAATTCATCTAACCACCCAGCATTCCACAAGTATTCAGATTTTCATTCCATGATACACCGATTGATTACCGTACCATCTAACGATTATAATTTTTGCAAGGAATTGTCTTTCATTAAACAAATTACTGTAAATAACGGGTACAAGACACATCTAGTAGACAATACTTTTAATAAAAAATTAAAGCAATTATCATCCAATAAATTTCTATTTAACAAGTCTTTCTACTTTAATAATATGTACAAATATTAATCACCAATTTCAATTGCGTGAAGTACCTACTGTTTACAAATAACTTTTCTTCTTTAACCGTAAAAAAAATCCCAACCGAAATAAAACCCACATTTTTATATGACAGGCAGAATATTGCACACACCGCTCTGTTCAGCTGAAATTATAATTATTATTATTTACACTAATAATAACTTCGGTGAATATTACTATTTTTGAAACTCTTAATTCGTGGTGGAATTCCACTATAATAGTATAATAAAACAAATTTAAAACTTTTACACTTTTAATTTATTGACCGTAACCGGTAAGGGTGAATTATATAAATTATACAAGTGAATTAAATATTATACAAACAATAGCAAAGAATAATAGATACAAGAGCGAAACTATTGGTAGTTTATTAAAGAGAAGAGATAAAAAAACTTACATTAGCAATCATATCACAAGGCCTCGTAAATAAAAATTAAATCACAAAACAATGGGTTAAAATTCCTTATATTGGCGAAATATAACAAAAATATCTCGATTAACCAAGATGATAAATGTAGAACAGCATTTTATAATGTGAATTCTCTAGGGAGAATTTTAGTTAACAATAAAGATAAGAGAGAAAAACTGGAAAACTCAGGCGTTTACCAAGTGAACTGCTCTAATTGCCCGTCATATTATATACCTAGGCCAAACGGGAAGATCATTCAAACCCCATATAAAAGAACATTTCACAAATTGGGTGAATGACAAAGGTGAATTCTCGAATGTAGCGTCACACCTATTGGAAAACCAACATTCGTTTGATAAAGAAAGAGATATTAAAGTTCTCCACACTTGTAATAAAGGTCATAAACTTGATAGACTGGAATCATTAGAAATAACCCGCCTAACAAAAAAAGTAGACCCTATCTTTGTAATGAAAAGAAATTAGAATCATTTGCTAAATCTCCATTATTGTATCCATTATAATTTTCTATCATATGTTCCAAGTAAAATATGTACTTTGTTTGTACTAGGTCCATTATAAGAATAATCCTACTCCAATGTATCCCCCTTTTTAAAATCAATTGTTTATCAACAATTCCATATCATCATAAATATAATAAAGATTGTAATTAATAATAGACTTGACAACAATAAAATTAGGTGCTAATAATTCACATTACTTTTAAGGTATTTCCCAAAAAAATACTAACGTATGTAAGCTACCAACCCTATGTAATTAGCCTACTGGGAAAAACAAAAAAAAATAATCAGATAGTTGTACACTCAAGACCACTTAAAAACAAATGTTATAATATCCATAATTGATTAAAATCCTTGTAGAGCACCCCCCCCCACCCCCTCCTTCCCCCCTCCAATATATGTTTTGTATAAAATCCCTAGGTTAAGAATATTTTTTACCAGTCTGAAGATGGCTTTGACAAGCTGAAACCGGTTACGGTTAATAAATTAAAAGTGGAAAAAGTTTTAAATTTGTTTTATTATACTATTCGGTGAATACTTTTAACACTAAAGATAGTAATAACAAATTTAGCCAATTGGGCATATATAAACTTGATTGTAATGCTTATTCTGCTTTTATATCGGAAAAACGCCCCGCACACATAAGAGTTAAGGAACATCTACGATGTTTAAATAATAATGCATTTTCAGAATTCGCCAACCATCTTTTTTTTATAGTGTAATACCTCACAAGAGTCCCAACTGCTCCCGTCTGGAGCCAGTGAGACTATGGCATCCCCAAGTGGGGTATGTTTTGAGGCTGAAGGTAAGTAGGGAAGGGGAGAAGACGAGGACGAGGGAGGTGGGGAAGTACCTGGCTATTCAGATCTAGTCACTTAACACGGCTAAAGCCATTTCAAGCAACGTTTCAATTCTGAATGGTGGTCTTACACCAGGGCGATAGTAAGAGTATCTTCCACTCTGGAACGTGCCGCAAATATACTATATATATATTTTTTTAAATAATTAATTGTGAAATAACACAAATCAATTAAATAAAATTTATTTGCGCACGCCGGGTTCGAACCGCTGGACTACGCCATCCGTCAAAATCTAATAGAAACCATCCACCAATGTGCACCAATTCGATAAAACCTCTGGGACTAAAATATTACTTAAAATGGAATTAGAATTAGGTTAAACAATCTAGAAACTCTCGAAATTAAGTAAGCCGTTAATAATATATCAAACCTAATTACTAATTAGTAATCAAATCAAATTAACTGAGAGTCCCATATATTTAATTTATTATGTTAAAACTGCAAAACCGCTGAAACTGTTTTCTCCTATATACCTACTCATCCTGTAATAATTTCTCTCTCTCTGTCACCAATAAATAATGTGTCTTCTTTTTTTTATTTTGTATCTCTTTTACTCTTTGCTTTATTTTCTTATTTATATATATATATATACATATATGTATCTGTTAGTAATTATTTTTAGTTAAAATACTCGTAATAAGCCCTGAAGAAGCTTGCACGAACTAAGCGAAATCCGATTGGCTGTTGTAGTGTCTTCAAATGACACGCAGTTTCATTTGTTTTTATTAGATATCGGTAGGCTTAGAGCTTATGTCATGTTCCGACAGATGTCCGGCAGTTGGAGTAGATTCACCCAGCGATTACACCCGGAGCCCCAACACAATTACTAATGTCTGTGTGTGGATTAGGCAAACACTTCAGCTATTAAGTATTAATTCAAATAAAAAGTGGTGTGTAATTTTTCATTTAATAAAAAAAATGTGTGTTCTGTTATTTTAGTTAGCGTTATATTTTAAATTATAATTTCAAATCACTTAGATCTGCTTCATAGAACAAGTAATAAAAAATATCATTTGCCCTCGCCGATGATATTTTTCTTACCACCGTTGACCACTACATACTTATTTTGTTCGACTTTTACGTAATTTTTGGCAACGTCTCTAAATCAGTCTCTTTGATTAGTAGTTCTCAATCAAATCAATAGATAATCAATATAATAATCAATCAATCGAGGGATTGCTAATCCGGACCGTTTCGTAAAATCCGGCTATTCGGATTACGTGAAACTCCGGATTAAACGTGGGTAAAAAATGATTATTTCTTTAAAAAATTCTAATTTTAATGAATAAAATACGAAAAAAAACTACAACAGTATTTTTTGAGGATTTTTCTAACATTAGCTCTACCCTGGTGGCCAAGACGAAAAAGAATTCTCTCAGGGCCAGAGTCATCTTTGGGAATGCTGCGTAAAGGGTATTTTTAGGAAAAGTTAGGAGAGGAAGCTCTGGGAAGGAGAAATATATGAGGGGTAATTGGAATCTGGTGGTTAATGTGTCCAAGAGTGATGGACGTATGAATCCACCCGTTCCACTGAGGTGCAAGGTGATGGGACGAGAATCCGGCTGAAGATGCCCAAAGTAAAATTAAAATTCTTCCCTTAACCTGTTTCCCCTTATATGGCCCGACACGCAGTGGGTGGGCAAACGCATTCGCCACTAAGACCTAGACAAATCTCACCCCATGAACCCATGCACCCCTGCTAAGCTACACAACGTAGCGAAGCACTTGCGGCGACCTATGGCAGGGGTGTTGGTTATCCAATGAATGGTTCCCGGGGTGGCGGTACCCATACTTGTCTACCAAATTAATAATATTAGAATAAATTTTATCAAGAGGGAGCAATTGAAATTTAAACTAAACTCGAAATTTTACTTAAATTTACTTAAAATCCTCAAAAGATATTACTTACAATTTAATGAATAAAGAAAAATTAATTTAAAAAAAAACAGTGAGACTGTGGCGTCCCCAATTGGGGTATTTTGTGAGGCTGAAGGAAGGGGGGACGGGAAGGAGATGTGAAAGAAGAAGTTGGGGAAGTATCTGGCTATTCAGATCTGATCATCAAATTTCAAACAACGTTTCAGAACGGAATGGTGATCTTTCACGAGGGCGATACGGAAATATTTTTTCACACTGGAAAGGTCGCAGTTTGATAGAATTAGAATAATAAATAGACTTGACTTAGTTTGAGACAATTTTTGTTTTCTCCATTCTTTATCATATTTTTTCTCTTTCTTGCATTTAAAGTATTTTTTCTTTCTCGTGTTTAATATTTTTACGGCTAAAAACAAACACCCTCATTGATTTGTACTAAATCTTGTATCTATAAACACTGTTAAAATTTGGTTTCTGGGTTATAGTAGTCCCAGAGGGACGTCCGTACATGAGTCATCACGATCGTCCTCTTCGCACACGGTTAGTGTCAAAACCAAAAATACAGACTATAATAAATCTGAGACTTGGTACATATATATATTAGAAATGTCGACAAATTTAATGTTGCATGCATATTATCCCGTTGGACGCCTTCATTTCGTATACGGCAGTGCGTTTGCAAATAACCTACTTTATTATGAGATCAAGCAAATAATTCAGATTTCACAATAAAAAAAATCTAATTTTTTCACGAATTTCGATTGCGAAATTTTTTTTTGAATTTTTCGCAATCCGGAATATCCGAATGGCAATCTTTAAATCAATCTACAATTAGAATATTTTACAACCAGCTAAATTAGTTTTTATTTATTTTAAAATCTAATATAAGCCAAGACCAAGCTATCAATTTTTTCTTTATGTACGAGTTGATCGTTGTCCCGTGAATTAGTCAGACATCTTCGAAAAATTGAAATTTGACTTGTGTATGCCGGTTATATGCAAAAGTCTACCCTCTTTCTGGTTCAATACCCAGATTACTCATAAACACGATCAAATTAATTGTAATGCAGAAAAACACAACAATTATACAAAATATTGATGTTTCTGGGTCATTAGTAGGATATTTTAAAATGTCATACTAATGTACTGGACCGTTATGCCTCCTGGTATATATTTTATTTTACTTAATATTAATATTATAAATGCGGAAGTTTGTACGGATGTATGTATGTTTGTTACTCTTTCACGCAAAAACTGCTAAATTAATTTTATTGAAACTTTACAATAGTAGCTCATACATCAGAATAACATATAGGCTATAATTTATAGAGCTAATTATATTCCATATATATTAAAAATAATAATTATCTACTGTTTAATATAAAATGTCAAAATTTGAGAATGACATTTTGCAAAACAATGATTGTTAAATTCTATTTTAGAAAATATTTGAATTAATGAATTCATTTGATGTACTCGCCTAAAACTTTGAATGGAATCAAGAATTATAGATATTTTAAATAAATGGGTTAAGAATTTTGTTATATTCATAGATGGGACTAGTACTTAATATGTAAAAAAAAGATACGTGTAAATAATATTTGGTTTATTGATTTCCCCGTTAACTCAAAAGTTAGTAGGTATTTTAAGATGTCTGACTATAGACTCGACGATCGATTAACAGACTTTATCATCCGACCCTAGTTTGAATATTGACAAGCCATGATTCAAGTATTTTTGTTGAATAAATTGTTCCCCACCCTTCTTATAGGTAGCTCAATGAGAGCAGGATAACAAAACAAACTTAGGAATGTGTGTATTAGTGCATATAGAAACCTTTCCGCCAGCGATGTCAGTCCGAAACGTAACCGAAAAATTGTTTTTGGAGCTTTTAACGGCTTTTCAATGAAAACTTTTCGTTGAAATGCCACTTGGTTGTGTTATCGTGGAACCGTTGGTGACATCCGTGGTACCAGCCAGTGGCGGTTTCTATGTCAAAATGACGTTGTAGTCAGTTGGAAATATTTCTGAATATTTTGAAGCAATAATTATGAACGAAAATATTAAATTAACACATTATAACATACCAGCCAGTGGCGGTATCTATGTCAAAATGACGTTGTAGTCAGTTGGAAATATTTCTGAATATTTTGAAGCAATAATTATGAACGAAAATATTAAATTAACACATTATAACATACCAGCCAGTGGCGGTTTCTATGTCAAAATGACGTTGTAGTCAGTTGGAATTATTTCTGCATATTTTTAAACAATAATTATGAACGAAAATATTAAATTAACACATTATAACATACCAGCCAGAGGCGGTTTCTTTGTCAAAATGACGTTGTAGTCAGTTGGAATTATTTCTGCATATTTTTAAACAATAATTATGAACGAAAATATTAAATTAACACATTATAACATACCAGCCAGTGGCGGTTTCTATGCCAAAATGACGTTGTAGTCAGTTGGAAATATTTCTGAATATTTTGAAGCAATAATTATGAACGAAAATATTAAATTAACACATTATAACATACCAGCCAGTGGCGGTATCTATGCCAAAATGACGTTGTAGTCAGTTGGAAATATTTCTGAATATTTTGAAGCAAAAATTATGAACGAAAATATTAAATTAACACATTATAACATACCAGCCAGTGGCGGTATCTATGTCAAAATGTCGTTTTAGTCAGTTGGAAATATTTCTGAATATTTTGAAGCAATAATTATGAACGAAAATATTAAATTAACACATTATAACATACCAGCCAGTGGCGGTTTCTATGTCAAAATGACGTTGTAGTCAGTTGGAATTATTTCTGCATATTTTTAAACAATAATTATGAACGAAAATATTAAATTAACATATTATAACATACCAGACAGAGGCGGTTTCTTTGTCAAAATGACGTTGTAGTCAGTTGGAATTATTTCTGCATATTTTTAAACAATAATTATGAACGAAAATATTAAATTAACACATTATAACATACCAGCCAGTGGCGGTTTCTATGCCAAAATGACGTTGTAGTCAGTTGGAAATATTTCTGAATATTTTGAAGCAATAATTATGAACGAAAATATTAAATTAACATATTATAACATACCAGACAGAGGCGGTTTCTTTGTCAAAATGACGTTGTAGTCAGTTGGAATTATTTCTGCATATTTTTAAACAATAATTATGAACGAAAATATTAAATTAACACATTATAACATACCAGCCAGTGGCGGTTTCTATGCCAAAATGACGTTGTAGTCAGTTGGAAATATTTCTGAATATTTTGAAGCAATAATTATGAACGAAAATATTAAATTAACACATTATAACATACCAGCCAGTGGCGGTATCTATGCCAAAATGACGTTGTAGTCAGTTGGAAATATTTCTGAATATTTTGAAGCAATAATTATGAACGAAAATATTAAATTAACACATTATAACATACCAGCCAGAGGCGGTTTCTTTGTCAAAATGACGTTTTAGTCAGTTGGAATTATTTCTGCATATTTTTAAACAATAATTATGAACGAAAATATTAAATTAACACATTATAACATACCAGCCAGTGGCGGTTTCTATGCCAAAATGACGTTGTAGTCAGTTGGAATTATTTCTGCATATTTTTAAACAATAATTACGAACTAAAATATTAAATTAACACATTTTTAGTACAATGATTAGAATCAGAAAAATAAACTTTAAATCTACCATACATTTTTAATGGTATTCATTAGTTTGGAAAAATACCCCATTTTGTTCATTAGCTATTATTTCTAAACGTTCTCCTCTTTAACCACACCATCTGCAACTGGGACATAATACATCTGAACGATTATTTAATCGAGTTTTACCATCAAACGGAACATTTTTTAGCATTTTACAACCGATTTAATGACCGAATGATTCAAAACATTAATTTGGCTCAAAAAAAACCCATTAAATTTTTTATGTTTTTGGTATTCTTGAATATTTTCCGCAATAGTCAGAGATACATATAACAGTGCCCAAAAACTGGTGGGAAAGAAAACCGATAAATATAAATAGAGAACAAAATAAAACTTTTTTCTCTGTCCGAGTATTTTGAATTACTTTTTAAGCACAAAACAATTAAAAAAACTTGTAAACCGAAATAAAAAAAACTGTAAATAGCTTATATCAACTTTATAAATTACGATTATAGACTCATAGTTAAATGATAGACCATGATATTATTGTTATTATTTTTGATCTTCCTATGCTAAGTTAGCCATATTGTTAGGAATTTTTTGAAGTACCTGCGCCATTTTGGATTGGTTTACTTGGTTTAATTTGGCTCAAAAAAAACCCATTAAATTTTTTATGTTTTTGGTATTCTTGAATATTTTCCGCAATAGTCAGAGATACATATAACAGTGCCCAAAAACTGGTGGGAAAGAAAACCGATAAATATAAATAGAGAACAAAATAAAACTTTTTTCTCTGTCCGAGTATTTTGAATTACTTTTTAAGCACAAAACAATTAAAAAAACTTGTAAACCGAAATAAAAAAACTGTAAATAGCTTATATCAACTTTATAAATTACGATTATAGACTCATAGTTAAATGATAGACCATGATATTATTGTTATTATTTTTGATCTTCCTATGCTAAGTTAGCCATATTGTTAGGAATTTTTTGAAGTACCTGCGCCATTTTGGATTGGTTTACCAATAAATCTGTTTAGATTAACCCCTCAGGCTAATTTGATCGTGTTTGGGAATAGCGTAGGTACATAGATTGTAATATGATCTAAACAGTGTTAGACAAAGAAACAGAAAGCTTTGTATTCGAATCTAGAAGTTAACCACGGAAAAAATAACTGTGCACCTCTATGAAACCGAAGTTTCCGACTGCATTTTGTGAAAAAAATATGAAACTTTGTAAATTTTTAATATTTTTTTGTATAAAAATATAAGGTTACAATAACGTTTATAATATATTTGTCTTATCAAAGGTGTGTTTTTCTTCTTTTTCGTTGGCAATCATTTTAAGCAGAAAAAACGTAAGTTGAGCCATTTTAAAAACTTATTTATGTTTCATTTTAAAAAAATATATGAAATTTTTGAAAAATGAAATTTTAAAGCCTATTTCACCACCATTAAAAAACAGTTTTTAGTTTTCTAATACATTCAGAAGTATTCCATTTATATGGATTTAAGGGATAATTTTCTGACCTTCTCACAGAATATGACCGAGGCCTGGGGAGTTAAGACAATTTCCCTTTAATAATAAAGGTTTTCCCTCCAGGGAACGGGTAATCCGTATTTCCTATTTTCTGATCGAAATAAATCGCTAAACTTTGTATTTACAAAACAAAACACAGAGGTTAAAACTATTCGTTGTTTTCCCGCCTACTGTAAAGGTGACATATGACAGCTGTCACCCAGCGTGACCAGTGGCGCCAATCTCAATTTCCGGTTGCTCCATTTCCCCGCACCGCCCAACTCTTTAATCTCCACTGTACATAGGATCGGGGTGGGTTGACCTGTCTCCGAGAGACCGGGTGTCTGGCGGGAGATCGGCGGAGAGAGGATTATGATTATTACGAATACCATATTGGATAGGCGGGCACTTCGCCGTGTGACAGCGGCGGCCATCTTGACTTGTTTATTTTGGAGCGCGCCCGAAATAGTCGCGCTATTTTCACCCACCGCCACCGCTTGGCGGCAGCTGAGCGCACTACACACTTATGTTATAATTTCTTTATCCGATAATAGGAACAAACTTACGGTAGGTACCTAAATAATAATGATGCACATCATTATTATTTCATACAGTACATACGCTGTGCCAATAACACAACACTGGTAAACTTTTATAACCATCTAGTTTTTCTACCCGGCTTTCCCATTTTTATTTTTATTTTTTTATTTTTTTATTCTTTATTTATTGAATCTATATCAAAAGTTTTACTTTTTTTTTTGGCCTTGTCTGTCTCACTAGGAAATCCTGTGAGAATTGAAATTGGAATGAAAACATCATGGCTTGTTTTATTTGTTGACAGTTAAATGAAATGGTATAAAGCTCACGATCAAAATTTCTAATATAACGTTTAATATAAAATGAAAACATAACGTTCTGTATACACGAACATATTTTCGTCATCACATAAATTCTAGGCAGAAAAGACTATACAAATTGTTTTCGAATTAAGTTTATAGATATCATTGGATACTTCAAAAGCTTTCGATACACTCAGCCATATACAAATAATTAAAAGTACACGGAGAAAAATGTTATTCGAAAAAACGATAATTTTATCCGTAAAAACGGTTAAAAACGGGACTGAAGTTCTTACAAACAAATTAACAGGGTTTCAATGTTTATTGGCGAGAACATGTAAGAGTAATTTGTTGGTATACGTAATTTTGTACGTATACAAACAAATTATTCTTACATTTTCCCGCCAATAAACATTGAAACCTTGTTAATTTGTTCGTAAGAATTTCAGTCCCGTTTTTAACCGTTTTTACGGATAAAATTATCGTTTTTTCGAATAACATTTTTCTTCGTGTACTTGAAATCATAGGAATCCGGGGAAAACTTCTCTTATTCTTCAAAACTATTTGTCAAATAGAAAAATTAGTGTGAAGATTTTAAATATAATTACTATAATTAGTAAATCAAGATATATCAAATCGGGATTACCGCAAGGGTGAATTCTAGGTCCAAAATCGTATATATTGTATATGTTATTGCTATGTGTAAGATTTTCAAAAAAGCTTGTAGATTCATTTTTGCTGATGATACTGCTCTTGTAGTATCACATGAAAATCCCATAATAGGAATACAAGAATTACAAAGAGACTTTAACGAGCTTTTCAAATGGGCTCATGACGTAGGACCTATTATTAATGTTAAAAAAACCAAATGCATGTATATAAGATCACCGAGTTTGATAATGTGGAATATATCTAAAATAACCGCTCATAGTTTTGACTGTATTCCTAAAGATATTGTTAATGTTTGCGGCTGTGAACAAATTGAATTCACAAATGAATATATGTATCTGAGAATAGTTGTTGATAATAATTTTAAATGGGATAAACAAGTGGCAAATATTTGTAACCAGCTCCGATTCTTAGCTAGTAACTTTTACAAATTAAAATTTATTTTGCCTCATTGCACTCTTAAACTCATATATTTTTCTATGGTCGAATTATACTATTATGGATAACACGGGGGAAAGCTCATACAAACACCCACTGGTACACAAATATACCACAGATTTAAATAAGGAAAGGGCTTAGAAACTTCTCGAATATTAAATAAATATGAAAGCCGTACTCTTGAATACCTAATACCAGTGACTTTCAATAAAATCTTAAAATTTGAAAAAATGAGAGACCACGCCCTAAAATATTTTGTCTACTAAATAATATTTTTTTTTAAATGTATAAAAAAAATAAAGGTAGAGGTGTTTCCACACAGTTTTTAAGAGTTGTCTCTCAATACATTCAGATAATACTTACTATAGATAAAATAAACAGATGTCTCCAACTGTCACTGAGCTGCAACCAATCTACTGAGTGGAGCCAATGAAAAATATGCGTTTGGTGTGTAGGTAGAAATAAGGACGGGAACCTAGATGCGATTGCGGACTGCGGTAGTATACTAGTCCCAGAGAGAGGTTTTAAAAATCTTCCTTCTCACACGTCTTGATTGAAAACGAACAAAACAGAAGATTATTAGAACGATGAAAGAATGTAGGACCTCTCTCTGGGACTACCTTTCGTTCGCGTGGTTTCATACTAGTAACGTTTCAATGCCCATCTCTAACTAACTAACTAACCATCTCGCCGTTTCCCCGCAGGGGTAGGCAGAGAGGACGGACCGCCAAACAACTCGGTCTTGGCATACACTCCCATCTCCATTGTTTCTATTATCTGCGGTTAATACTCCAATAAATGTTTGTAAGTCCGATCTTTCAGTTGAGTACGCAGTTAAAAGTAAACCCTCTGGTACAATACTCAGTACTCATAAACACCACCAAATCAAATATAATGCATAAAAACTTTTTGTAAAATAAACAAAATGTTGATGTTTTTGGTCACCAGTAGAATATTTTAAATGGCATACTAATGTACCCGACCTTTATGCCTTCCGGTGTTATTTTATAGCATTTTTAATGTGTAAAACACAGATATCTGTATTTAATATTTGATTTATGGTGAGCATTCGAATATTTCTTTCCTCATTATCTCAAAACTTATTATTTGGATATGTCTGACTAATTAAGTGGATTGGGTTTTTTCAGTTTCTGCCCAACCTCCATATATATATAACCTCCATTAGTATAAACTTAATTCGATCACCTATAAAGCAGAAACTATTTATCGTAGGAAAACTCCGGCCGTCTCTCAAATTCTAAAGTTTTTCTGCCTTAAATTTAAATGGTGTTAAGGGACATATACAGGGTGTTAAGGGACGTATTTGACTTACTTTAACGAGTTATTTCTGACTTTATTTGGAGTAAAAACTTGTTCGGTGAACGATTGGTTAAATCTGTATACTTTCTTATGACTACTTTGAAATATCTTCTTGGTGTCCTCCGCATATTCCAGGAATAACCCTTAGCAACACTCGCTATTTTCAGCCTACAAAAATTCACTTGTGGTGGACATAGGTCCCCCATGAATTTATGCTTCATAAAAAAAGAAATAAAGACTTTTTTGGGATTTATTTATTTAAAATTAATAAACGACATAATAAATCCAAGACAGTAATTTATTAAATTTTTTTAACAAACATGTGACATTTATAGAAATTTATATAAAAAAATGACTTTTAACTAATAAAATTTTAGACTGTATTTGAAGTACTATATTGAAAATGAATTAATAAACTCAAAGGCTAATTATGTCGCTATTTTTTCTCATCAGATGTATAACTAAAAATTCAAAACAAAAACAAAAAAATTCAATAGCTTCAATAACATACAAAATAACAATAGTTTCGTTCATAATATCATTTAGTAGGAACATTATGCAGTCTTATACGACAATCTTTTGTTGAAATAACGCACCAGACTTTTAGGTCTGTTTAATTTTAAAAAAATATTTTTCCCCATAGATAAAACAAAACCCTTCCACACACTTTTCCACAATGATCATCTAGTAAATCCTCGCAAGTGTGTTATATAAGTATAATTAATACGAAACAATACAAGTACAACATATTAACCTACCAAACTATTAAATGTGAAAATAATTCCCTGACTCCAGATATTTTCATATCAGAGGGTTCGGCTCGGTGGAACTCCTAATTTGACCGATAAATCCTACTGATGTATTTAAAATGACTGATTTTTGCATTTCTATATACAAACTCTTTGACAAATCTAAATTTTTAATGAGAGAGCTAGATATAATGCCACTTGCCGAAATAACAAATGGTAATATTTTTATAGTCTAAGAATGCCAAATTCATTTAATTTCTTTTTCAAAATCTGTTTACTTTCTTATTTTTTCAGAAACGGATTTTTCAATATTACAGGAATTTGGAATAGCTACATCAATGATATAAGTTATTTTTTAATTTTGTCATGTAAAACTATATCGGGTCTATTATGACTAACTTGTCTGTCTGTTAGTATATTTTAAAGAAATTATTTTCTAAAAATGAATCTGGTTCGAATTCATAATAATATGGTACTATATTATGACAGTCAATCAAGTTATGTTTAATTACGAAACTTTGGTGAATCATTTTTAAAACCTGATTGTGCCTAAATGTATACTTGGACGGCGCTAATATATAACATCCCGATATAATATGTTCTATAGTTTCCGTAAAAGCCATATTATATATTATTATTTTCGATTATTATTTACATTTATCACAAGTTTTAACATCGACGGAGTGTATAGGCCAAACTTTTTTTTTAGATTTCGAGCACACTCTTGGAGTTTTACTATCCTTCTAATCAAGAAATTTTACTTACATGGGGGATCTAGATCACCCAGTGCACGCCCGCTCACCGCGACCTCTCGGGTGATACCATAAATATACCATTCCCGGTGATACTGAGAATACACATAGCCGCACGCGCGTTAAGGCTTAAAACAACAGAAATATTTGCGATAACCCGCTTGGTGGGGGACCCTTCTCCCCTACGAGTGGTGTTAAGGGATAATGGTGTGATATGACTTAAAGTTTTGTTTTGTTCGCAGATGAAAGTGCCCGGAGAAGTCGTTCCCTGGACAGTTCTGTGATTTTGGACCCCTTTACTGGACACCTGCCCAATGTAAGTGCATTCAATGCTTTAAGACCATCTATTTTCTGTCTCCCAATCCGAATATCGCTCTACCTTTTTTCTTTCTCTTCTGCTTATTAATTTTACACAACACCATGTAGTGTAAATTGATATTTAGGTAGTTTCAATTTCTTTCAACAGTTGTCATTAGTAAAGATAGTTATATAAAGCTTTGAAGACTCAATAGATGTCAGTTAATTGTACTACACGAGAGAGTCAGCTGTCGCCTTCGTGACTAATATCCGAACAGTTATGGAAGTATCCTCCGTTATCCGATCCACAGCTAGTCACCTTCAGTGACCAGTTCTTCTTCAGATAAACATAGAGCGTCCATTGGAAAGGACGTTTAGTCCAATTAAATATTCATTGTAAACAAAATAATAATAAAGACGACTCGTAACCTGACGAACCGAGTAAGTATCATTGAAATATCCGAAAAGTATTGTTCATCAGAGGAAATAAAAGCACACTACACACATATGAATTCCTCAATATTTTTAGAGGCCTGATAACGTGTTTTACTATCTAGGCGTATGAAAAGATATCTGCATTCGTAATACGTTGTATTGCAGTGTTATTATTTTTTTTAAATAATCTCTGGATTTTTTCGGACGATCTATAGACCGAAATGGTCAAGATTTTTACTACATCGAAAAATACTTCGCCTTAAGATGAACCCATGCGAAATAATGCAAAATCATACAAAATCAAGTGTTTTTGATTTGAAAATTTGATCGCTTAGAAATATTATAGATGCTTCAATTAAATACTGCCAGTAGAACACATCTTGGACTTGGAAATAATCAAGTATTTTTTAATAAGTCTTTTTGTAAGTCTGAAAAAAATATACATATACATCAGGCCTATATCTATTACTAATGAACCCCCTTTCGGATGTTGTTTTATTGTATAATGTGGCAAATTAAGTTCTTTGGAAAATGATCGGAAGGCATTTTAATATTTGTGCCAGAATTTAACAGAATCTACGAATGCTCAACGAATATCAAATTGAGAATTAAACCTTATGCCGTTCGGCATAAAGACTGTCTACATTTTGTATCAGTTACCGCCCGTTTTCGGTGGCGGACGGACGTCTTTAGATTCTAAGTCGCTTGGTTCCATAAAATCGATTTTAAATTTTCTGTTATTATAAAAAACATTCGTAAGGAATGGTTTAATGTTTTTTATATGCCTTTACGAAATCACCCTATAAAAACAACTCTCAAATATCTTCTCCAACCTTTCCAAAAAAGTCTTATTAAGTATTTTTAAATCCATCCCAAAAAGAGGCGAGGATTCTGATTTCGAATTTATCAAGGACTAGGGGATCACCTTAATTCAGTTAAAAAACTCACCATGTCTAAGATATAATGCTGGCGTTTGATCGTCATATGGAAAGCATTTATGACGCTGACAAAATAATATCTGTTGCATTTACTGCGATATGAATAAACACTATTCGTTAATCCTCAACTCGTAAATTCTGTTAGGAGATTCGCTGGATAATAATATTTCGCAAGGATTTATTGTAATTTACGAGATGGGCTGAAATTTTTTGGAATTTTTTAATGAAAAAATGTGCGGGGTTACGCACACAGTCGAACACCACCAACTATTAGTAGTCGTAAGAATAACTTTAACGATCAAAGTAAATGAAACTTTTGTGGACCGACGCGCGACGCGGCCGAGCGGTAAAATTCGATCATCTGGGACCAGAAGTCAAAGGTTCAAATTTATATTTAATTTTTTTTTATGATTTGGTTTTACCACTTTAAGAACCGACACGTTGCTCAAAATGACTTTATGAAGCTATACAAGACTGAAAACTACATATTTTCATCTTAAAATATTAGTTTGGCACCTAATTTAGTTGGGTTTCATGCGGTGTTCTCTAAAACTGAGTTTTATAAAATACTGAAGGATTCTCATTAAAGTAAATTTTGAATTAAAGGATTTTCGTGTAACTATTTTTTTGAAACTGACTTTACGAAAAATAAATACGAAAGAATTTGTTGGTTTGCCCTCCGACACATACAATTGTTCAATTTTGATTGAATAATACAATATTGTATTTGTACACATTTCTTGAAAGGATTAAGTTCGTATACGGAAAAAATACAAATGTTTCATATTCATGTTGTTTTTAATATATACGAGCGCAAACAAAGAATTCATTTAAATTTTTTAAAGCGTAGCTTTGGAAAAGTGTTTTTTGCTAAAGTAATTAAATGAGCGCTATCTACGAAAGAGCAGATTCTGAATTCTTAATAATTCAATGCCCTTAAATTTGTAGAATGAGCATTGCAAAAGATTCCTGAAAATTTATTACTATTTTTTTCAACAGGATGAGGAAGTTTCGAGTCCCTCCAGCAGTAAGATGCACAAAACGCCGTGGGGCAAAATGAAAGACATCATCCAAACCAGAAAAGAGTCCGTCAAGAACAAACAGAACAGAAACAGCGTCAAATCTAATTCCGATGGCAAAACCAGTGAAAACCACTCCCTTTCCGACGGAGGCTGTGTCTCCCATTCCGAGTCGGCTGAAATCATTCAGGATCTCGCTACAAAACCTCCCAAACGGAAGACATCGAGTCAGGAGAAAACTGAAGCGATGCTGCGACAAGAATCCTTAGAAATGTTAAAAAGAACAACTCCGACATTGACAGTAACCATGCCGTCTTCAGAAGAACTTGCAAAAGCTAACAAACCTGTGGAAACCAGACCAAAAGTTAGTCAAGACTTGGCCAAGTGCACAAGCCAGTCTTATGTTGGGAGCCGCACGCAGACCCAACATTTGGCTTTGAGGAAACAGAAAAGTTTGGATATGGTTAGAAAACCTATACCTTCTTCAAGGCAGCAACCAGGCTTGGTTCAAGATTCCAGTGATGCAGACACAGGTTCTCCGGTTGCACAAAGAAGAGATTCCAAGTGGAAGAAGGTCAAGAAGGCATTCCTGACTTCAGCTTCGATGTCTACCCCTTCGAGCCCTTCCAGACATTCAGCCTTCTTCGCAGACTATGGTAAGCCTTGCACAATCTTCTTGCTATATCTATTCACATCTGAGGAAGTGTTCATTGAAAACATTGTGTCCATTTATTGCAAAGTGAGTTGATAATGAGGTTTACATCTTATGGAGCCGTTTTAGTTTTTCCCAGCCCAGGAGGCCTCTCCTTTATTCGGAATCGAAGTGTTGCTTGGAATATCGGTAGAACCAGTTTCATTCCATTCTTCATTCTTCATCGACCACCATAATTCATGATTCAATCCTCCCACTGCAGTGCTGGACTAGAGAGAGAGAGCGTCCGGCTGATTAGGTCAAAGGGTTTCCCAACTGCAATGGGCTATCACGATCCGGTCCACCGCGCAGTTGTTGGGCAGAGGCATCCGTCGTCAAGACCTGGACAAACCTTACCCCATTACATTACACGGGCACCCATGTTAAGTCACCAATGGTAGAGGTTTTGGTTATCCTGTAAATGGCATGCCTCCCAAATTGGATTTTTCTTGCTTCACATAACTCTTTTGAAACAATTTATTATTAACATACGTGTGTAATAAGAATAAGTCATAACACTGACATCGGACGGTCTGTCTTTTGTTCGGTTTATCTTCAGTCAAAATTTGTCATAAGACTAAAAGGAAACCAAAGAATTTGTTTAATTTACTCCATGAATTTTTACGATTTCTTTTCATAATAAGATAATGCTGCTGGTCCGTATGAGTTATTGGAGCCTGATGACAATATCATAGTCCTATTTTCGGCTAGACAGAAAAGATGGCAAGAGACAGTAACCATGTATTTTTGTCCGCATGTGCAGAATATCATGTTACTGACTGCAGTCATGGCTTTCCCATTCTTAGGACATAGTCAACAATGACTCGGTGCGTCTGCAATATATATTAGGTACTCCCGCTGCGTCCGGAAACGCTAAGCTAAAGTATTAATTTCACAAAAACTAGTAAACATTACAAACAGGGTTTTAAGAGGGGTGTCTGACTTACTTTAACCAGTGATTCCTGACATTAAGAGGTACAGCTGCGCGGCTTCTTTCATACCAAACTTAATTTTGGATTTAACGCCAAAATACCAAATACCAAAATACCATCCCGCCGTTTCTCCGCAAAGGTAGGCAGAGAGGACGGACCGCCAAACAACTTGGTCTTGGCATACACTCCTTGCCTCATATTTTCATACATACTCTTATATTATTCTGACTCTTGACATGACCCGAATCAAGTATCTGATTCACTTGATCGTGCCATGTCTTCCTCGGGCATCCTTGACTTCTTCTACCATTCACATTTGCGGCATATATTCTCTTTACAATCCATTCTTCATGCATTCCCTCTACATGCCCAAACCATCTAAGCGTCCCTTTCTTAATCTAACTTATTATGCTCACATCAGCCTTGCATTCTTTTCGGATCTCCATATTCCTCACACGATCATACATGGGTTTACCACACATACGCCTCAGGGATCTCATTTCTACAGCATTAAGTCTACTTTCATCCTTTCTCTGCTAGTCCCACGCTTCACTGCCATCTGGCAGTCCATTATGGACTGCTAGCTTGGCTTCTTTGGACAGCTTGACTAAACTTAATAGTTTTTTTTTTAACTCAAAAGTATGGAAAATATCTAGTACGTGTATGTGCTACTTTATTTATTTATTTTTCTTTCGAATTATAAAACATACGCCATTAAAGAATTCACGATTTTGGAGGCAAATTTGGCAATTATTTGTGAGAAAATAAATAAAAATCTTTTGATTTCAGAGGACACTAGTTTCGATTAATTAAATCATATTCAAATTAGAAACATAGTTTTTGGTCACGAGGTCTGTTCACAGAACTCATATTTTAATCTCTTGTACCTATGTGGGATGACATTTGGCCACATGATAGCCGTTCTCCTTAGAAAATTAATTTCAAAGCATTCCAAGAAGCAACACCACTGAAATTAAAAGCAACGTCTGGAATGTTGTACTTTTACAGTTTCTTTACACGTAAATGGTTAAAAACGCATTTAAAAAAAAATTATCCTGTGGGTAGTATTCTGTGGGTAGGCTTTGTTAGGTCTATGTCCTTAAAGGTAATAATTAGTAGCTTTGCAGGTATATTGTTAACACGAAAAAAAATCTGTTTTTCTGTAATAAAAAAATAAAAAAAAATTATTCATGATTTCCAACTTTTTACTCAGAAATCAAAGGTAATTAAAATAAAAGCTATAGGTTTTTCACTAAAAGTACCTGTATATAAATAATAATGTAATCCTAATGCTCTTTACAAACGGATACAAATTTTTGACGTTCTGTTACTGCCTTATTGACTCCCCAGCCTTGTAAGAAAAGATTGCATTTCGTTGCCCTGAACACAATACCAGATCGAATACCTTATTTTATATACAACATTTCAAATCGAAATACGCACAAAACTCCTTGCTCGGGCGTATCTGCAAATATTATAATGCTTTAAACGATATTGACATCTTCCACTGTACCCTTAAATCATTTAAAGTCAAGTTAACCTTACAATGTACCTAAACTAAAAATATTACTTCTGTATTCTTTATTGTTTTCTTCTTAATATTTTTTTTGTTCGCACTATATACTATTGTAACTTTTAACTAACTTCTTATTTCAGTAATATTGTTATGATTACTAATCACTCTAATCAGTAATCATAACAAAATATTAGAAATAATAAAACTTAACTGGTTTAATTTAATTTTCATTATTTTATGTTCAATGATTTATTATAAAACTGTATGTTTCCTGAATAAACCTGGACAAATAAAATATAAATATATCGTCTATAAGTGTCTTAGCCACAGTTTGACAAAGCCTTCAGAAAGCGGAACTACGAAACCCTTACGCGTAATAATAATTATACAGCAGAACTTGTTTTTACATTACACAACAAACTGTTTTTTCTATAAATTGAATAATAATAATATTAAATATATAACAAAAATGTAGAAAATAAAACGGAGTTCTACAAATTAAACTTGATAACAATAAAAAATTGTAATACCTTATTATAAACTGTAATCTTTATCGCATCTGATCTAAAATGTATATCTATCAAAATGGGTAATTAATTCCCTGTGCATTTTCTCATAATAGAACAGGATAGTTGTATGAGTCAGTATTTACGAATCCAGTCAGTTGTTGTCTGAAGTGTAACATCTGATGATATCGGCATCCGGTCCCGGTCCGGTAGTCTGCTAGTGACTGTTTTATTTAAATTATCGTCTCTACTGTAAATTATTATTTTAAATACACGTTTTCCTCGGAATGTAATTTGTTTGATGTAGAAGAAAAATATATATGAATAAGTTCATCAAAAATACTAATAATAATGTGTCTGTAGTTGCATCTCTGGCATTGGCGGTTTTCTCTAAAGTGCTGTTGTGCGGTGAACCCCCATTAAAAATATGATAAAATAAAACAATCTTGTTGTATAGTAATAATATAAGCGCATCACAGATAGCCGACATTATCGACATTAAAATTCCGTCTTTAAAACTCGCGCCACCGAAAAATACGGTACCTATCTATTCCCATTTTGTGCGCGTTGCGATCCGCACACATTTGTCCATACGAAAAATCATAACCGATACGAATCGCTGTGACGGTAGAATGGACAAAACTACACAGCTTGGTGCGCTGCTCACGAGTCAAGATGTCACGTGACCTCCGAACTTTGACGAGTCTCGCCGAAACGAAGCCCGAGATTATCGCAGGATGACCGGCTGACGGTCGACTTTTGCACCGATGGATGCAAGTTAAATGTTATATATTATGGTATTTAACTTTGTAGTCATTTTTGTACATTTTTTATTTTCTTGTTTCTGCATTTCTCCAACCGTTTACTAATGGCATTTGTAAATCTACTATTGAAGTGGACCGATTTTGACTTCTGTTTTCGTATTTTTTTTTTATAGATAAGTCGTTATATCCCTTAGTTATGCAATTTTGTGTTGAGCTTTCCTAGTATTGTTTCGGCTTTCAAATTGAAAGTGGTTGCATTTATCGGTTGTCGCGAATATTCTGTCCTAATTTTTTCACACAATGACAGAATACAGTGTTATATACAAAAAATAACGCTAATGCTTATGAAAAAAGCTTAGGAAATTAAATATTATTATTTTTTGTATACGTGTATAATGGATTTTTAGTGTTAGTGAAAAAAGCTAATTTTATTTCGTGGCCACCTTTATTTGTGTTTCTTGGTTTTTTATGTTTTAAAATATCAATTATATTATATTCTACATTCTACGCAATTATTCTTATTGAAAAAAAAACAATAATAATTAGCAACGTACATTGAGTGTTGTAAAAACCATTAATCAATTTAAATCCTCTAAAACCATTTTTATTGTTTAATAATTGTGTCGAGGAGTATCAAGTTATTTAAAAACAATAGTACCTATTTAGGTACCCCCCCCACTAACTTTATTTAATTTGTGTGACAAGAGTAAATTTTGATTAGACAATATATCATTCTTCTCTTGAATTTCTGAACCCCCCGTTAAAAAGACCACGAACCGCCACTGATCTCTGGTCAAATGAACTCCGGTTTGCTTTGAATTTAAGTATCATTTTTCAAAATTGGAACTGATTGTGCGAAGAATTCAGACAAGCAGTAAAGTACCAACCTATAACAACTTTGTGTTATTTTAACTGAAAAATATATGAAATCCATACTTGAAATATGTAATTCGAATGTGTTAGGAGTTTGGTTTTATCAGCGCATTGGCAATTGTTGTGGACTATAATTGATTACACCCGCGAAGGGCCTGCCTTATTCGCTGTTGGTTTACGACTCTTGGCGTGATTTTATATGATATTTGATTTTAGTAGGTATGTGATTCACTGAATCATGATCTGTGATGTACTCGACTTCTTCTCCCACCCAATTGCGCTTCACATCTTTGTCAGTCCGCTCACCGTGTTCAAATGGCACTACCACCTAACCTAAACTAACCTAACCTAACCCAACATACTCTCACATCTCTTTGAATCTGTCGTTGAAACATATTGGTTTGCTAAGAATGCATTTAATTAAGCGTAAATATCGTTCGGGCTTCCTGTTTGGGAAAGTTGTGTTGAGATCCTAACAGTATTCCGGATATCTAACTTATGTTTATCAATTATATACACTTGCTGCGATACATTAATGTTCGCAAATTGGATTATTTTACAAACAAAATAGTTTGTGCGAGGGAGCTTTTCTTTTTATTTGTACATTAACCACTTTTAGGAGGAAAATAATTTCATTATTTCTTCAATATTTGCAAAATTACTTTGTGGCATCATTTTAATTAAATAAAACGAATTACTTTGTGTAAACCACTAATCACATGTTATAATATCTACATGTTTCAAAACCGACGGTTTCTTCGTCTGGAAATTAATAATGTAATGTAAACTTATTCTAAAATATTTTTTATATTTAATTTTGTATAATTGTTTTATACGATATTTTTAGGTAATTAATCACCTCTCTCTTTAATAATATTTTGTCTATTGTTATTTTTGTCTATACTTGTTTGTTTCTTTTGTTATTTTTATTAATGTTATTATCCTGACGAAGAAACCATCGGTTTTGAAACATGTAGATATTATAACATGTGAATAGTGGTTTACACAAAGTAATTTGTTTTATTTAATAAGAATAATTTCGCTCGGGGCCTACGTCATCTTTGGAGATGTTGTGTGGAAAGGAAAAGAGGAAGTTCTGGGAAGGAAAAGGGTATGATGGGTGGGTAGAAACCTGGGGGTCAGTGTGTACAGGATTGATGGACGTATAAATCCATCCCTCCTTCTGCGGTGAAAGATATGGGTCAAAAGAGACCAGCTGGAGAGGTCAAAAGGTCTCCCTAAACCGGCCTTTCCGGCTGGTAGCACCTCATCCCTTGAACCCGCGTACCTTCACTAAGTGACCAAACGTAGCGAAAAACTTGAGTGACCAATGGCAGAGGTGTTGGTTATCCAATAAATGAATCCCGGGATCTTTTTTGTTGTTTTTATCTCTTACCAGAACCACCACCAAACACGAAATGACATCCCTCTACCAGCTCTACCAGGTGAATTTAAGAGGACTTAGGTCTGGAGCCAGTGAGACTATGGCATCCCCAATTGGGGTATGTTGTGAGGCTGAAGGTAAGTCGTGAGGGGGGGGGGATTTGGCAGAGGAAGGTGGGGAAGTTTACCTGGCTATTCAGATCTAGTCACTAAACACGGCTGAAACCGTTATTAAGCAACGTTTCAATTCTGAATGGTGGTCTTACACCAGGACGATTCTGAGAGTATCTTCCACTCTGTAATTTTTAATGAATTAATTGTGAAATAATCAAATTTTTTTTTGTGCACGCTGGGTTCGAACCCGTGCCCTTCGGAATGGAAGTCCAAAGCCTTACCCCTGGACTACGCCGGCCGTCATACATGTATAAATTTTAAGTGTACATGACATTATTTGGAGTAATAAATGAGACCAAAATTTTTGTCTCCGGTGACTTTTTCGGTGATTTTTTTTTTTATTTACAATTTTTTTTCAAAATCAAATACAAAAACCTTCTTTATGTCGTCACTGGCCACTCAGTCGAGTAACCGCCCAACCTCGTACACTACCCCCAACTGTCTAACACCAAGTAAATTGCTACGTTTGGTGACTTAACAGGGATGCCCGGGATCATGGTGTGTCCTCTCCAGCCATAGCATTGCGCCTCAGCCCAGCCCACCCCTCATACCCTTTTCCTTCTTTTTTTTACAGATTGGATATGAAAAAAAAAAGCTTGAATTTATAAATTCCGGTCTGCAACTTTCTTTTTCTTCCTTATTTGTCTTCATGGACGATGTAATGTATTTTCCACTCCCTTCAACCCTCTGTTGACACATTGGCAGACAATTGGTTAATTAAGTTGATGATGGGGTGGTAATTTCGTAATAGGGTAGTCATAGTGAACTTAAATACCAGTTTTTTTTTTTAAAGTTCGTTTTCATTATTAAATTAATTCTACAAGTTTGAATTTTATTAAAGCCCGCAAAAACGGCGGCAAGAGTATAAATACCGTGCGGGAGAGTTCGTGACGTCACCCGGTCCTAGATTGTGTGAAATATAAGGGAAAATATTTACAAAACCCGGACACGCTTAATATGGACGAAAAACATAATTTTAAAAAGTTGTAGTAGTTAGATATTAACTAGTACTAATCAATTGATTTACCGGAATTTCGAAAAAAGTGCATTTTAATGGTTATTTTTTAAATTTAAAAACACAAAATTTCATTTTTTACCGGTAGCTATGTTAGGTTAAAATTTCATTGAAAAATGACATTTCATGTTTTTAAATTGAAAAAATAACCATTAAAATGCACTTTTTTCGAAATTCCGGTAAATTAATTGATTAGTACTAGTTAATATCTAACTACTACAACTTTTTAAATTTATTTTTTTCATCGATATTAAGCGTGTCCCGGTTTTCTAAATATTTTCCCATAAAAAAAGGACTCAACTTCCTTATTGTATATTATGTTGGAATACCATTTATTAATTCCATACGATTTAATATAAACGATCTTGAAGATGTAAACTGAATTCCCGGTAGCTTTTGGTACAAGCTAATATTAATAATTGTGTACCTAGGTCAAATATGTAAATATTTATTTTATTAAGTGGTGAGTATTTTGAATTAAAACATATGCTTAAATCTCATAGTAATAAACCCAACTATAATTGAATCCAATTTATAACTACATATTTGAGTATATTACACTAGTCTATCTTTTTTTTTTTTTTTTTTTTTTTTTTTTTTTTTTTTTTTTTTTTTTTTTTTTTTTTTTTTTTTTTTTAAAAGAAAGACAAACATTCCCGGGTTACGAATAATCCAACAACATTTGAAAATCTCCTACTACCACCACACTAAGCGGAAGATATTGCTTGTGTTGTGATGGAGGACTTAGCCAGCCGAGGGATCGAACACGGAACGCCTGGGTGGGAGCCAAACGCGATGCCCACACAACCACTGACCGGCCATCTACCTATATGATGTGGTCCTATAGAAGACTATTAGGAATTTCCTGGAGAGACCACATTACAAATGAGGAGGTTCTCCAAAGAATCGAAGGAGGAAGGCACCTGCTTAGGACCTTGTCCGAAAGGCGTGCAAGATGGATCGGCCATATAATACGACAAGAAGGCCTCTTGCATGCCATAATGGAGGGTATGACTGAGGGGACAAACTCTAGGGGACGCCCACGTTGAGAGTACCTGGAGGACCTGTTGGTGGACATGCGCTGCTCATCATATGCAGACTTAAAAAGAGCCGCACAAGACAGGGAAGAATGGAAGAAAAAATAAAGAAAATTGCTGCAAACCAATCCCAGGATTGAAACCAGAGAGAGAGAGATTACCTACTTCTTACAAATCTGTAACATATTGTAATGTAGACTATGCTGGGGGTTAAGCACAGAGAAATCGATTACTTTACAATATCGAATCGATAGGCGTAACTTTTGACGATTTTATATCGATGTCCCGAGCACCGTTGACAGCCGAACCGATATTGACAGGGAATAAAATAAGAAATCGATATACGCTGGCAACGCTGAAGGTATTTTCTATGAATTGACACTACGAAATGTCAGACGTGAAGCTTCCGAGGATTTTATATCGATATACCGATCACGGTTGGAATAAATAAGACATCGATTTATGCTGGCAATACTGGCGGACCTGACTACGAATTCACATTCTGAAATGTCAAACAATCAATTACGTTAAAATATTAATATCTAAATTGGTAAAGTTGAATTGAAACATTAACCTAAATGGTTAGTGTTTCAATAGTGGTAATAATGTGGAAATAGTTGAATCGATAAAAGATTTAGGAATTATATTCGACAACAAACTAACGTTCAACCAACATATTGAATACATGGTGAATAAATCAAATAAATTACTTGGTTTTATTGTAAGATCAACAAAACTGTTCAAGAATTCTAATAGCCTAATAATTCTATTTAATTCGTTAGTCCGTAGTGTTCTGGAGTACGGGTCAACAGTCTGGGATCCACATTATATTACACGGGTATCTAGACTGTCTAAATCTGACCAAAGAAAATTTACACGGATTTTGTCTTATCGATCAGGTGTCTACCATCTTCTCGGCGGGTACTTACAAAGACTTACATATTTCAAATTAGAGAGTCTAGTCAAAAGACGAAACACAACCATAAACATGACCTCTTAATGCTCTATAAAATTGTGAATAATAGAGTAGATAGTAACTAAGTCAATCAAATCGAGTTACACGCAAGGCCCAAATCTACCAGACACCCATATTTTGGACCAAAATTTTTACCAATAATACTGGATATTTTAATCCAATGTCTACAATGTCTCGATCATACAACGATCTTGCTAAAACACATACTATCATAGATATTTTTCTAAATAATATAACTTGTTTCAAGAAATATCTCCACGATTTATGTACCTAAAAAATAAAAATTAGTTTGTTGTTTTATTATTTTTTTAATAAATACTTCATAAATATTTTCCACTTATTACGTCTTTCAAATTTTGTAATGAAGTTTTTAAGTTATGTATTAAAATACTCTAATTTTTGTAATTAAGTTTTTATTTTAGTTTTTAAAATTAATTTTTTCTTTTTTAAAAATTGTATTTCAGTTTTTAAGTTATGTATAATAATACTTACATTGTAATTAAGTTTTTACGATATGTTTAAAAATACTTATATTAAATAACTCAATATTAAAATTAATTTGTAATTAAGTTTAAAAAAAAAATTGTAATTAAGTTTTTAACTTAAAAATACTGACATTGTTTTTCATCTATTTGCTTCTGTGAATATGCAAATGTGTTAATATTTTAATTTGTTTTGTATTACCCACAAGAATTTTCTATAAATATCCTGTTTGTGTCTCAAATAAATACATAAATATGCATTGGCAGTCCGCATTTACTTTTTGACACTAAACGGAAGATAATTAGTTAATGAGGTATTTAGTAATTTTTCAACCACTTTCGTTTCTCAAAGATCGAACTAAATAAATTGCTTGCGCCTTAGATGCATTATTTAAGCCCATTAATCGCTTATCCGACTACTTTATTTAAATAGCTTCGTTGGTTTAACAAGCCAGTAATTTTGCATAACGAACGACATTATTAAAAAATATATGTACATATATTGATAGTTAACCGAAACTTATCTGATACTATGGAGGCCAAACTAAAGGTTTATCAATCGTTGCTCGGAATATCTGTTAATCGTAAACCGTGCTCGCAAATAATGGAAACAGACCATAGACGGCGTATTTGGTCAACATTGTTTTAATACAGTATAGGGTTTTGTCAATCGTCCATGCTAGACCTCCTGGACTCAGGAAGATCGATAAATTTTATTAAAAATTGTACCCTAAAACGATTTTACCCAAAAGCTTTCAGGTATTTTTAGAATTGATCATGTTTTTAAAATTTGGATGAAATTAGGATAAATATCCTTTTTTGGTATGAAATCTATGGATCAAGACACTTATTTAGGCCGCAATGGCATTTCATTCATAGTCTGTGAGGCTTTAATCAATCATATAGAAATAGGACAAAATGAGGTAGGTACTGTTGGATGCATATTTTTTGCTTGTTCCATAAATAGAAAAAAAATATTGTTGAAACTTGCTGGTAAGCCGGCTAATTAAAAAAAAAGCAATCAGTAAGAAAAAAATATTTAATTCATAGAGTAGCAGAGTACAACGAAAATGACCAATAATTACTACATATAGTTAACTAGATATTACTATAAGACATTGTAAAAGAATACATTGCATTGTTGAAACCAATAAGTATACCTACCAAAGAACAAGAGACATGAATAAAGATTGCCATAGAAAATAATATGCCGTATATAATATGAGATAGCCATAGATAAAGCTTATAATAGATAAAATGTAGACCATAGATGAAGAAACAACAGATAAAGTTGGTCGTAGACAAAATTTAAGTGTTGGCCTTAGAAAAGGATAACCATTTAAAATGCCAAATATAAAGAAAGCCATAATATAGAATTAAATTATTGAGCAGGTGGGTTTTCGATGCATTTCCTGATCTCTTCAGCAATGCCGTGGATTACGATCAATGCCTCTTCCACAACCGCCCTGAGGCATTTTCTGGTGTCCTCTATGATGGCAGCTATTGCAACCTCTGCCTTATGGATCTCATCCCTCAATTCTCCGGCCAGTTCGATCAAGGCTTCACGAACAGATTGTCCCTGAAAGAAGTAGAAATTAGGCAACGAAGTTAATGTAAGTTGGGAATGGAAAATATGGAGATGGAGAATGTGCCAAATAGCAAAGAAAGAAGTCAGTAAGAATAGGAGATTGGAATGGGAAAATTAGGTAATTAAGTAATGAGACAATGGAGTTAGAAAAAGAGATTACATTATAAAATAGAATGTACAGGAAGGAGATTGCTTGAATGCTAGAGATTTTGAAAATTAGATAGTTAAGAAAGCATAGATTTGGGAACCTGAGAGTTGGAAGTAAAGAACGGGAATGCAATGAAATGCTATAATTAGTTTGAAAATTTCTCCAGAGCTAAAAACAATTTAGAAAACTAGAAGCTAAGCAAGAAAGAAAGATCAGGGATTAGCAACAGTTGAAAGTTAATAATTCAGATTGCACAAAAATCAACTGATTTTTTTTAAAAACGGAATGAGAAATCTAGCAGGCAAGACAACAAGTAACATAGGTATTCCAAAAAATTCATATAAAATTGATTTGTCAGTTTGACGAGTTTTTGAGCAGAATAATTAACTATCATTTAAATTTAATATTACAACTCAAGCTTTAGATAAAAATTATCTAAGTGATCGTGATCAGGGTCCAAATGATTATTTGGTGATCGAGAAGTACTAATTAGGGATGTCTGGTGTATGGTGAATTCTTCACATATAATTTCGATAGGCTAATCGTAATATTTATAAAATCGTCGATTGATCTCACCCTCTCTTCAACGCACTTGAGGATGGCGACAATATCTCCGGCGTTTTCAGCTGTGCAATTCTTCACAATCTCCCTCCCAGCTTCTATTTGGATCTGGATCTACAAAAATATAAGGCATTAAACTAGCAAGGACAGGTGCCGCCTCAGCTACTTTAGTTAGGTTGTGTGTTTATTATTTATTTTGTAATTTTTTAAGTGGAGGAATGGCGACGTCACATGACCATACGGGTACGTAGTCATAGGGCACAGGAGTTATGAATATTTATCGAATGGCAACATGGTACAAAAAAATAAGCATATTATGTTCGACATATTCTGCGCTTTTATAATTTATTTTATTTATTCATTTTCAACGCCCTTGTGGGCTATTACATGGTAAGTGTATATGATACAGAGACACAATGTTTAGATAAAAATAAAGATGAACTTAAAAAAATGAACATTATATAAATGGTAGATATAAAGGTAAATTTAAGTGAAAATAATATATTATAGGAAAAAAGATAGAGAAAAGAAGAACAAAATAGTAACCAGTTTTAATAATTGTAATAATTGTAGTTTTTTATAATACAAAATTTTTCATCTGAATAATACATGATAAAGTGAATGATATAGAAAAAGAAAAGAGAGGAACAAGTTTTTCAAATTTCAGAGTCTGGGGGTGACATACAAATCGAATCGACTCCTGATAGTCTCTTGTTATTTCCTTTTAGTGAACGGCTGTGCGGTCTTTTGCAAAACTTAATGTTGAATGTGTGGTCAAAATACAAAACTACACTGAATATTTTTTTTTCTTGAGATAGTTCATACCACATTAGAATATAAACTAATATATACAAAGTAACATTTCATTTTATAAATTTAAATATTTTACAGTATGCATAACATACTTTCAGGCATTTCATCATCTTTAGTACTCTGTACGTTTGGCAGTTCTGTGATTTAGATTTTTTCACATGTGGTAATTAAATTCCATATATATATCTGGTTTCGTAATTATGTAGGAACATCCCTATTAAAATCAATTTCATCCTTAAAATTTTTTGGCGTTTGGTTTTTCATGACTTTATGCACAAAAATGTACACATTAAATAACAGTATTTTTTTTATTGGAATCCAATTTAGCTCCTCTCTCATTTGATCCTTTGTGTATTTGCCTTTTCCCAGCATATACAGCTCTATTCTAAAATAATATTAATAATGTATCAACATTAAAATTTCCACTACAAAAAATTCCCCTTTTTACATTGTTTCATTTTTATTTATTTTATATTTCATTATTTCTACGCAGTAGATTTGGCAACACTATTTTTTAATAATTATTATTAATTAACTCACGAAAAATTGCCAATGTTTCCTTCAAAATAATGAAAATTCTTTAATTACGAAATCCCCCGCTTTGCCCGAGCTTTACGCAGAGTTTTTCTAAATCAAATGTAAATAGGGTTAAGGTTAGGTGTGCAATATATCATCAATTTTGTAACAAAACTGTAGATTTGTATAAAAATTAAGCCCAAAATTACGTAAAAATATCAATAAATTTGCAACGGTGAAATGAAATTCTAACTTAAATATTACTTAATAAAAAAAAACTTTTTGACACTAAACGGGAGTTAATTAGTTAGCCAAATTTTTAGTCATATTTCAACCATTTTCGTTTCTCTGAGATCGCGTCTTAAAAATAAATTGATCGCGTCTTAGATGAACTATTTTAGTACATGTATCGCGTGTACGAATTCTTTGATTTCTAAGAGCTTCGTTATTTTGCATAACGAACGACACTATTTTTTGTATATTAACAGCTTATCTAATACTATGGAGACCGCTCTAAAATTCGTCAGTCGTCGCTCGAAATATCTTAGACAATATTCTTTAGAAAACTGTCCGTCGATGACGGATTTAGACAATATCGGATTGATATAGGTTTTATCGATCGTACCTGCTATATCTCCAAGAGTGGAGGAGCCTTGTTAACTAGGGAAATTGTAGTGAGAGACACGAGCCTTAGAAGAAATATAATATAATAAAAGAAAAGTATATCAAAGTACCTTTTCCTTGACCTCCTCCACTGGCTGGATGGCTTCTACGTATCTTTCGGCTCCTTCATCAAGACACTTCTGTAGTTGTTGTTTCGCTTTCTCAATCGCCTCCTTCAGAATGATAGCTTGCTCCGTGATGCATTCAACGGTCTACGAACAAACAACAACTTAGTAATATTAGTTACAGTAATAATCTATATCTGCACTTGAGTATTATCTAAATGGGTTGATGTTTGAACACAATATGAAATAGATAATATTTGTGGTGTATTGTTTGGTTAGGCCATCCAATACACCTCTCACCTACATTCTACATCTATATATCATGAACCGCTGTACTTGTTAGTTAGTAGTGTTACATTTCCTAACCTACCCTCCTCCTGTGACCCTAACCTAACCTAACCTAACCTAGCCTCCTCCTGTAGACCTGTGATTTTTAATTACCCACAATCAGTCACAAATTGATCCTCACTGCTTAAACATCTCCGCATCAATATTCCAACCATTTTGGATCAGGCCGCTAACAATAACATTGCTTATATAGATGGCGATAAGATTTGCCGCCTGTTTCGATTTATTCAAGAAAATCGTCGCCAAAAAGCGTGATTTATTTTATTTTGAGAAGTTCAGGCACAAACATTTGAATGTTTAACGATCATTTTCTAAATAATTTGATTTTCCACATTATGCAATAAAACCATTTTGAATTTTAAAGTTATTTTTACAAGCCTTGTACTTTATTTTTTTCTGGGCTTATGAAAAAGCCAAACAAAAAAAAAACTTTCGATTATTTCAGAGACAAATATGCGTTCTACTCTCTATATTTAATTAAAGCATCTAAAATATTTACAAGCGATCTGATTTTTAAACCAAAATCTTGCTCTTGAAATGATCTTGCATTACTTAGTAGTTCAACTTGACGGAATACTTTAAAAAAATAAAACTATTATACGAATATGTATTGAACCATGTATTCTCCGAGTTTATGAATACTGTAAGATACAAAATCTACATGTTTCTGAAACCAATTATGTTTCTGGAACAGTTAAAACTTTTGCGATAAACACTACCAGCCATACTAATAAAAAAAGCGACCGTTAAACTGTTTCTGTTACGTCGTGTAAAGTCTGTACATTTCTTTTTTCAAATTCTTGCTAAAAAAATGGTTTTGATCTAGCAACGTTGTATATTACGTGTTAAAATTGTTGTTTTCATTAATATCCACAAGGTGGTGTTATGTAATTATTATTATTAAAGAAAATAACCGCGAATTCTGTCGCGAATGTGTGTTGTAATTGAGATGATGTTTTAGTTTATGATTTCTATCGTAATTCCTAATTCACTTATATTCATGTAATCAATATATTTACTATTTTTTGTGCTGTTTTTCGTCAGTTTTAATCAGGTTATAGCACACTAACCGTATATTGTGAATGAAACTGTCAGAAAATGGTTTTATAGGTTATATCAACAATGAAGTTTCATTTTAGTAACTTTATTTTGTAGTATATCTTGAATGTTATGTTTTTTGATAACTTAAATGACTAATGCATGTTTTGGTAAACGTATCAAAGAAATCACCGTTTTAAGAGATGTGCAAGCAATGCATTCAAATGTAACTTTTTTGTATTGTTTTTGGGAAATAAAAGCAAATTTCAAGATTTGTTTAAAAATGTTATTGTGTGAACAAGAAATACGTGGGGTGAAAATTCTCTAAATAAAAAGACTGTTATGATACAAAATATTCTCAGATATAAATACAAAAATTTTAGTGGGAGAAAAACAAAGGAAGAAAAGGTAATTGCAGGTATTCCGAAATAACAGAGCGGTTTACTGGAAATATACCTAGAAGGGACTAAAAGATAAATTAATTTGGTTATTCAATATACTAGCCTTATTATTTATGGATTTTTTAAAATTTCAAGTGCTTCTAAGTTATTTAATTTTTTTCTTTTAGTATTATTACGCTAAAGAATTTTACCCCTGTGTCCTTATTAAAAGTATGATTGGTGGAAATAAGATGATTGGCAAACTCTGAAAAATTATTGTTATTTAAACATCTTAAATGTTCCGTGATTCTAATATTTATATTTCTGGTTGTCTTACCTATGTAGAACGATGGACAATCATTGCAACATCGGGTGTAAATGCCTGAGTGGCTTAATTTATAATCTCTAGAGATCATATGTGGAGCGTTTTTTAGTTTTTTTTTTATGTAGGTCATTTAAAATAAATCATTAAACTAAATAAAATCATTAAAACTATGTAAAATCATTTCGCCTACCGAATTGTTGACTTTCTCGAGGTCAATCGCATTGTAATAACTGCTTTCCAATTCGTTAGAAGCTATGTCCTTGAGAAGTGTGAGAGTTTCTAGGGGCTGGCTGAGGAGATCAGATCTGTCGATATCCTGGGAGATGTCTAGTTCATATTGGTCCACTACGTCATTATGGACATGGGATGGGGGTACTGCTACACCGTTTACCTGAAAAAAACAAAAAATATATAGGGTAAGGGCGGTATACATGGACCGAACAGGCCTTTCATTGATACGCTCGGTTTAACTGTAAGTGGCCAGCTCGGGTGAGGGGCTATTAATTAATTTATTTATTATCTATATCGAAGCCACAGTTAAGTTGGCCTCTCAGAAGCTGGGCGTACTGTACAGGGACCTCAGATACTTTAATAGTGCCAAATTTCTATTCTATACAAATCGCAAGCGCCCCACGGTCGAATTTGACAGTCATCTCTGGTATGGAGCCCCAAAATACCTGAAAAACCCTCGACTCTCTGCAGAAACGGAAAGTCCCTTTGATAGATTCTTATTATCTGAACGAATGGATTCCAACAATGGATTGCCCGAACACAGGCGTCGGGTGGGAATACTGCCCTTGTTCTACCGGTATTTCAATGGGAGGTGCTCCGAGGAACTATGGTCATTGATTCCTTTGGCACAGTCGGAAAACACGCCGAACGCGCGGCCAACGTGTGTACGCAGTTGACATTTGTCACATGAGAAAGGGTATTTCTACGACTCGTCCTTGAGTTCATCTGCTCGGCTGTGGAACGATTTGCCGGCCTCTGTGTTTCCCCCCTCCTACAACATGGTTCTCTTCGAGACCGAGGTTCACTCCTTCCTCTCCTCAAAAAGACCCTCCACACATCACATTCAAAGGCGACATATGCCCTGAGGGAAATTATTTTCCTGTGTGGAGTTAATTAAAAAAAAAGTAGTCTGTGAATTTGGACCAATACATTATTTAGCGTGTGTGTATTAAAAGTGTTTAATTAACAGTACAAGTGTATAAAGAAGATGTTTTAAACAAACCCATACCATTCAGAAACACAGAAAATCTCAGGCAAAAATACATATTACCGATTCCGATATGTAAAAAAACTTTATATCAATAGACCCGGACAGGATCAAGTTTATTTAATAAACTATCAGAAAATATAACAACCCTTAAAAATAGTTTCAAAGAATACAAAAACACGATTCTTAAATATATTAAAGACTTCAACTAAAAAGTAAAAAACAAAATTTAAAACTACATGATAATAACAACAACATTAAAAAAACAATATATTCTTAATAGATAAATAAATTACTCCCTACTCCCATGCACACAAGGATAGCTTTTATGGGAGTACATTTTTAAATAGAAATAAATAAATAATAAATACAAAATAATAAATACAAAAATAGAAAATGTTTCATACCAAGTTAAAATCAAAATTTTCTAACTAAGGGCATTACTTATATGTTGCCTAAAAGCGAAAATATTAATAATCCCTCTCAGTATAGACCCATTACATGTTTACCGACAATATATAAAATTTTAACCTCTTGCTTGACAGATTTAATATATAATCATTTAGATGAAAACAATATTTTATCTGAACAACAAAAAGGTTGTCGCAGAAAACATATGGGATGTAAAGAACAATTAGTTATTGATTCTGTAATTCTAAAACAGATTCAAAATAAAAAAAACGTAATTTACATACTTGCTATATAGATTACCAAAAGTGGCTTATCATCATCCAAATTCAGCTATAGAACGAATTAATTTACCTAGAAATTTAGGAGGTATAGTCAAAATAACTTCTTTGAAACAAAATCAGGTAGAAATGTTAAGAATTTTTTTCCATAGAAAAGCTAATAGCTCAGAGCTGCATAAAATAATTTGCAAGGCAGACAGAAATATTTCACCTTTAAATTTATACGACGAGAATGCCAACATTTTTATAAATACCAACCAGGAATTATTAGATTCCTGGTCAAATAAAATTATTCACGCAAAACACTTCAATTATCTCAACCAAACGTATGTTGACAAACTTTCGTCAAACAAATGGTTGAGTATTGGAGAGTTGAGCGCAGAAATAGAAGGATTTATGCTTGCTATTCAAGATAGAGTCATTAATACCAAAAATTATAGGAAGCATATAATCAAAGATACAAATCAAATTGATGATTTATGTAGAAAATGTATGGCTTTTCCGGAAACTATAGAACATATTATATCGGGATGTTCTATATTAGCGCCGTCTGAGTGTACATTTAGGCACAATCAAGTTTCAAAAATAATTCACCAAAGTTTAATAATTAAACATAACTTGATTGAATGTCATAATATAGTACCATATTATGAATACGAACCAAATTCATTTTTAGAAAATAATTTCTTTAAAATTTATTATGATAAAACTATACTAACAGACAGACCAATTAGTCACAATAGACCCGATATAGTTTTACATGACAAAATTAAAAAAAATAACTTGTATCATTGATGTAGATATTCCAAATTCCTGTAATATTGAAAAATCTGTTTCTGAAAAAATAAGAAAATATACAGATTTAGGAAATGAAATTAAAAGAATTTGGCATTCTCAGACTATGAAAATATTACCATTTGTTATTTCGGCTACTGGCATTATACCTAGCTCTCTCATAAAAAATTTAGGCATATTAGATTTGTCAAAGAATTTGTATATAAAAATGCAAAAATCAGTCATTTTAAATACATGTACTTAAAATAATAATAATTAATACTTATATAATATACTTGCATAGCGTGGATTTACTAGATGATCATTTATATGGAAAAGTGTATGAAAGGGTTTAGTTTTTCCTTTGGGAAAAACTAAACCCGGACCTGAAAATCTGGTGCGTTAAAATATTGTAGATGTAATTATTAAGTTCAGTTATATTTATATTTTGTAAACATAAATTTCTTTTAAAAAATCTATCCATTTTCGTCCATCATGCGTGGAAACGATACAGTGTGCATGTAGTTAGTTGCTAGATTTATTTGAGCATGACGGAATTTGATCCCAAGAAAAATACAAAGAATACAATTTAAAATTTTAAAGTTTTTACAAACCACCAAAACGGACGACAATAAAACTCCAATGAGGAAGCTGTTAAACATTTCAATTTCGTTCAAAAGACAAACGTTATGGAATTTAAGATATAAGAAAACCACTTTAACTCTTTTAATGTTGAAATTCTGAACTGGCAAGCACAGAGTAAATCAAATGTCCTTAATTATACTTGTTAAAAGAAATACGTAGCCTTTTATACTCTTTTTGATATTTGTTATCTGTTATCTCTAGCTCAAGCCAATAAACTTCTTCAAAATAGATAATCTTATGGTAGATACCTACTTCAAAAGTAGTAAATACATTATTATGTAGTTACTCATAAAAGGCCTTCGCGTTACTCATTTGATGGCCCTAGACCAGAGGTTCCTAAATTTATCTGGCCTACCGCCTATTTTCAAACTATATTTTTCTTCAACGACCCCTTCCCCCATCCATTGAAAAATTTATGATACTACAGAGGGAAAAGTACCGCACGCGATTTTTTTTTAGCATGGATTTATTAGCATGCATTTTTAGCATGGATTTTACGTTTTTAAAGTTTTGTTTCGCAAACTTTCTCAAATTGAATATGGAATTACAGGATTTGGATCTGTTACAAATAAGTACATACACAACCTGAATATATTTAAAAAAGGAATCATACAGACCATCCTGAAAGTACCCAATAGAATTATTTATTATTTTTTTATAGTGAACACTTCACAACCGCCGTGCTTAGTGACTAGATGTTAATAGCTAGGTAATTCCCCACATTTCCCTCCCGACTACCTTCAGTCTTCCAACATACCCCGATTGGGGATGCCATAGTCTCACTGGCTCCAGACGGGAGCAGTTGGGACTCTTGTGCGGTATTGATATAAAAAAAGATTCAAAGATAATAAGAACATATTCTCTTACATTTCATTTCAAGTGTTAAGAAAGTATTATAAAATGCGTCACGTATTTGTGTCTTATTGACGCATTATCTTATCGATTTCAGTTCACTGGAAATGAATAGCTTACACTTGATTTTATTTCTAACACAACAAAAACATAAGAGTTTAGATTCCTCAACAAAATTATTTCCAGACTGTTATCTCAAATGAAAAATCACAATGTGTTACTAAGTGGTATCGGCTGACATATTTGTTATATCAAAGTAATTAAATAAATAAAATTAAATGATAATACATTACTTTGTAAAGTTTATTTATTAAAAAATTCATTACAAATTATTTCAAAAGTAAACACTACTGTTGTAACTTGTCAACTAATTACATCAGATATGATTTAAGATTTTTACGCCCAAAAGTATTTTTGTTAAATATATTTTTGGGATATTATACCGTGTTACGCTACCTCCTTCTTTAATAACGTTTCGGACAGCGTTACAGTGTCCACCATCAGGGGAGATGTGTTGTCAACACGGCATAACATCCCAAAAATATATAACAATAATTACATCCGACTCAAAACTGAATGAATCTGAATCTCCATAAAACTATACCCGGGCACAAGGCGGTAAATATATCAGTTATTCTGTATTCTCGCTTGGTTGTTATGATAAGCTTAGTACACAATCCATATACAGGATGTCCAGGGGATAAAGTGCATTAACTTCGGGCGGTGATTCTACATGATGGTTGAAATAAAAAAGATAAACAACTTTTTCCGAAATTCCAACTTTTTTTCACATACAAAAAGGCGTACCTATTAAAAATCCTTAGTGTAAGGTACAAACTTACCTGATAAATTTTCTGTGAGTCAACCGGACGCGTTGTGGCGACGTTGGTTTTGATTGGCGCGTGCAGGCCGCACACGCCGTACCTACTAATTTTATCTTTTTTCCAAAAAAGTACCCCTGAAAATTGGAATTTCGGAAAAAGTTATTTATCTTTTATACTTACACTATCATGTAGAATCCCCTCCCGAAGTTAACGCACTTTACCCCCGGACACTCTGTATAACCAACATTAGGTACACGTTTTGTCTGTGATTTTAATAGAGGAAAGTGTTTCTTTGCAAAACTAAACAATCATCAGTCATCATCAGGTTAGATGGGTCCGAAACGTTGGCTAAAGAAGGAGGAAACGCAAAACGGCACAATAAACCAAAAATAAAACAATGATTCTCAGCCATGAAAATCTCATATCATTTCGGATACGTTTTTAGATTTCCACGGCCAAAAGCATTTTCGTTGTTTGTTTTTGGGGTGTTATGCCGTGTTGGGCTACCTCCTTCTTTAGCCGACGTTTCGGACAGCGTTGCAGTGTTATGCCGTGTTGCGCTACCTCCTTCTTTAGCCGACGTTTCGGACAGCGTTGCAGTGTTATGCCGTGTTGCGCTACCTCCTTCTTTAGCCGACGTTTCGGACAGCGTTGCAGTGTTATGCCGTGTTGCGCTACCTCCTTCTTTAGCCGACGTTTCGGACAGCGTTGCAGTGTTATGCCGTGTTGCGCTACCTCCTTCTTTAGCCGACGTTTCGGACACTGCAACACTGTCCGAAACGTCGGCTAAAGAAGGAGGTAGCGCAACACGGCATAAACCCCAAAAACAGACAACGAAAATCATATCATATCTATCATACGGTGTTTAAGAGGGTTTAATTATTTACGAGTGGATTTGGGTTAGTCCCCCCACACCAATCAGCGTAGTGGTGGCTTATGAGGAATCTAATTAGAAATAGTATTTGGTTTAGTGCACCTTTTTTTTCATTTCGGTGTAAATACTCCAATGTCCAATAACACAATAAATATTTTTCTGCTTTTAGATGGGGACGAATTGAGTAGCGGAGATTTTAGCCAAGCAGTAACGCCAGCGTACGGCGGCAGACCTTTCGGTCTCAGCGGCATATCAGAGAACACCACCAGGAGACCGGCGGATGGCCCAAAGAACACCATCGAAGAAGAGATCAGAAGAGACTACGAAGCGCTGCAGAACCGACTGAGCAGAGAGTTCAGCGATAGAGCCTTGGGATGGGCCAACAATAGCCAGCCCAGTCCTACCAGGGGGGATGTGAGAAGTCACGAATGGGATAAGGGCAGAAATCAAGGAGGTAAATTATTAATTAAAACCTAGAATTCTCATATTTAATCATTGACGTGACTCCCATACAAATAATTGAAACAGTAAATCAGAAAAAGATACGGTCGCAACTAGTTATTGAACCCAGGAAGTTAGCCTTACCGGGGCTTTACTCTAACCACTGAGCTAATCCACTAATCCCCTTCGGTCATATTTAACTGTATCATATCACTAATAACTAATTATCTTCATTTTCCTAACGCATATTTTTATTGGCTGATATATGTATGTACGATTGCAAGTTTCTTATCTAGCTAAAAGCAGTCTTGAAAATTAAGTGTCTATGATAAATATATCAAATTTTTTATTTTAAAATGCGACATCTACCTATTGTTTTCCTGCAAATACAGCATGAACATTTTTATTTATTTTTGAAATAACCTAATGAGTAAAACCTCAAATTGTAACATTTAATCATTAAAGACAATATTAGCCTGATTCTGCAATCTAGGTAGTAGATAGTGTCTTTTTGCATTTTCTTATATTCAAAAATATTCCGTGACTTCGAAAAAGTAAAGAACAATAATAATAGAGTTTTAATAATTGTCAGGTCCCCGGCAGGGGTACCTCGCCTCGGGCCCCCCGACTCCCGGAGCGCCCCCCTCGAGCTCCGCCCCGCAGACCCAGGAACGCCTGGAGGCGGACTTCAGGCGGAGATTGCAGGACACCCAGAGGCCTCGGGGCTCCGCTACCCCCCTACTGTCTCATGCGCAGCTTTCAGAGGATTTCAGAAAGAAACTTGGTGAGATAACATTATATATATTTTTTTAAATTGATTACAATCAAATTTGAATGAGAAGTTTAGCTTTAAAAATAATATTAAGAACAATAAAGATATATAAATTTGTTTAAGACCACTTTAAATTTTAATTAAACTCTACCGATTTCGGAAGAACCCTTCCTTCGTCAGAAGAATATTAAAACTAAACTATGATACACAATATTGACAGATATATACCAAAAATTTAGGTGCTGGAGTGGGAGATTAACAAAGGGGGAGGGGTAATTGCTTAAGATAAATTAATTTGGTTACTAGCGTTATTATTTAGGGATTTTTCAATTTCAAGTGCTTCAAAGTTATCTAATTTTTTACTTTTATTATTACGGTGAAGAATTTTAACCCCTGTGTCCTTATTGTTTTTTTACGCACCAGACTTTTAGGTCCGGGCTTAGTTTTCCCCATAGGAAAAACTAAACCCTTTCACACACTTTTCCACAAAAATTATCATCTAGTAAATCCACGCTATGCAAGTATAATTAATACAAACAATACAAGAACAACCTGTTAACCTACCAGACTATTAAATGGGAAAATAATTCACCGACTCCAGATATTTTCATATCAGAGGGTTCGGCTCTGTGGAACTTCTAATTTGACGGATAAATCCTACTAGTACCTCAATATAAATATTTAAAAAAACTTTCGTAATCCTACATGTATTTAAAATGTTTATTTACAAATTCTATCACAAATCTAATAAGCCTAAATTTTGAATGAGAGAGCTAGGTATAATACCAGTAGCCGAAATAATAAATGGTCATATTTTTATAGGCTGAGAATGCCAAATTCTTTTAATCTCATTTCCTAAATCTGTATTATTTTTTTTTTTTTCAGAAACAGATATTTCAATATTACAGGAATTTGGAATAGCTACATTAATGATATAATTTTTTTTTTAAATTTTGTTTTGTAAAACTATATCGGGTCTATTGTGCCTAATTTTATGTCTGTTAGTATAGTTTTATCGTAATATATATTTTATAAAATTCTTTTTCTTAAAATAATTTGGTTCGTATTCATAATATGGTACTATATTACGGTAGTTAACCAAGTTATGTTTAATTACCAAACTTTGGTAAATTATTTTTAAAACCTGATTGTGCCTAAATATATACTCGGACGGCGCTAATATAGAACATCCCGATATAATATGTTCTATAGTTTCCGGAAAAACCATACATTTTCTACATAAATCATCAATTAGATTTGTATCTTTGATTATATACTTCCTGTAATTTTTAGTATTAATGATTCTATCGTGAATAGCAAGCATAAATCCTTCTATTTCTGCACTCAACTCTCCAATACTCAACCATGGGTTTGACGAAAGTTTGTCAAAATACGTTTGGTTGAGATAATTGAAGTGTTTTGCGTGAATAATTTTATTTGACCAAGAATCTAATAATTCCTGGTTGGTATTTACAAATATGTTGGCATTCTCGTCGTGTAAAAAATTTAAAGCTGTAATGTTTCTATCTGCCTTGCAAATTATTTTGTGCATTTCTGAGCTATTAGCTTTCCTATGGAAAAAAAGTCTTAACACATCTACCTGTTTCAAATGAGTTATTTTGACTATACCTCTACCTCCTAAATTTGTAGGTAAATTATTTCGTTCTATAGCTGAATTTGGATGATGACATCAAAGTATGATTGTTGGTAATAAGATGATTGGCAAACTCCGAAAAATTATTATTATTTAAACATCTTAAATGTTCCGTGATTCTAATATTTACATTTCTAGTTGTCTTACCTATGTAGAACGATGGACAATCATTGCAATAGATGCCTGAGTGGCTTAATTTATGATCTCTATCTTTAGTGTTTTTTTTTAATAATTTACCTAAGTTGTTGTCAGTATAGAACGCGGGTTTAATACAGGGAGGCAATTTTTTTGTACTAAGTGAAGAAAAATTGGATATATATAAGATCCTACGCCATTGAAAAGGATTTGCGATTTTATTATTAGTTTCAGGTGTACCAAACGAACATTTGTTAGTTGAAATGAGCTTAAGTTTATTATTTAGGATTTTATAAATTAAGCATATGGAATAACCATTATTTAGAGCAATTTGTTTAAATTTAGATAGTTCAATTGTGAAATTAACAGATGATAGAGGGATTTTTACTAACCGGTGCACCATTGAAAGATAGGCAGAATGTATATGTGTTACCGGATGGTTTGATGTGCTATGTAATAATAATAATATTTGGATCATTTGTATAGCGCCGTTTTTGTGAAAAATCCCCTCAAGGGCGCTGTACAAACATATTGTATATTTTTATAGCACCTTCATCTTACTAGATACTTTGCGCACTTTACGGACTAGAAAAACTATTTTAACAACTCATAGCTAGCAGATTTCTTCCACTGGTTCGTCGATCACTAATACTAAAAACGGCTAAATAACAGTCCACAATGACTATGTGTTACTAGCGATCTGCAGTTGTCCTAGGGAACGATGAGATGTTACCGAAAGTTACCCTATCAATCCTTATAGATCGAGTGTGCTAGGACCCCCGGCCTTCTAGCACACTGAATCATTAGGATTGATGTCGAATATATTAAGGACGCTTAGTCATTGTGAACTGTCACTTATTCGTTGGACATCTGCAGTCATGCTAGGAAACGATGAGAAATTACCGCAAGTTATCCTGTCAATCTTAATCAATCGAGTGTGCTGGGGGCCTGGTGTGATAGCATGGTCGATCGATATGAAGTTACCGACCTATTGTCGGTAACTTCTCATTGTTCCCTAAGACAACTGCAGATCGGTAACGTACAAACGACAGTTGCTATCGAATATATTAAGGACACTTAGTCATCGTGAACTGTCTCCTATTCGTTTGCGATCTGCAGTTGTCCTAGGGAACGATGTGAAGTTACCGGCAATCGGTCGGTAACTTTATATCGATCGACCATGCTAGGTGGTGGTGGAATTCTATCGATTCTGGCAACGATTACACGTCACTCTTAGATATTATATTTTCGTAATTATATCAAATGTAAATAGTGAAATAATTTAGTTCATAATCTTATTAAGATGCTTCTGAGCTTTAATTATAATTATTTTAAACATTTAGTTTTTTTTACATCATGTAAATAATATTATCCTTAAGCTAGTACCACACCGGCTCACCACGCACTGGCCCCTAATATTGTACATCGTCTTACATTTATTTTAAATTTGAACGAAAATATCTCAAACAACCACCAAATAACGTAAATAATCTGCTCAGAATGCTCAAATAAACTAACAGTCCGTCAAAAGATTTCGCATTCCCAATATTTGGCCGTAAACCGAAACGGGTCAGGTCTGGAAAACTTTTATAAACATATAAAAACGCTTTTCGTGTTTTCGTATCACTTCTTCATGGATTACTGATGTATTTTTAGAATATTATTTGTATATATTTTCACGTAGAAGGTGAACAACAAGATCAACATCTGGAGTAACCAAATCGACCACTGAAGAGGACTGACAGAAGTGAATTCTGGAAATGTCCAGAGTAAGATCAATTTTTTTTCTTGAACAGATAATCAATTTCACTGGCCTATACGGGGCCTAGGAATCGAAAGGTGTTGTGCTAACTGATGACATCAGTTTTCTATCAAATAGATATATACACTTATTAGGTTAAGAGCTATCCACAGGATAACCCTTCAAAAATTGGGCGTATTTTGTCAGAAGGTAAAAATGATTCCGCTTTGCATAAAATAAAATCCATATATATTGAATATTTATGACCTTATGCGAAAACTAAAAACTTTTTTCAAAGGGTGATTATTTACGACTTAAAATATTATTATTAGAAATAACCATGTAAATTTTTAAATTAAATTTTTTTTAATGCAAACTTCAAATTACAATTTTTTCACTTTGTTCCACTTATTTAAATAATAAATGGAACAAAGTGCAAAAATTGTTTAATTTCAAATCTAATACAATGGAATTCCACCACGAATTAACAGTCTAAAAACTAGACACATCACAAACTTCAAATATTTTTATAAATGGCTCATGTTTTTTCTAACTAAAATTATTAATAACGGAAGAAAATAATAACAAACAAATCTTTTATTAAAAAAATAATTATTAACTTTCTTGTCACTCACTCACCTCACCACACTTTTATAATATTTCTTAAAAAATTCGCAAATTTTCATAAATTTAGTTTCATAAAGCTGTACATTAAAATTATTTTTTGGTTAACTTTCAGATTTGAATATAAACGGTGTTGTATTTTCTTTCCAATGCCGTTTAGATTTTAAATCACACTTTTCACTATGATAGTAAGGGAGACACAATGATTTCTATGAGACCTGTGTGAGCTGTGAGGTGATTATTAGTAAACAAATAAATACTCGCAATAGGTAGAAAACTCGACTAACTTATCCGATACATTAGTTTTCATAGATATAGGTACCAACATTATATAATAAATCTTAAATATAATCAAAGGACGGTGAAATATCGCTTATTTTTTCAGTGAGATTAACCTATTTTGCGTTCCAAATTTGCATGGAAGGTATTTCTAGTGTTATATTTTTTATTCTATGGTCTACCCTGATTAAAAACTCTGTTCACGCCATTGACTAACGTACCGGGAGTTTGGTAGTTTGGTAGTTTGGGAGAATATAGCTCAAGATTCCACTGCTTACAGTTTGAAGTGAGCTGGAATCAGTTAGGGATAAGCTAATCGTAAATAATCCAGTCAGTGTTTACAAGATTGGATTGATTTTATAAAACTAGACAAGTCTAGGTCATTCGGTATTTGTAGGGCTGTTTATACAGCGTTTAGTATAAATAGCTTTTATAGATTGGTCATTTCGTGGTGCTGCCGTACGAATAAATATATTTTTTGTATCGATTCAAAAGAAACGAAGGCAGTGGACCAATAAAAGTAGACTGAATGCAGGAAAAATGAGATCCCTGGGGACAAAGGATTATTTATCCGTACCACGGCAGTACAAGGAGAAAAATGTTATTCGAAAAAACGATCATTTTAATAGTAAAAACGGTTAAAAACGGGACTGAAGTTCTTACGAACAAATTAACAGGGTTTCAATGTTTATTGGCGGGAACATGTAAGAATAATTTGTTCGTATACGTACGAAATTACGTATACGAACAAATTATTCTGAACTTATATCATCTTTGGGAAAGCTGGATGGATGGGCTTTTTAAGTAAACTAATGAGAGGAAGCCCAAGACGTATGAATTCATTTTTCATAAACCGAATCATCGACCGCCCGTTTCAGCACGGAGTAATTTTTTTTCAGGTTATAGCTCCAAAGTTGGCTACCAAATTCAATAGAGGAACATAGAGGTTAATGTGATTAATGTTTGGTTTTCAGAGGAATGGAAAAGACTGAAAGCCACCAACACAGTGCCGCACTACACGGGAGACGAATCTGAGAGACCTCCGAGGGATCATGAACGAGATGAAAAGTAACGTATCATATTAATTTGTTTTTTTAAATTATTTTTTTTCGGTAGGAAAATGTGTCTTAATTGGAAACCCCGTGTTCAAGTCATATTGCGGGTAAATTATTTTATAAATAAAAATAGCGCAGACCCCTGAAAAATAATGGAAGATTATAATTCCAAATTTGAAGATGACAATTATAATAATTATAATTAAGATAATTTTCTGTTAAAAAATACTATATTACAATATTGGTGACCGGACAACTAAACAACATACAACTTCAATACCTCCTTTTAAAAGTCATTAAGTAATTTAAAAAAGTACTACATAACTAAAAAAAAGTATACACTTTTAACGGAGCTAATTAATACCTAAGCCAAATTCCAATTGACAACGAGTATATCTGTAATAGTCCCACATGCTCCGGACAATTAGTACACAATTGTGAAGAATCAAATAAAAAGAACTGTGCATCTACTGTACCACTCAAACACTGAAATTCTAGAGTTCTACTAAAGCCATTATATCTCCTAAACTAAAAAAAATACTAGAAAAAAATCCTTCAATAAATAATAAAATTTGAAAATATGTTTTATTTGAACATTTTTTTCATTTTCCTTCCAATCAAAAAAAAAAATTATGCAAAATATGTTTATATATTTTTAACAACAATCTCAATATCGATAGCTAAAATATTGCAGATAATAAAAGTTTTATTTCACATTACATATATTTAGATAGTTTTATATGGAGTTAGTTCATTTCAGGAAATATTTCCTGATATATCTTTTAGTTTAGGAAATATAATGGCTTTAGTAGAACCTTCAATTTATATATTGTGGGGGGGGGGGGGTGAGGGAGGGGGGAAGCAAGCAGAGGAGGAGTGGGGACTTTTTTTGAAAATACTCCCCGTGGTAGGTATCATTCATCTGCAAAAATTCAGCTTTCCCCTAATTTGTTCCAGTTCGAGTTGGTTTTTTGTTTTTCCTGATATATCTTTTAGTTTAGGAAATATAATGGCTTTAGTAGAACCTTCAATTTATATATTGTGGGGTGGCAAGGGGGGGGAGGGGGGTGGGGAAGCAAGCAGGCAGGAGTAAGGACTTTTTTTTAAAATACTCCCCGTGGTAGGTACCATTCATCTGCAAAAATTCAGCTTTCCCCTAATTTGTTCCAGTTTGACTTGGATTTTTGTCTAGATTTACTGGGCTAAGTGTAGCAATATGCAGAAACTGGCGAAATTCGCATTATTTTGTAGAAAAACTGTGTGGCATTGTTTAGTTTTGCGATTTTCTATCGGTATTTCTTCAATAGTAATTGCCCGCATAATCGTAATTTTAGATTTTTAGGACAGTCTGATTTATGGATCCATTTCAAGTTCGGCCGCCGCCGAGCAGATGTTCCAGCGCGGGAAATATCCCCAATGTAAATGTTGGCCAGCTTGTTTTAAATAATATCTCGTTAAAAAGATGTTAAGCCGACCTCAAATATAACCGGGATGTATTAATACATTAATAAACAGCCGGAGTTACGTACGACTCGGCGCCAAAACAAAATTATATTGCTTACATCGCCATTATTTGCACTTGCCTACTTGCAAATTCATTCCGTACGATATTTGGTTATAATATATCGATAATTGGATCATTTTCATGGAATACCACCAATGTGGCACTTAAAAGAATACATAACCCTTTCTTTCCTAGATGGCGCGCGTTTAATTATTTTACGGAAAGCTTTTCACAACACATCCTCTTAAAGGCGCTCTTAACCCCGCTCAAAAAGAAGAAAATGGAGAGATCCGACAATATGAACGAATGAGCGAGCGCGCTTACATTAAAAACCATAAAATTCATGCGAAAATTGTGAAAATGTTTAATATAAGACGACTCGTTTGAAAAAGAGCAAAAATCTCGCGGGGCTTTGACAAGTAGCATTTAAAGAAACATTGTGAATTTTTTCATACATATAGCTTGTAAAATAACAGAAAAAACGTGTAATTAATAATTTTCGGAGCATACTTTGCGATTTATTTCTATCGAGGGAATTTCAAATACTTACCGCTTCGGCATGGGGAATGTGTAGATACTTCTTAAAGAATAACTTTTTTTTTTTGAACTTAAAAACTTCAAACGTTTATGGAAAACATGTAAGAAATGGGTAGAAATTGGCAAAGCGGCCCTTTAAAAGTCTAAATATTAAAATGAATTCATTGTTTGCGTACGTACATGTTCAAAATGAATACGAATAAATAGTTTAGTCCATAAACAAACTCAAATTTGTCAAGAAAGGCTAACAAATCCAATATTGCTTTGTCAGCCTTTCTCGAAAGATATATGTGGCATCGACGGATCTGCCGGATCTGCCCTGATGATGGACACTGCAACGCTGTCCGATACGTCGGCTAAAGAAGGAGGTAGCACAACACGGCATAACACCCCAAAAACAAACAACGAAAATATATGAATAACGTTTGGATTCATATTTTATGGAAACATAAGAATGTTTCTTACTTGCCATTGCCACATATTGTTTTGAATTTGAGAGACAATGACAAGTCTGGGTGTCTCGTGACGTGCTTATTACCGACAGAGCTTATTAGTTAAGAACCTTAACGCTCGGTTGAAGTAAAACTTCTTTGACCAAAAACTAAAAACTACATTCAAAATTAATTTTTTTAGGCGGCGGAATATGATTAGGTTGTTGATTTTTTTTGTTTATAATTATTAATAGACGAAGGGGTAAAATTTTCCTGCGATTCAGCCATTTGAATTCTAAACAACACTGTTTTTATTGTCACAATGCTGCTACTTTTTACTACAATAGCTACAATTTACAAGAATCGGACAGAAAAGGGGTTAATATTCATCGTAAATAATAATTCAAATCAAAAGGTTTAACTAAAATCTTTAGTTAAATCATATAAAAATCAACAAAACCTAACAAAAACCTGTTGAACTTACCTTATACATTAGTAAACAAAAATAAACGGGTGGCGTCTGACGTTTGAGTTTGTTTTGACGTTTTGTTATTCGTTGCTAGGCTTCGCACTCATTGATGAAATATAAATCGAACGTCATTTCCGTTTTAAAATGTTACTTCCATCCAAAAAAAATGGAGGTACCCGTCGTAATGCCCCTAAAGAAGTCTTACTTCAAAAACTATCAACAACGTATCAGTATTGGTTTTTCCACTAGTAGAATAACCAGAAGATCGTCACATCGGGGAACTGGAATCTATGAAGAATTTCCAGACTGTTCCAGACTAAATGGCCGTCGCTGCTGGCGGTCCCATTGACTTCCTGTATTATTTTGATAGCGTCATATTTCCCGATGAAATATTTGCACAACGCAGCGTGTTGCCTGTTGTTCTAGAGACCCACAATTTGAGACCCAAATAGCTTGGGCAGGGCCGGATCTTTATTCCTTTATCAATAATAAATACAACTGTTTATCAAGATTTTTATTATTGATTGATGATTAACTAATCAAAGCTAACAATAGCAATAATAATTATTTTCAATGAATTTGAAAATCGAAAAAGATAGAAAATCAAAACGATTAGCAAGTAATCGAGACTGAGACTTGAACTCGGAACCTCCCACTCTATCCGGGTGTAACGCATCGCCACCAAATACCGACATCTTTTGTTCTATCGATGTGTTTGGCTGTTGTGGTGGCTGTTTTGATGGCTGTTATGGTAGCTGTTTTAGTGGCTTTTGAAGTGGCTGTGGTGGTGAAATTTGTCTTATTGGACAAAATATTGTCCAAAAGGACTAATTTTTATTCCAATTTTGGTGGTGGCTGTTTTGAAGGCTGTTGTGGTAGCTGTTTTAGTGGCTTTTATCACATATTATTTTGAAAATTATTAACACTACGACTTGCTCTCAATATGAAGTCTATATATATCGAGCAAAGTCTATAGATAATAATACGTAGATAGTAAGAATATAGACTATAATATCTATTCTTTCGTCTTTCACCAATTAAATCAATTTATGTATATATTATGTATGTAACTAGCTGAAGGCCCTTTACACAGAGTTATACAAAATCGGTTTTGTATAGTAATGTTCACTTTATTTATAATTCAGCTAGTTTACTGTAAAGCCAAAAATAAAAGTGTGAAGAGAAATATCTCTGGATACTCTCGAGCCGAAACGGTACACATATAAAATTCCCTCGATAGAAAAAAATTGCAAAGTTTGCTCCGAAAAAAAACATGTACGCTTCCGTTTTTTAGCACATCATAGGTTTGAAAAAAACCACAGTGTTTACGTGCTTCTTAAGGTATTGTCGAGAGATTTTTGCTCTATTTTAAAACGAGTCGTGTTTTATTAAACATTTCCCCAATTTTCGCTTGAATATGATCGTTTTTAATATTAGCGTGCTCCCTCTAACATTAGTATTATCGTATCTATCATTCTTCTTCTTTTTGACCGGGTTTCAACCCAAGGTGGGACCTTAAAATATGCAGGTACTTCAAGTAATGAAACGGTTAATTTCATAAATTTATTCGAAATATTAAATGGTCTACAGGATGTTGATACTATAGCAAGACCGAGTTGTACCTGTTTATATATATTTTAATCAACACTGGAAAACCACAAGGTTTCCCTGGTCGGTGGGTCTGAATATAATGAACTAGCCTACTGTTTATAGGTATATCAATATGCTGTTGGTTTATACTGAATGATCTGCCAGTTAAATGGCTAAAATCTGTTTCCTCTGATGATCTGTTCAACTCTAATGACCGTGAGTTCCAAGAATACTCGGTTCATCCAGATTACGGTCTTGTTTACAATGAATATCTTACTGGACTTAATGACCGTTCCAACTGATGAAGCTGGACGAAATGCTCAAGGTGCCCACCTGAAGATCGGATATGATCGGCTATCTTCAAAAGCGTTCGTATATTAGACCCGAGCGGGCGACAGTTGTATATATGTGGTCTATTATTACCAATTACATCCATTGAAACACCCTAAAACTACATATATAAGAGGCCGTTAGCCCACCGGTGGCCACCAATAAAAATTAAATTAATTTTTTTTTTTTTTAAATCATCATTTGTTTACGAGTTTCTATTACAAAATAATATTAATAGTAAGAACAGTTGTATAAACTACAAAAATCTGAAAGAATTGTTACTGTAAACTTTTAAAATGCGACACAAAAAAATTCTGAAGTGACGTTTGATTTATTTTTTTTTTAAAACCTGGTCTGCCAAAGGTTAACGACATCTTTTGAGGGACATTAAAACAACACACATATTTAATTACACTACAATTCCGAAGCAATAAAATCTTTACAGAAATCAAATTTGCAGAGCTTTCTCTGGCTATTAAAATGATGTGTATTATAATTGGTGTAAAATTTAGTTAGTTGTCAGAGTCCGTAGCTGATCTGGTACGGTATTTAGATTCAAAGAATGTGCACTGCTGCACTTCGTAAATAAGAGAACAAGTTGCACTTGATGAAATGCAGTAGGAAAATCAAGAACCAAAATATCCCTTTGTGCGTTCTGTTTTCAATGCATTTCATTTTGACTTCAGTGTTTTGAAATTATCAATATAATACCGGGAAATTGATATTTTCTTTTTCAACATAAAATAAACGCTTTGTTCAAGCAACTGTCTTTGAAAGATGTATTACTGCCCTCATCCACAAATAGCCACCAATTTGTGAAATATATTTTGAGAAACGAGAGGAATTCGATAACGTTGTTTCTTTGTTTTTTTTGTTTCTAGGATATTATTCTCAAAAATTAAACGTACTAATTTCGGTTGTCTAAGCATACACGCATGATGTGAAACATTCTTGTGTAATGCTTAAAATTTATCAAATTCAATAATATATATAATTTTAGATTTTCACGGCTAAAAATATGTTTGATTTTATTTTTATTTTTGGGGTGTTATACCTCTATCTTTAGCCAACGTTTCGGACACTTTAATGGAATCTGTAATGGACACTGTAACGCAGTCCGAAACGTTGGCTAAAGAAGGAGGTAGCGCAACACGGCATAAAACCCCAAAAAAATTTCAATAATAGTTTAATTTTCAAAATTGGAAAAAATATTTAAGATCATAGACTTCGCTTTTCGGCCCATAAAAAAGGGGGGGGAGATTTGGCAGAGGAAGGTGGGGAAGTTTACCTGGCTATTCAGATCTAGTCACTAAACACGGCTGAAACCGTTATTAAGACGATAGACTTCGCTTTTCGGCCCATACAAAAAAGACGCCCGGGAAAAAACACTTTTCTACATCGAAAATTGCACAAAATGAATATATTTTTTTTATACTGCCTTCTAGAGGGTGAAAACTATGTCGGTATGTTTTCGATGCTTTTCGTATTAACGTAAACATTCACTGTCAAACATGTACGATTTATCAAAAAATATTATTTAACGAAAAAGTGCTGCTATCTCAACTCTCATAAAGAATTATAAAATTATAAAAAGCTACCGACGTAGCTTCTTCTTTCTAAAAAATATTTTTTTTTTTAAATTTCAATTTCGTGAGAGTTTCGGTGTAGAAAAGTGTATTCTCCATAAACCCCTTTTCGAGCGATTTCTGTAGGTAAATTTGAGCGTTGTCTCATTCGCACATTTTGCATTCGCATGTATGGTAAGTGTGCGTGAGCTTATTGTGTGCGGGACAGAATGACAGACGCTGGTGTTCTGCGTGTGGTTCAAAGTCTAGCCTCTTAAGTATTACATCAATTACACAGGGTCGGCGTCGTAAATTCATTTCCTCGGCGGGCTAAGTCCTCTATAATGACACAAGTAAAGTTTTACGCTTACTGTGATGGTAGTAGGAGATTGCAAATATTTTCATGTTGTGCGTAACACGGTAATGTTTGCCTTTCTTTAAAGAAAAACTAAATCACAACAGACTTTAAAAATTATAATTCAAATTTTGATATGTTAAACATTTAAACAAAAGAAAAACACAAATCAAATGACAGAAGAGCAAAATTGGATTCCAATAAAAATGAACTAATTATGAAAAACGCATTTAAGAAAAACAGAGGCAGAGAACTGTTTAATGTACAGAGGACTAAAATATAAAATGAAATAATAATAATTGGATTATTTGTGGTTTATGTGAAAAATTACGTCAAGGGCGCTGTTAAATTTATCATGATTTCTTATTAACTATTTTTACTATTTACAAACGGATACAGATAACATACGTACCTGTCAGATCGTTTCTGATAAACATACTTTTTTATTAGAAAGTTCATGCTTGGAGATAATGCGACATATTTAATTTTTTTAAAATTTAATTTAATTTAAATTATTATACTTTTAATTAAAATTAATATATAATCTAAATGTCAGATATATAAGTAGTCAAAATGTTGTTTCAGCCACAGTTTGAAAATGGCATTATAAGCCGAAACAACTGTAACAAAAATACAAATCTAAAATACTTGCAGAACTTAATAATAACATTTTTAAATATAAATAAAAATGGAGTTCTACGAATTAAACACAAAATCAATAAAAAATACTATATTTAATGTTTATGTTATGGTTTCTGTAAAAATATGATTTTATGTAACTGAATAATTTTACCTATTAAGGAGGAATAAGTACAAATATTTCACATAAGTGTGTAAAATTGATATTTTTATAATATTTCATTTTTGTTTTCATTTAGGCATACGAAATTCAGAAAGGTGGCAACCCCCAAGAAGGAAGTTCTCGTACAAACCGGAGCAGGATTCTTTAGGTTTGAAGGTGAGAAATTATAATATATTTTTAACAATTAGGCAGCGTGATTTATACTCGTACTTCCCACCTGAACGGCTTCTGAGCATTCCATCATATTTTTAATTAGGTCAGTGAATTATGGTTCTATGACAGTTGATCCCACGACAGTTGGCCCTCCTTCATACCTAAACACAGTATGCAGTCGGTTTGGGGAAAATACGGTATACATACTCATATAAAATATAACTTATGTCCCCGAAGAGATGTGCAGAGAAGATTTACTACCGAATATAAAACACGAGAAATTTTTTCTCCTTTGAGTTGAGTAGTTTGTTAAAAAAAAAAATCTATTTGTAAACAGTTTTTAAGAACCAACTGTATTTATTTTTCTAAAACTTATGTATATGTATTTTAAATAATTATAAAAAAAAAAAAAAAAAAATATTTCTATTTTAATTTTTAACTTTTTAACTTAAAGAGTTAAACCTCAAATTATAATATTTTAATTAATGAAGAAAATATAAGCGAAAGTCAACCGAAAATCCGAAACAGAAAAATCAGAAAAAGATAGGGATACATCTGGGACTCGAACCCAGGACCTCTGGTAATCCGGGCCAACGCGCTATCCACTAGCCAACGTATCCCTATCCGATTCGGTCATTTTTAACTGTATCATACTTCGACTGAGAACCACCAACATTATTTTCATTTTTCTTATCGCATATGTTTATTGGCTCCTACCTTTATGTACTTCGAACTAAATGCCCTCTAGATAGTGTCATATTTTTATTGGCTGCTACCTTTATGTATGTACGAGAGTGTCGAGTTGAATCTTGCAATCATACATACTTGTTATTACTACTACTATTATAAAAATGCTACTTGTTTATAATCTGTAAATAACACCATATAAGTAAAAAAAAAATCGACCTGTAAATAATTTCGTTTGCTATTCTTACCAACTTTATTATAAAGGGTATTTTTAAAGTCGATTTTACATTTAAAATTGGTAAATAATGCATATAAAAAATAAAATTATAATAACAATCGGGTAGCTGTGGAGTAGGGTGGTCCAGGCCCACATAGTAAAAAAAAAAAATTCAAATATAGGTGTAGCCACCCCCTTGATTTGTTACACCCACAATTTCTATTATGTGTAAAAAATTTCAGCCCCCTATCTTATATACAAGGGGATGCTCATCGAGTTAGAAGTTTGTGACAAAGTTCAGGATTTTAAGTAAATCACGTAATTTAAGGTTAGTTAATATTACAAGTATTTTAATCAAATAAGTATACAAAGCATTTAAATGTGAACAAAATTTGGTAACAAAGCAATAATTAACGTAATATTAGTCGCAACCTTTCAAAACTGTGTTTGTTAACTCCTTTTTGGATGTTTCAGTAGAAACGATTTTTCTGTTTTGTTGAACGATGTGAAGTAAAAATTGCCTTTCTTCCTCTTTCTTAGTGAGTATCGTGTTGTAATCTTCAAATAGTTTAACACCTCTCTTCGTTGTATCATTAACAACACGCAAATTTTGACGCAGCTTTTGCCTTGAAGATAATCAACATTGTCATTCCAAGTCTCAGGGGGTAATTGCAAGAAAGAGCCCTTGATATCAAGAATTAAGAGCGTTTTCAATGTTATTTATGTTGCAAAAGCTTCTAATGTAACCTCCAAGACAAGCTCAGCAGAATTGCCTCACACTAAACGATTTGTTAGTATTTATTTTTTGAACAACGGCCTGTTTCTCAGCATCAGACAGCTTGTTAGAAAACAAGGCAAATGCAACTAGTTCATCTGACAAATACCTTAAGTGACGCTCTAAAAAATCCCTGATACTGATTTCGGAATCAATGGCTTCGTACAATTTTAAGCTTTTCCAAAGTAGTAAGTCATTTAGCATGTACTGCCAGAGGCGCTTTGATCCAAACTTTGGTGTAGGTGAGCACACCAAAACTAACAAATCGAACAATTTGTTTTTCTTCTCACTTGATTAGTTTAAATGCTTGTAAATTATTTCGAAAGAGAAAAATCTTCAAAACATACAGCAATTTTGCCATCCAAAGAGCATGATGAATCGGACCTGGAGCGTGCCAATGTATCATCGCAGGTGGTTTGTCAAAACCATCATGGTGAGCTCTATTAGCTCTTCGTAATCATTACGAACTTGATTCTCTCCAGATAGAGCGGTTGTAAGACTCTCAGCGAACAGTATTTTTAGTATTTTCGTTCTTATCGATGTCAAGAAAATCGTAGTGCTCCTTCGGTAATGTTTCCCAAATATCGCTGAATCTTTTGAAATGTGGGATTTGAGGAGAGCTTGATGACCCAAAACACAGAGTAAATATTTTTGAAAGCATTATTTCAAATACGTGATGACGACAAGCAAGTCATAAAAGATCATGTCCTGTATTTTCTTCTATAAGAGTGCAAGCTCCCCTTTTGGCACCGGTGTTAGAAGCAGTAGTGTCAAAACTCATATCCCGGACTTCATTTGTGACATTCCACTGTTGCATTGTGTCAAAAACAGCATCAGATATTTGTTTCCCCGTTCCTGCATTCCTCAAATTCAAAGCGCTTGCATGGGCAAATACCAGAAAGTTTTTCTAGTCCTTTTGTAAACAAATGCTATCTTTTTTTGTGCTTCAGAATTTCTTCCTCTATTTTTCTTCAATAGCAGCCAGTTCTTATGAAACTTAATCAGTTTTTCAATGGAGTGGTTTTGTTGTCCGGTCGGAATACTAGATTTACTCCATATTCTATAAGTTCTTGAATAAGTAGTACATACGCGGAATCGTTCACATTTTTGGATTCATTTAATATGTGGTGATAACGGAGTAAAACATGCGAGTAGGAAGTTGGTAAAGCCTCATCAATGGCTCAATATCTCGAACCCCGAGTAGAAAAATTTCGTCTATTTTTTGAGTAGATGAACGTATTTTATTACACTGATTCACTTTACAATCTACTAAATAAGTATCAAAACGGTTTAAATTTGTCTATAAAACTCATCAGCAGTTTATTTTAATATTTATTTAATAGTTTAACACACAAAACTGTCCTGTAACAAAAAGTGAAAATTAAGCATTTTACACACAAAATTCAAAAACAACACTCGATTGAGCACCCCTTTCTACTTGAGCTATCTCGCTGAAATTTCACTATGTTATTACTATGAATACATGTAACAAATTCACGGGGTGGCCAAATGAAAATTACAAAAAAAAATTTTTTGGACCACCTTACTGTGGAGTTTATTGTGTAAGCCCAACTACAGCAAGTGCTGTTTTGGAATGCACTTTTTATGATACATCTGTCAGAATTGCATTGAATACAAAATGTAATTATATATTTTTGCAGGTATTTCCCGGTCCTTCACGCGCAAGCTTCACGAGTGGGAGAAGTCACGTGGTATCGCACCTGAGGCCTCCACTTCCGCCCTGTTGAGGGAATCCCTCGCCAGACCTCCCCTACCTGGCCTCAGAGCGACTGGTAAGATACCTTCGATTCAAATTCAAATTAACTAATTACTATGAACCTGAATTTTTCGCGTTATTTTTGGCCAATTATCCACGAAAGCTGTGGATAATTGGCGGTCCTTCCGATTGACAATCCGTAGAACAGACCGATTGCCTTTTCTAATGCACAGACGCAATGTAGGCATGCTGAGTCTGTTCTGCAGTTATTTAAATGGAGCTATGGAGCTAGCAGCATTGATCCCAGGTGCACCGGTGCACGCGCGTAAAACTGAAGGGACACGAGCGGAACACCAGTTTATAGTTGATGTTGGCTTCGACCCGTTTTTGTGTAAATCGGCTCGTATGTGGAAAGAGCTACCGGTATCTGTTTTTCCTCCTTCATGTAATCCGGGCCGCTTCAAGGCTCGCATTAATAAATCCCTTTTAACAGTTCTACCTTGACCAGCCTCGCAATGCTGCCCAACCGGATTCCCCCGTCTTTATATCTATACAGACAAGGGCGCTCTTATGAGTTGTTACTATTTCTCAATACTTTATATTAAGAAAATCACCTGAATATGAAATGAAATTTCGCGTTATTTTTCCGAAAATTGTGGAATTCTCGCTTTTAGCGTAAAATTTACGAAATTTGCATAAAAAGTCACGAATCCAAAATTATCATACAAATCCAAATTTGTTATCGACTATTTATTTGCAGGTTTCGCCCCCCTCTCGAAAGGGCTCGACAGGCCCGACAGAGCAGCCCTGGGGCTGGGTCTAGGCAGGCTGCAGAGGTCCCAGTCCGTGGGCAGTGTGCGGGAGGATGGTGCTGCGCCCCCCGACCAGCTGGCCCCCGCGCAGGTCTCCAGTCTGTCACTTAATCGACTGGACGAGTGCAAGGATGACCAGGTCGGTGTTGCGTTTGCTTCCCTTAAATTATCGAGATCGATCACCAAGTCATTTTATTGTTGAAACGCTTTGTGCAAACAAACGCATTCGCCTATTATTGACACTAATAAATGTAAATATTTTTTTAATAATTTAGACATCAACCACCAGCATGTCCCTACGTTTTGCTAATTTGATATTAAGCTCTTACTTCTTAAAGGAGGGTCCTGCTCAAAAATCATTAAAAATTGGTTAAATCGGTTACAATATGTGAGTTTATGGGCTATTTTTCAATTAAAAAATTTTTCGTAACTTTTAGGTAATGAATTTTCAAAGGGATGTTGAAATGCCACTATATTGAATTGTCATAATATTTATTTATTATCTTTTTTATCATAATATTTTAAGTAATTTAAGAAAGCCAAATTAATAAATAATATTTTAAGAGTACCTAAGATTGAGGAATAATGATATTATTGAGGTTTTTTCCTGACTTCACCATGGTCATCAAAACTCTCTGAAATTTTGAAACACCCGAACTAATGACAAACTCTACTTATTTTTTTATTGTAATATGCAGGTATCAGATGGGGAACAGTCGTGCCCCCGCGGCGGAACGGAGTCTGATTCAGACGGGGGCCCCGCAGCCCTGCTGGTAGAGGTAGAAGACGAGGAAGAGGAGACCGCAGCCCCCCTGGTGGCGTGCATCCCGCGCCCCGCCCCCCAAACCCCGGTCTACCGATACGGGCAGGCGCAAGAGAGGCACAGAGCTTGGTGAGTACATTGCAAACTTCTTGCTGAGAATCTTGACCCTCACTCGAATTTCCATGGTGGAGAAGACTCTTCTACTCCTCGCGGTTCTGCGCTGAGTGGAGCGTCAAGCACATCGACATGCGGACGCCAGTCATGATATTTGGTTGGTCGCTCTATTGTATTGGTGACCTTCCTCTTCTTCTTCTGCCTTTCACTGTGATTATGACTTCCTGCAGATTGGAGTCCTCAGTTTTGCGAGCAACGTGTTGAAAGTATCTTAAAATACATTGTAGGCCGAAAGCCTATGGCGCCAGAATTGATACATTTGTGCGTCTGGCTGCATTTCGATGGCGTTTATTGGATTTGTAAAACCTACATGGGATCAGATAGCCAGTCGATGGCATCTTTAGTCACTTGGTTCACTTTGGTGACTTATAATCTATAATGTCTCATTTGTACTGTTATGTGTAAAAGCCATTTCGGCGTTAAACAAATAAATTTAAAAAAAAATTAAAAAGGTGTATTATGCACATGTAAATATTTCAATTTCATAAATCCAAGATCTTCAAATTGCCAACCTACTCGCTCATAATTAAATAAATTTGTTTTATTTTATTTCCAGCGAAAACAGCGAAGGGAAACTGTCCCCTATAGCTCACGCCGTGCCAGTTCCTCCCCATCCTGGCACTGATCAAATAATGGTGATGGTATGCGCTGCATCCACTCTCCTTCAGGAGGAAGAGGCTTTGCAGAAGCTTGTTCAGGGACACAGAAACATATCCGAAAGGTGCGAAGATGTCACGCGGCAGATACACGAACTAAAAAGTAAATACACATCTTACACGTAATATATATTGTTTCACGCTTCTACATTTCTCACATGTTTTCCACTGACTCCAGTCCCTTTGTCATTCACCTCCAGTCCACAATCCTTCCACGTAGTCAGCCTCTTAGTCAACCTCTTCGCAGACTGTTTCTACTAAGGCACCTATAAAGCTCGACTCTTTTTTCTATTCGTATCTTAATCTTATCTGATTTTCAGATGCTTTATTTTTATATTTGGGAGGTAATATATTTGGTCAGTCCAATAGTGTTGTTGGATTTTTTGCGTAATGAATCACGTTGCACTTCCTCCTCCTTCTTTATTCATTCGGTCAAAGTTTAATTGTGTAAATGTCGTGTTAAGGCAAATGATGGACGCTGCTAGGCTTTATCATTTGCCTTTTTCTGGTTCAAAGGACACCGTAAGATTATCAGAAACGTTGGCGGAAGAAGGTGAAGGGAGGGCAACACGGCTTAAGGCTCAACATTCGCGATAATCCGAACAACGATTATTGATTGATTCACCACAAATGCATATTTTTTCCAATTTCCACAGATTCTCCAAACAGATCAGTGGCCAGATTGTGTGAGCTGGAAAGAAGGGTATCGCGTCTTGCCAAAGAAAAGGGAATAATTCAGGTATTTTAAACATATTCACCCTTTTAAATGTTTAGTTGGTTTGGGTAATGAATCACTTGAATTAAGAATTCATTATTTTTTTTAGAATTCAGTCAGAGAACGAGCCAGTTTCTTCAACAACGCTGTCATTGAAATGAGACGAAACATCAATATTTTCAAAGCTAGATGCCAAGAATCATCTGATTCATTGCTCGCTATAGCAGTCGATTTAATCGAAAAGGTATGTTTAATTTCTCCATGAAATGAAAAGTATGTCTCTTATCTGAGGGGAAATTCAAAAAAGTAATCTGATGTTTTTTTTATTTACAGTTTGATCAATTCAGTGCGCAGAGCAACGGTAGGGTCAACAAAATCTGTACTGGGAGAACTGACTGCGATGATTTTTCAAATGATTTGAGAAATATTCAGAGAAGTATTGAAAGCCTTCAAGCTGAATGTGAAAAATGTAACGTTAAAAGAAGAGACAGTAATATTTGCGTATCGTACAAGGTTAAAAAACCCAAATTTAAAGAACCCGTAGAGAAGAATAAAATTGAGATTGTAGTGAAGACAGCCGCGCTGGAAGAAAGACAACCACTAGATAATGCACATTCTATTATTTCAAGTACACCTTGCACCGTAATTCGTGATCCTAATGGAAATACTATAGATGAGAAACCTGAAAGGTTAATTGTCGTTGAAAGCAAAAAGTCAGACGAAGAATCAGATGGGACATCGAAAGGCGCTAAAAAGAAAACGAAAGAAGTGATTGAAAAAGGGGCAACAAATAGTGCAAAACGTAAAGCTAAAGCGCGACAAAGGCTCGAAAAAGAAAAATCTCTTCAATCTGAAAGTGACTCAGGAGAAGAAGTAAGCACTGTCACAATTGAGTTTCCAAGACGAAGAAAACTCGTAAGAACCAGAAGAACGTCTGACACTCACGTGGCTTATCCTAGGCAGAACAGTTTTGATAAACAATCAAATACTGACTCAGGAGAAAACAACATATTCGTCTTGAAGTTGAAATCAAATCCTCAGACAGACCATTCCGGCAATGAAAAGGAATGCCCAATGGTAGAGAAAGATATTAAAAAAGCTGTGAAAAAGCGATCCCTTGACAGCTCCTTATCCAAATCGAACAAGAGCTTAGATACAGAAGAATCTGTTCAAATCCTAATATCTCCCGAACAATTCTCGATCGAAATTCCTGTAGATGGGATTGAGGTTCAAACTACAAACACAGTACCAGACATTTTCGTCAAAACTACAAGAAAAATATTTTCACCCGTGAGTAGGGACAGCAAAGGAAAACCAAAAGCTGTAATTGGATTCGATTTGGAAGAAATTGCCCACTCGATAGAAAAAAGAAGGGCAGATATGACGAACTGCAGTGAAGACCACAATGAAGAAAATCTTCCAGACATAATATTCAACAGCGAGGTTAAAAAGGCTGACATTGAAGCTGCTGACCAAATTTCGGGCAAAACGTCCATCAGTGATCTACCTACAGTATTGGAATCGCATGGGTTTAATAGATTTGAAGAAAATAGAAGACAGTTTTCCATAACAAACAGCGAGTCTTTGAGTAGCATCCGATCTCACACACCATCTCCACTTGTCAGTAGAAAGTTTCCTACGCAAAATAACTCTTCAAAGACTTTATTGGGTAGTAGCAATGCATCAGAGGAGTCAATCTATCAATCGAAAGAAGTGTTTCCAATCAGGCGTGGTTCTGGCGAGAGATTTACAGGCTGCAAGGGAAGTCCCATTCTGTCCAGGTCCAGTACTTCGGGAAACTGCGCACTGCCCCCTTTACCGGCATCACCACCCTCGGTCCGAAGAGATAAAGCTAAGGATACGTCTCCATCTATTCGGATTATGATACAAAAGTATAACATGAGACTAAACGAAGAAGGTAGGCTCTCTTTCATGGTTAATAATTATATATTTTTCTTAATTGGCAAACCCTACGTTAAATTTTCTTACGATTTATTTCTAGTTGGTGATGCTAAACCTCCCACGCAAGGAGGTTCCAATACGCCACCTTGGCGATCACCGCGCTCTCAAGAACGATTCCCACATGATGTTCAAAGAGTTCTTCACTCTTCTACTGTCAGGTCAGTTGAGCAAAAAAAATATTACCAACATACTTTTGATCAATAAATTCCTCGTTGAAAGCAATTGTATTTGAATGTTAATAATATTTTATATTCTTGTTTCCAGAAATAATCCATTCTTTAGTCGTGAAGTTCAGAAATCAGCAAGTGCTTCACAAATAATGAAAAAACCTACGCATTCCGAGAGTGAACAAAAATCTTCAAGAGTAGGAAATCAAGAGTTATCTAAAGAAAACATAAGTGACAGTTCAGAAATGACACCACCAATGCCAAAGAAACTACTCAGAGGGATTTTGAAAAGTTTTAGCGCAGGATCATTGAAAACAACATCGCCAATTTGTCCACGAAAAGATTTTACTATACACAACAAAATACAAGATCATTGTGAAAGCGGTGCAATACCAACCACAGTTAATGAAGCAAATTCGAATGAAATCAAGTCAAACGAAAACGAAATGCGAAAAAGAAAAGAAGGAATATTAAATATGGCTCCGAATAAAGATAAGAATCGAGAAGATATTAAAAATATCAACGAGGAAAGGTCCAGAGAAGAGCAGGCAAATTTGGACCATAAGAAAGAGCTGTATTATAAGAGAAAGATTGACACAGAACTGTTAAAAAGAGCCATGTCCACTCCTTGCGCTCCAATGCAGTTGATGGAAGTCGAGAAGGTTTCCATAAACCGCAGTGGAAGTCGAGCCATGAGATTGAAGAAGGCCAGGGACCAATTCTTGGCATCAGATTCGAAGGAAGAAGGAGAAAACCCGATACGAAGAGATCGATCCACTTCTAGTAACGTTGACTTATTAGAAAACAGGTAGGAATTACGATTTCTATTCGTTTACCAAGTTCTGCCCAGATCCATTCCTAAGTTAAAACCACTCTTGTTTTCATAATTCCTGTTGTGCATGTGCAATAAACGGAAGAAAACCACAGTGTGTGTTCTAAATGTACTATCAATTAAAGCAATTAAAACCAGTTTCATGTTCCAAATGATCTGTCAAAATTCCAGTAGCAGCGCATGCTAACGCATATCGATGAAAATCGTTTTATGTTCTATGTGTAGTTTTAATTCCTTGCATACAGATTTAATTTAAACTGGTTTTGGGTTCTGATGTGAAATCCTCTGCTGACGCAATTCAACGAACGCCATTCTCGATTTCCGAGAGCAGTTCTAGTTGCAGAATTTGTTGGCATTGTTTTTTATCGGAAGAATACACGTCTCATGTGATAAAATAAGGTCATAATAAAAAATAAGGAATCCCCCCCCCTCGAACGCCAGAAAATCTGTGCGGCCCACTGGTAATATTAATATTACAAAACAACCAAATGGCCTCCGATGCCAAAAAGTTTCCTTACCCCTGCTTTGTTTCTTTAGATGTACTATAAAAAATAGAAGACCATACTTTCAATGCAAATTGAAACGAATTGTTATTTAAATAATGGGTAATGTATGCATACTGCATAGTAAGCGGAGTACGAAAATTTCACTTTATTTTGTTATATTTCAGGCTCAGTCAAATTAGTTGTGGCAGCGAAACGAGTTACGAAGAAAATGCAAGGGATCAAGATGGACTTCTGATGAAATCTGCATCTGTCGGCATGATTAATCTAGAACGAGAAGCTTACGACAAGTTCAACAGAGAGAAGGGCTATGAGTCTCTACCCCGCAACCAATCCATTCAAGATGCTAAAGACCACGGATCAAAAAGCAGCAAATTCGGACTATCTAACATTGCGTCGAAATTCAGAAAAGTTCGCATGCGAAAAGGAAAGCAGAGCAAAAACGCAGAAAAGAATGAAGAAATGGAAAAATTGAATACAATTACAAGACTCTGCAGACAAAGTTTATTAGTAAATTTGCACAGCAATCCGAATCCAGGGCCAAGTCCCGCCAGTATTCAGACGGCGGTAGATAATGGCGGATCGCAAACGAACATGTCGATAGTGTCGGCCGGTAGAACAGGGGGCGCTGTTGCGGTCGGTAATGCGGGTTTCTTCAAGGCGGTTGATAAAGGAGTTTGTCGCAGCTCGTCGTTACCAGATGGCAGTAATAGTAACCAAAATGCCCCGCCGTGAAAATTTTAATTCCTGAACATAATAATTTTTATTGTGTTGTGAGATTGAATAGAAACGTTTAATATTGCATAACAATTTGCAAGAAAATATGATACTTAAAGTCATTTTGATTGAATGCAAGTTCAAGCAATGTTGTCATAATAAATGGATTTCGCTTGAAACGAGGAGATATCGTGGGGTTAATGCCAAAAATTCAAGAACCATCAAAGCTATGTAATAGTTTTAGTTTTAAAGTTTGATTTTTAAGAAATCTGGAATGCACTCTTTTTTTCTTAAGTATTTCAACCAACTTATGCGTAGGTAAGTATACCTGTAACATTTCATGTAACCTCCAATACAAATCTGTTATTATTTCTATAATTTACTGTTATTTTTACAAACAATTACAAGAATGGCACGTACCTACCTATCTGTTAATTGAAGAAAGTGGACATGCCACTGTTATTTTACCCTTAAAATAGCTTTCCTGTGATTGGAGGACTTTTCCAGATCATATCTTATGACCTCTGCTGATTCAAAAACTTTTGGTAGATACCATAGATACCCCATCGATGAATAAACGACCACCACGTTGGCTACAATTGGTATGCGCGATTTACTCAAAAGCGTAGGGTAAATCTTAAAATTTAGACCAAATGGGGTAAAAAGTTTACGGTTTCGTCAACTTTCGTGTTCTATTGATGCATTTAAAATCCAAAGAGTTCATACTAAAGTAGGTACCTACCTACTTAAATAGGCAATAACATTAAAATTTGGCGAGTGAAACATCTGTCTTCTGACGATCTATGGTTTTTTTCTCAAGTTCACCGCAAGTAGAGGTATATTCAATTCAAATAATTATAAAAATCCCGCGTTTAATTTGCGTGAATATTATATTTTATCTGAGTTGGGTTACGGAAGGCGTATGGTGCCTTTAGGCCAGAGGCGGACTGGGACAGGGAGCAAGGAGTTCAACAAACGATCCGGCTCGATAGACAAATTATTTAACCAACATTTTTGAAGACCATAAACTATAATGAAATAATTCATTGAAATAATCTGAATTCATTCGTAAAATACTAAACTATACAGGATGTTAAAAGGGACACACTTGACTTAATTTTATCCAGTGATTTGTGACATTAATTGGAGTAAAAATGTACGGAGACATCTAAAATTAAATTTTTGTCTCCGGCGACATCTAAAATTGCCTCCCCTCCATGATGATGTTTTTATAAAACTAGTAGGAATATTATACAGTTAAGGTCGGATCAAGGGGTTGGTCGGTTACTCGGCTGTATGACCAGTGACCACATGTTAAAAAAATTCATTTGTTTGATTTGAAGAAAAAAAAAACCGGAGACTTTCGATTAATATATTTTACTCCATATAATGTCGGAAATCACTGTATATATTAGGAAATATCTCTTAACTCTGGTAACAGTAAATTTAGAAATACCTACCTAATATTTTGTTTTCTAAGCACTTACCCAAATGATTTTAACCCGCGATTCCTGAACATATTTGGGGAGTAGATTTCTATTTACTTTAATCGGAAATGTAGATATAATTTACTTTAATCCGCTCCTGAGTTTGACCCGTCTCTAATGATTCATAACGGTGTAAATAGTTTCTTTTAAGTCTACTTCTATTATAAAAACTAAATTTACAATCCCATTTCAATAACATTTTTATTTATATAGAAATATAATATCTATACAGGCTGTCTTTCAGACCTACAGAACCTTACAATGATTTCTTACTCAATAAAAAATTCGAATTCATGGTTCATTTCTTGTATTCTACTTTCAAAAATAGGTTCGAATATATATTTTTGTCCTCAATAATCGAACACATTTAAAAATATTTGAAATATTCCATTCTTAATTTTGTATGCTCATTATCTATGGTTACTTTTAACGCAGAAAAAAATACTTGGGTATGAAAAAACACTCCTCACATTCAATTTAGTTTCAGACATGCAAATAATCATTTATCAATTAAAAATTCGCCTTACTTAATTGGTTTGAATAAGGATGAATGTATCTACCCAACATTAACGAACGCCGACAAACGAATGATAGGTAGTCCATATTTATTCAATTAAGTCGTTAAGTCCAAAGAAATATTTAGATATTAAGTTATCAAAATTATTTTCAATAAGCAATGTCAAATAGTATAAACCTAGTTTATTAAAGAATGCTTTCTAGATTTTCTATTAGTTATTTCTGCTTACGTAAACATACATACAAGGGAAGAATGAAGATATTTTTTGAAGTAGTTCTTTTTAAAGATATTAATGTGAGTTCGTATTTAATATTAATTTTTTCAATGCTTTAAAATAATATTTTAAGAAGAGATAAACCGCATTTACTATGTAACTAGGAGGAATAAATGATAAATATTTTGTTATCTTTAATATATCTCTAAAAACTTTTAATAATATTTAATGTTTTAAGTAAAGTATAAGAGTTATTAATTTATGAATGTTATTAAATTTATCCTAAAACTATGAATAATTGTTTTAATTCCCACATGAATCTAAACTAAAAAGCTGAAAATCTCTTTGCTGAAGTTGCAACATTTTTACAACATTTTCTGTTTAAGATTTATAGATCAACTCGAACTATTTTCTTTGCGTCAATCCAATTTCATCACGTGCTATGGAGTTTTGAAGATTCTATTGGATTGTATGGTTTGTCCCCAATTCTTCTTTTTAAATAAGAAAAAATATATTGAAAAAGGCGGAGATCACTTGAAAAAAATCACGGGTAGTGAGTCACAACTTGGCAAATGTCCCGAATACGAATGCTGGGCAAGCGTTGACAGCGTCGACAAACGCGAAGTTCACATCAAAAGATACTTTATAACACAATAGCGCTCGCCATACAATCCCATACAGACCTGCCACACGTAAAAAGATGATGTGTTATGAGCGCGGTTCGAGTCTTCGCCATTCGGCGTTATTCGCCGTAACCGCTCCCGATGCGATATTTGAAATGTTATGCGACCCCCTCTCCACCGTAAACAGGAGTGGGGGTCATTTTCAATAAGCAGCAGCCATGCTCAAGCAGCTGTCAGCCGTCAAGTTAACAGATCCAATACAAATAAATGGTATTTCGCGGCCGCTTCCGAATTCAACTGACCCCCTCTCCTGCCGCGGGAAAAAAATCTTTTATAACACAGTGTGTCCGTAGAAACGATATTGTGTTATAAGTATCTTTTGATGTGAACTTCGCGTCTGTCCCGTGCATTATCGTTGGAAGCAACCAATGTCAATCAAGGGATTTGCTATATCTTCGAACCTAAGGGGGGGTGGGGGTTACCACTACTTATTATTTATTTATTGATAAAAGAGACTCTGAGACTACAGCATCCCTAATTGGGGTATGTTGTGAGGCTGAAGGTGGTGATGAGGTGAAGGAGATAAGGGAGAGAAAGGCAAGGAAGTACAGAAATATTCAGATCTTTTATTATTATTTTTTATTTTTTTATTATAGATTTTTAGACAAGCTTTGCCTGTCCAACTAGGAAAGTTTCCCGCTCCGGGACAAACAAATTGATAGGTTTAGTTCATATTATTCTTTAAGAAATGTACATAAATACATTACAAAAACAAAAAAACAAAAAAAAACATTTTTCTCTGAAACTAAGTTTTTATTATCTAAGTTACATATTTTTTTGTGATGTAGAAAAATTAATCTGGTAGCATATCATATTCTATTCGGATTTACCGAATTAACCTGGTAACATATAATATATTCAGATTTACACAGTATGAGATAGTAGGTAAGTTGGTAGTATTGAAAAGTATAATATCTGGTCACCAAAAACAGTTAAAGCCATTTCAAGCCACGTTTCAATTCAGAATTGTGATCTTATAACAGGGAGATAGTGAGAGTGTCTTCTACTATGTAACCTATCGCAAATTTGCTACTTATTATTTTACAATAAAATATATAAATTTGTTCTAGACCACTTTAAATTTTAATTACACTCTGCCGGTTTCGGAAGAACCCTTCCTTCGTCAGGAGAATATTAAAACTAACCTATGATACAAAATAATTATTATTTTAACTGAATAAAATTGTGAAATAATACAATTAAATCAAATATAGTTAATTTCAACTCGCGTCCTTCTGATTGCTAGTTAGGAGCCTTGCCCCTTGACCACAGAGGCCGACAGTGTAATCTGTGAGTACTATATTCTCTTTTTTTCCTAAGCAATAATGAGGTTGATAGGGAGGGAATTTGAACGCCCTAAACCCCTCTTACATATGCCCTTGTTTATCGGAGAACCATCCGATGAAATATCATCTGCGTTCCATTATCCAAGTTATCATTTTAATGCACTCCTCCCAAAATACTAAAACATGAATGTTACAAAATCTAAAAAGCGAAAAAGAAAAATAAGATAAAAAAATAATTCATGAAAGAGTTGTAACTTGGCCTGGACTGGGCTTCATTCCTTTAATAAGGGTAATAATAATAATTAGCCCTCCTAGAGGTTACTTTACATATTTTTTCAATTGACCAATCATCCAGTTAAAACTGCACGGCTAATGAGGACAGTTTAAATAATTCCTCAAGTTTACCTCATTTAACTAATCCCTCATTTGTTTTTAGGGCAGTAGGTTGATTTTACTTGGACCTACCGCGCGCTAAACCAGAGATAGAGGGAAACTATATCTCAGAGATACACAACATTGAGACCTTTGAAAAATCTATTTGCGGTCAGACATTTGCGATAACACGAATTTTTATGCGAAATTCATCAATTTTAGCGATTTTCAAGAGGATCGCAATTCTCGACAAATAAAACTAATTTGGTATTTTAAAACTAAAAAATCTCGTGTCACAATGTTCGTCCGAGGTAAACTCCGAAACTACTTAACCGATTTTGATGAAATTTGGCTTACTGTATGTAATTTGGTCCAACTTAAAAGATATGATAGTTTTTTATCTTGATTATTGACCTCAATATTTATTATTGCGAATTCAATGATTTTTATGGGACAATTAATTGAAATTATTTGTAAGTTCCATAAGTTTCTGACAGGTGGCGATATCAGTTAATTTGCAATTGTAACCTAGGTAACCAAGCAGTGTTGCCAAATTAACGGATTTCCCGTCACAACTGGTGGACTGGAGCATAAATGAACCAACACTGGAGTGTCCGGGAAAATTTTGTGTCTAACAGATTTTACGGGATGACGAATTTCCTGTCGGATTCGAATAAAATGACAAAATACTTGATTTTATACGCGAAAATAACTGAAAAATAGATAATGAAATTCTCCACTAAATATAGTTCGATTGCCACATATGAGAAAATGAGAGTCACAGAACTGTATAAATGACTAAAGGTGTATGATGAAATGCCTGAAAGTCCGAAGATTGAAGGAAGAATTAATTATATACAGTAAAAATATAATTTTATAAGATGATATGTATAATACCTTGTGCATATTAATTTATATGTACGGTTTGCTTATAAAAAAATTAACTCAATAAATAGTAATCAAAACATATTTAATGTTAATTACACCACTTATTTAACCAAAATTAAATACATACTCAAATGTATATTTACTCGTCCTAACAATTTCGATAAAAACCCAAATCGCTCTAGTCAAAGACTCACCACTTGCATGTACACAGTGCCTCATTGCAAAACTAGGCTGGCCCAAAGGCACATTAACTGTATTGCCCCAAAAGTGTTAAATTCCTTACCCAATTCCATCAACACATGCCAAAACTTGAACTTATATAAAAAAATATATATTAAAAGTTGGGTAAAAAATATGGAAGTAAATAATTTTTTCCTATAATTTTGTACTGTCTACATTTTAAATAACTAAAATATGCCATGTCTTTCCGAATTATTGGATTTAAAAAATATATATATATATATAAATGTGTGTATGTGTATATATATGTACGTACGTGTATATGTATGTATACATATGTATATATGTATGTGTTTATATAAGATGGCTCAGCACACAGGATGCGATTGCTAAATTAACGTCAACAATTATGCAAAAGTTAGATAATGGAAAAAAATGTCTTGGAATCTTCATTGATCTCCGCAAGGCATTTGATAGCATATCACATTCCAAACTCACTAAGAAATTAATGCAAATTGGTTTAGACGGAATAGTGCTATCATGGTTTCAAAGTTATCTAAAAGAAAGATTTCAATATGTCAAAATAAATAATACCTTAAGTGAACCCAAAATCTCATCATTTGGCACACCACAAGGAACTGTCATCGGACCAATCCTTTTCATTATATATGTAAATCAAATGTTCACTCTTCCGATTGTTGGAGATATCATATCTTATGCAGATGACACTGTAGTTATCACTAAAGGGAAATCATGGGAGGAAACCATGAGACAGGCAAATATCAATATAAACATTCTCAAAACATGGTTCGACCTAAATTGTCTCTCACTAAATACTGAGAAAACATATTTTATCCCTTTCTCATTGAAAGAAAAAAATGTTGAAAAAAATATTACTATTAAAATCCATTCATCGCAGTGTGAAAACAAAAATGAATGCGACAATGCAAATTGTTTACCAATAACATGCAAAAATAGTATAAAGTACCTGGGTATCATAATAGATAGGCACTTAAAATGGAACGAACAAGTCCAAAATACGGTAACCAGAGTAAGAAAACTTATTTACATGTTCATTAGATTGAGAAACATCATATCATCTAGTATGATTAAAACTATTTATTTCTCCCTTGCACAATCTATTCTACAATATGGTATAATCGGGTAAGGGGGGGACTTTCAAAACCAACCTTTTACCTGTAGAAAGGGCACAGAGGTTGATTCTAAAAGTCATCCTACGAAAACCATCTGTATTTCCAACAACACAATTATTTAACTCCTTTAAAGTTCTCAGCCTAAATAAAATCTTCAAAAAAAACTCATTATTACAAACCCACAAAGATCATTTCAATGATTCAATAACATTCACAAAAATAAGTAACCGGTCAAGATCACGTGGAAACTTAGAAATCCCTAAATTTAAAACGAGTGCTTATCAACACCATTATACCTATCAAGGTGTAAAATTTTTTAACGCCCTCCCATATAAAATAAAAACAGAAATAAATTACAATGCCTTTAAAACACAAATCAAACAACTACTAGATCAACCCAACAATAACTATAAATTTTAAATTTCATAGAAGAATTTTTTATATATCTTCTGATTACATGTAACCTATTAATTACAATTGATCAAGTATTTTAGTATAATATTAAGTACTTTAGTATATAATTAATTATTTAATTTCAAAATTAATAAACAAAAAAAATATATATATATAAATATTTATTTTTTTCTTTTTTAACGTATCCTCCAAAAATATTCCATCAACATTGAACTACCAAAGGATTATTGTCACAACTCAATATTATGTACTGCTTTTACAGCATTATCAGCTCCTCTACTCAACTGCTAGAATCAAATCCATGTACCTAACACCTTTGTTAATTATATATAATACCTACCTATAAATTGAAATGTAATAATATTCTTTTATTTCACTACATCTATATTCTTACTTTTACTTATCTATTTCTGTATATCCAACTTAGTAACTGATATGATACTCAATTCCACTATCAATATATATTTGTTAACATCCTATATAAGTTTATGTATTTTGTTACCTCAAATTTTTTCTTCTTTTTTATTTTTTCTCTTACCTTTGTAATGGCACTACTCCCCAATTCAAACACGAGAAATGTTTTTCTTTATTGAATTGGGTAGATTTGTTAAAAAAACTATTTTTATTGTAATTAGCCAAAGAATTATGTAATTATTAAAGACTTATGATTTTCTTTTGTAAATTAAAAAAAAAAAAAAAAAATGTGTATATATAAGATGTGTATGTATATCTATATATAAGAATACAAAAAATATTTTTAAAATTTTTATAAAATATTTCACAGAAATTCCTGCAAAATCAATTACCTCTACACACATGTACTATATTTTTAATTTTTAATCTTTTTATTTTAACCACCACTGTTTTTATACCCAAATATTATAATGCCCACGCACAGGCTTCGCCTTTGTGGGTTTTTTTTGTTACTCTTTTCATTTACGTTATTATGTATGTATCTACCTGTAAATGTATGTATCAAAGAATTTTGTCAATTAAAAAAATAAAACATGTTTCGAAACCAACGGTTCAGTCGTCAGGATTAATTGAAAATTTGTAATAAGTGAATATAAACATACATTTTTTATTTTAATAATTAAGTTGTTTAAGGAAAATGATGCGGAGATAATCCACTAACCGCAATTAATTTATTAAAGTGCATCCTCTATTCATGCCAATTTTTAAACAAAAGTAAGTGCACGCCATCCAACGGACAGGGCTTTGTTACAAATGCGTGATGTGTTCCGGTGATGTCTGAACTACAATAATAATTTAGATGTTTGAGAGTTTGCCGTTGAGCAATAAATACATCAAAAAGAACTTTATATACATATATATTGAGCAAAAAAACGAATACGAATGAATGATTTTATTTGAGATAGGTAAACCTACCTACTTTTCTAACACGAATTATTTTTAAATTTTCATAAAATATACAATAGTAAATAACAAACATTATTTCGACTTGTTTTTGGAAGATACTACAGTAGCAAGTAATTATCTTTATACATGTTTACTAATACATTCCAACCAGTAACAACGTTTAGATCCATAAAAATAACATCAAAATTTAGGGTTAACATTGCCCATTTTATAAAGGCAGATAAATGGTCACAAATTAAGTCATCCCTCGCTTCCTAATGTTTTGATAATGGTTCTTAAATTGATAATGTCTTAATATTATTTAGTAAATGTTAGAATCTTTTTCTAAAATTAATATTTGTTTAAACATCGTTTTTTTATGAATCATAATACCTGCTTAATAATAACAGCGCGGTTAAAAAGCTCCATCGGAGCTTTCGTTTTGTTTTTATTCAATTTTGTATAGAAATGCGTACCAACTTTTTAATTAATATTATCTTAGACACCTTATTCTTATCTAGGTACATTATAATGTTGATCACTTATCTTGTTATTGAAATTTTTATTAAAATTAACTCCACACAGAGGCCCTGAGGACAATAATTTCCCCCAAAGCCTATGTCATATTTGGGGACACTGTATGTAGGGTCTTTTTAAGGAGAGGAAGTTCTGGGAAGGAAAAAGGTATGAGAAGTGGGTAGGAAAGGGTGTCCAGGAGTGACGGACGTAAATATGCGTATGATGTCAAGGGATTTCTCTCTCTTTTTAATTTTTTATTCGATTCGAGAAAAATGTTTTTCTAAAATACGATCATTTTATTCGTAAAAACGGTTAAAAACGGGACTGAAGTTCTAACGAACCAATTGACAGTGTTTCAATGTTTATTCTTACATGTTCCCGCCAATAAATATTAAAACCCTGTTAATTTGTTCGTAAGAACTTCAGTCCCGTTTTTAACCGTTTTTACGAATAAAATTATTGTATTTTAGAATAAATTTTTCTTCGTGCATTTTCATGGGTTCCGTAAAAACTCAACAGAGTGGCAAATCGTCACAGCCTTGAAAAGCGATATGAAATATGAAGTCATTAAAAGTGATAAATGTTTAATTGTAGGTACACCTTAAAGTAAGTTAGGTAATTTTTATTGTGTTTTTAACTTTCTGCCAAACCTCCAAACAAAAATAATAAATTAAATTAATTGCATTTTTAAGAGCGTTAAAATATAACGATCATCTTATAAAATTACACGGTATTTAAGTTTTCGCGCTCCAATACAGATTATTAAATTGAATACCAGTCTGATCGTATTCAATCGATACAATAATAAAATGAAACCTCCCAAATATAGTCATTAAATTGATTTAAATTCATCAATTTGATACACGGTGGAGTTTTGGCGCGCCGCGTTATAAATATTTTGACAAATAATTACACGGCCGGGAAGCCGCCGTGTAAATATTCTACACTGGCAATACGAACCGCACAGGGCCGGTGGAAGGCGTAAGGAACTTCAAATTAAGGGCCATCCCGTATCTACTTAAAGATAAAGAGTTGTTCTTATCCTTAAAATTAACGACTTTTTCATTGTCATCTGAAAGAGTCGTTAATAGTTTGAAGGTTAAGGACAATTCCTTACCCAAAAGTAGAACCAAAATTGCCCCTCTATTCTATGTTTGTTATTTAATAGGATGTGGACTGACTAAGGCAAAATAACGAACAACAAGATGAGACTTTTCTTCAAACTTTGCTTGAAATGACTTTAGCCGCTTGGTGACTAGATCTAAATAGCCAGGTACGTCCCCACCTTCCTATTCCTCATTTCCTTCCCCTCCCCACTTACCTTCAACATAACAATCCCATAACATATAACATATCCCAATAGGGAAGTTGAGTGAAAAATGTTTTGACTTATAAAAAATATGTTCATGTAGATGACATGCAAACTTAAATACCAGTTTTTTTTTTAAAGTTAGTTTTCATTATTAAATTAATTCTACCAATTTGAATTTTATTAAAGCCAGCGAAAACGCCGGCAAGAGTATAATACCGTGCGAGAGAGTTCGCGACCCGGTCCTTGATTGTGTGAACTATAAGGGAAAATATTTACAAAACCGGGACACGCTTAATATGGACGAAAAATTTTTTTTTTTTAAAGTTGTAGTAGTTAGATATTAACTAGTACTAATCAATTCAGTTACCGGAATTTCGAAAAAAAATCATTTTAATGGTTATTTTTAAATTTAAAAACACGAAATGTCATTTTTCACCAACCGCTATGTTAGGAACTGTTGCAAGTTTCGTTGAAAAATTACATAAAAAAAAAGAAAAAAAGGACTCAACTTTCTTATTGGGGTTGCCATAGTCTCACCGGCTTCAGACGGGAGCAGTTGGGACTCTTCTCAGGTATTCGTATAAAAAATAAATACAAAAGTGAAACATATTTACGATTTTCAAAGCCACAGTACTGCATTTACTTACAGAATGAAAATAGTGTCAGCTGGCGTTTGGGCATTTTACCCCTGACACTTGAGTAACTGTGTAGGCACAAGATTACGGAAGGTCGGCATTGCTAGGATTAATTATAGTCATGTAACGGAGTAATTAAATTAACGCACAATTTTATTTATTAACACAATTAGTTTTTTTTTATTTTTATTTTGTGTACAATCAATTTGCAAGTATGAAATGTATTTATAGCAATTCAACAATAGTATAATAATCTTAACAATGACTTTATGGGCTCACTAATAAACTGGTTACAAGTGTGACGGTCCTCCCAAAGGAAACGTAATTGTTCCCTAAACCGTTCGTTTTTTCAACGAGTATTTTCTCTCTAGGTTAGCTCCAAACTCTCCAAACTCTCCGAACTCCGAAAGCAGACGGTTTACAAAGCGTAATTTGGTTCAGTCCTGCCAGAGATTATTCATCTGATGCAGCGCGGTAAGCAACGGGAAGCAACTTGCTCTCTAGCTAAATCTCTAAAAAATCTAACTAAATAGTAAGAGACAAATTGATGCGGGAATGAGAAAGTATTCAAGATCGAAGAACTACGACTCGTTCTCATATGACAAATGTCATCCGTGTACATATATGTCGAGAGGCCGTTTTTCGTGTTTCCCGACTATGCACCGGTGCCATGGCGATGCTAGTTTCTCAGAGCATCTTCTATTTAAATACAGGTAGAACAAAGACTGCATTCCCACCCTGATGTGCTATAAAGATACTAATCCGTTTGTTAAGAACGATTGACCAGCGGCTGAGAATAAAAGTTTTAAAATGCTTCCACCTGTACAGGGAGGTTCCAATGAGAAAATTCGATTATTTCCCGTATCAAATTTTTTAGCCGCTTGGGCACATAAGCTTGTTGTCACGACAATTTAACGTAGGTAGACATAGGAATGACGTATGCCCCGGACCTGAGTTATTTAAAAATTTAATATCGATTTATTTCATTAAAAACTTGCTTTAATATATACCTACATTCAAGTAAGCAAAATAAATGCTCAAAACGCACGATGATAAATTATTAAATATCGTGTACTTTTTGTAATTTTTTTTCTGGTATTTAAGAGCTCCTGACCAGAGGTGGCTGCCAAATTCAACCGGGTTTGTTACAGTTGTACTTTTTTATAATATATCGGTCGACTTAACAGATCGATTTGATAAGTACATTGAATGCAAAAGTTTAAGATTCTCAATTCCGGTCCGGCCCTATATCCACTTGACGCCTTCCCCACAATCTCCACCCATCGTTTAAAAGCGTTGGTTTCAGGATATTTCTTTTATTCCTTTAAACTGTTACTACCTTTCATAATAAAAAAAACATCCTGGATAAACACGGGCTGTGTATGTAACATTTGATGATTTAATGACAATGTACGCTACAATAGCCACAATGAACATTTTTAAAACGATTTAAAATACTTACAACGATTTTCAAAGAAACATTCTTTCTCTGTTTTTTTAATGAAAGCGTGAAAATTGTGCTGCATCAGCAGTAGATATTGTAAAAACCTTTATTTGAATTTGAGTTGTATGTATTTTGAAAGTAGTTGTTGTATTTATTTTTTTATTTCGAAGAAACAAACAGCTTCTTCTTCTTTCGTATGGTGGGGGGGTCAGAGGGGGACATCTAGGTCTGCGAGCCAGTCCAGGGCCTCAGGCGTCGCCCTGTGGACCTCATCAATCCCGCCGGGGAATGAATGGAGCGGGCATTCGTTGACCACATGTATGGTGGTCTGCACCGCACCGCATTCGCACATCGCCGACTCTTTAAGGCCCCATCTATGCATCATATGGGCACAACGGCTATGGGAGCACCTTATTCTATTGATGGCGGACCAGAGTTTGCGAGGCAATGAGAACCCAGGCTGTCTCTCAGTGGGGTCTTGTACGAGATGGGCATTTTCCACGTTGGCCGATTGCCACTCAAGTTTCCACCTGTCTTCAGGGTTGAGGGGTGTTTGGAGGAGTCTTTCTCCTTCCGTCCAGAAGGGTTTTCGGGACTTCAAGCGGCATGCCGGGTGGGAGACGACATCGTCGTGCAAACAGCTTATACAATGATATGTGTGTATACTTAAATCAAGTCAAAGAAGTGTCTTATGCTAATGTCGCTTGGAGATGGAGTTTTAATGGTGATATTTAAAAGAACCCATAATCTACTCTTTCATAGATGGCGCAAGTTTAATTATTTTATGGAAAAATGCTTTTTACAAGTCATGCTTTAAAATATTTAGATAAATTAATTCTTTGCACCCCTACGTACGCAATTTACATATGAAAAACAAATTGTCCATAAAAAAACTCAACTCATTTAAAAAAAAAACTAACAAATACAATGATTTATCGGCGATTTATCGGCGATTTAACTCAATACTGTATTTGTTAGACTTTCTATAAAAAAAATGACTTTGTTCATGGACAAAACTATTTATTTACATTCATACTTCAATGTACGGGGCATACAATTAATTCATCTTAACATTTTAAGGGATAACTTGTAAAAAGCGTTTTTCCCTAAAAAAATTATTCTCGTGCCATCTATGAAAGAGTACATTATGAATTATTCTAAGCAGTGGTCACCAACAGACAGCCCGCGGGCCGGATCCGGCCCGCCAAAGATTTTCACAGGGCCCTCCAAAAATTGCCGATGTCTGCGTATAAATAATTCATATTAAATATATAAATGTTATTATTTGGTTGTGAATAAGCACATAAATTAATATTATAACTTTATTTAATTGGAATAAGAATTAATTTTTCATCCGGCCCCCCACGTTTTCAAAAAAAAAAACCAATCCGGCCCTTCTCTCAAAAAAGTTGGTGACTACTGATTTAGAGCATCACTTTAAAATTATTTTTTTGGTAAGGAGGAGAAGAAGAGGAATAAAGGATATGAGTGGGAGATTTATTTCTATTCGATATTTCTGAAGGTTGCTGCTAAAAAATTCTATATTATGAAATGTTGTGTACTTTTTGATGGATATTGCCACATGATTTATTATATACTGACCTGCGGGTTCTATTTTCTCGGGGTTAAAAATTGAATTTCGTAGTTGCTGGGAACAGAAATCGGCTCCCGCAAGGCGGAAGAAAAATGGATAAGAGAGAATGCCGACTTACCGCTTTTCTTCCTTGACCTTTCAAATATCCGCCGGTTCTCACTTCCAAATTGAGCTCACCTTCTCACGATTGATTTTCACTTTCATAAGTTTCCGACACGGTCAAATAATAACTCCGTATTCAACACTGATGTTGACAGGATGAGATGGCAATTTCAACTAACAAATACTGCGACATTTTTTTTGCAACTCAGTCTGCAATGTGGGTAAGGAACGAAAGTATTTTGTAGGTAGAATTATGTTTGGGAAAGGTACGAATGAATGCAACGCACCAACAGTACAACAGTAGGTATGGGAAAAATAATTCCCGTAGTCTTATTTTTTATTTTATTTCAGTTTGTTATTTTTATCTCGAATACAATATACAATTATCTTTTATTTTATTATATTACAATAATGTAGTTTTCATTCGATATGTTTAGCAGTAGATAACTCGTTGTACAAATGTTGTATTTGCAACCATGTTTTATAAATATATTTCTAAAATAGGTGGGGTATTATTATCAATAACAACAAATTCCATTAGCAACGAATTTTGCATAATATTAAGGCTAATATTAACCCCTAAAGCCTTATACATTTTGTAAGATGTTACACAAACGGCATTTGATGGTTTGCTAAGCACGTGTGATTTACAGAGAATATTTAACTAGACCAAACGTCTTTTCTAATGGGTGCTTTGTGTAATTCTAAAGCAATAAAACTCGGCACTGAAGATACCCAGCTGTCGATGGGATCATCGGCTATTTCCGTAATCGTTCGGGTATTAGACACGAACAGCGACAGTTGCCACTCTCCCAAAGTAGTACTCCACTGACAAGTGTTGATACACCTCAAAATTACATATAACTACCTGTACTAACACGACATCTGTTGAAGGACCCTGAAACTACATACATAATCCAATTCACTAAAGTAACTAATAATAACTAATCTCATCAAAACACTAAATGAATGCTGCTTCTATACATTATACACTTCTATACTGGGCGTACTGTACAGGGCCCGCAGATACTTTAATTGTACACAACTGCTAACCCTGTACAAATCGCAAGTGCGCCCCACTGTTGAATTTGGCAGCCATCTCTGGTCTGGAGCCCCGATGTACCTGAAAAACGCCCTCGACTCTGTGCAGAAACGGGCGGTCCGCTTGATAGATTCTCCTGTCTTAACAAACGGATTGCAATCTTTAGAGCACAGGCGTCGGGTGGGAATGCTATCCTTGTTCTACCGGTATTTCAATGGAAGATGCTCCGAGGAGCTAGCGTCATTGATCCCCTCGGCACCGCTGCATAGTCGGGAAACACGCCAAACGCGCGCCCAACATATGTACACAGTTGACATTTGTCACATGAGAACGGGACGCTTCTACGACTCGTTTTTGTGTTCAACAGCTCGGCTGTGGAACGATTTGCCGGCCTCTGTGTTTCCTCCTTCCTATAACATGGGTCTCTTCAAGACCCACGTTCACTCCTTCCTCTCCTCAAAAAGACCCTCCTCACAGCATCTTCAAAGATGACATAGGCCCTGAGGGAAATTATTTTCCTCAGGGCCTCCTGTGTGGAGTTAATATAAAAAAAAAAAAAAATTATACACTATATGAAATAATAAATATTTTCAAAATCCCCAATCCAAAATAACGCTGTATAATTCATTCACTCGCAGCGTGTTGGAGTACGCAAGTGCTATACGGAGTCCAACCTACATAGTTCACATTCAGCAAATAGAGCGGGTTCAAAAATATTTAATATACCTAGCGTATTCCGATAAGCGTGCGCGATACTTCCCCATTTCGCCGAATTTTTACAACAGAGAAATTTAAATATGGATATAACTTTTTTTTTCAAAATTATTAATGGTTTTATAAACCGCCCTTTTCTACTTCATCAGATCGGGTTAAATATTCTAGAATCCGTAAATTTTATTCCGCTAAATATAAAAAAAAAAACGAACTAAGCTGGGGTATGACACAGCTTTGTCGAGGATGTGCCGTCATTTTGACGAGAATTACAAAAAACATTCCATTATTTTGACAACATCATCATTGGCCACCTTTAAAACATCTATTAACAAGATTTAAAACCCCCTGTCATTTTGATCTAAAAAGTTAGAGTAATTTATTTATTTATTTATTGACGCCCTATTGGGCTTTTACATACAGAATACAAATTTATTTTATAACAACAGAAAAACATAAATAAAAAAGATTACAAAATATATAAATAAAGCATAAACGAAATATAATAAATAAGAATATATCTAATGCTAAATCCACATGCATAACTTTAGAGAACTCGTAGGTACAGTTCATATACCTACGAGCAACAAAAAAAAAAGAAAAAAAAATCGAAACACATTAGTTTTTACTTCATTACTCGTTGTTTGTATCTAGAATATGAGCAATTAAAAATAACAAACAAAAGGAAATCGAAATACAATAAAATGATTTTTCATTCATTATTTAGGTACATTTAAAAAGTGGTGAACTAATTTAGCTTTAAATGTGTCGAAGTTTAAATTTAATATGTCAGCGACATCAGTTAGTTCATTGCCCATGCCCAACCTACGTATTCTTTCCCTCACAGAATTCATAGCGAAGTTATTGTTGCAGAATAAAATATTCCGTCTGGGATATTTTGGAGATACATGTATAGATAGCAAATTTATAGCGTCAGGGCAGTCCAACCTTCAATGGACAATTTTATATAAAAAAATAGAGACCATTCGCCTTTCAGATTATTTCGATAAGTTAAGTTTACTGCGTAAATTGACATAATCGATTTCAATAACAGGAATACCAATTTTGAAATTTATAAAACGTTAAATTTATTTTGAATTTTTTCAATTTGTAAACAATGAGAGCTGAAATGAGGACACCAAATGCTTGAATTGTATTGAACCTGACTTCTAACCAGAGACGTGCATAATAATTTTAATTTTATTAAAGTCTTTAGCGATTCTGAGAATAAATCCAAGCATTTGTAATCCCTTACTGGTAATGCTAACAATGTGATTAAAGAAGCGTAATTTGGAGTCAAAGATAACTCCAAGGTCATTAAAGTTAAAGACTCTTTATAAAGTGGCATTGTTATTCGAGTAGTCGAATAATAAAGGGGTTTTCAATCTACGGAAACTGATTGTTTGTCATTTGTTGATATTAAGATGTAATTTGTTTACAATGCACCATTCATAAAGTTTATTTAAGTTCCTTTGTAGAGTTAAACAATCAGAAGAATGATAGTAACTAGTAACTTGTTCAGTGTAGGTAATATGTGAGTGAATAATACTCAACAGAGTGTGGTCTTAATTATTGTAAAGCATACCTATTATGTTATCAATGCTGTGTTTGTCTTTAATTAGTGATAGTATCAGCAGTACTTATTGTAATTGTATTTGTGAGAGCTTTAATGTGAATCACTGTCGACAAACCAAAAAAAAAAATAAAAAAAATATACACCTACCCACAGATATACTAAATACTTCGTTTACGCGAGATAAAGCTTTTATTTCTCTAAGAGTGTGAGTTTTTTTTTACAACGAAGATGACGGTGCTATTTTTTGAGAGAATACACAGTACATACACATAATATTTTTGCTATAAAAAATAGCTAATTCAACCAATTTATATTAAAATCGCTAACCAGCATTATATTTATCCACTTGTCTATGACTTATGTTAGTAGGTAGCTATTGACAAAAACGTGAAGATAATTACAACCTATTTGGGCAATTGAATTTGAAAAAAGTGTTAATTTTTCAATTAAATTCTCGTGGGAATTGAACCGGTTGAATTGTGATCATAAAAAATCGTGCATTCCCTTGTTAACTGTGCCAAGCAATGAGCAACTTGCAGACAATTTTAATTGGTTCAGATAAATTATGTGGATTAGTTTTTCTGCAGAGGATACGATAATTCTCAATTTATTAATATAGCACAATATAGTAATTTTAAAGGGATTCTAGCTTATTTTGTGGTGTGTTTTATCGTAGGACTACTGCAGGGTAATAGGGGATTGCATGCGAATGTTTCAAAGCATATCGAACCAGCTTGAACCACTATCGGTGTGCACACATACATTCAAACGTTTTCTTTTTTAAAATGATTCGCCTGTACCTAGTTATGGTTTATTTTTTTAAATATTAAATTTAACAAATCTATGTTTTTAGCTAGCGACCTTACGTGATTCGATGTGATCATGTTTTTTTTAATCCACACAAAAAGCATTTTTATTGCAAAACCGTGTAGACCTTTCATTTTTTTTCAACTTACGATTTCAACTCGTAGTTTTAACGAAATCCTCTTCATAAAGTTTATTTATTCTATTTTTAATATGTTAGTTTACTCTATTATAGATGGTTAGGTTAGGTTTTTACCCTATTATAGATGTTTAGATCCACGCTGTTATTTTATTTCAATTATGCATTTTGACAGCTGTAAGTGTGTTCCTATTTAATTAAAATTTAGCTGTTCAAACATCAGTGAAGATCTCTTTTCTGGGTTTTCTATCTTACTTAATTTTATGTCAATCAAATTTAATAATGTTTTAATTAATTTTTGTTGTTTATTTTGGGATATTATGCCGTGTTACGCCAACTTCTTATTTAGCCGACGTGTCGGACAAGATTATAATGTAATTAAAGTTTTCCGAAACGTCAGCTAAAGAAGGAGTTAGCGTAACACGGCATAGTATCCCAAAAATAAACAACAAAAATACTTTTCTTCTTCTTCTTCTTCTTCTCGTGCCCTATCCGTTCAACGGACGTTGGCTGTCATGTTGGCTATGCGGACTTTGTTTACTGCGGCCGGAACAGCTCTACTGTAGACTGGCCAAACTACTGTCTCAAGTTTTTCAGCTACGATGTTCTCCTTCTTCCAGGGCCCTGTCTTCTGGCAATCTTTCCCTGCATTATGAGATGCGAGATCTCGTACTTCTCCGGATGTCTCATCACGTGTCCTAGATATTGAAGTTTTCGGATTTTTATTGTTTTAATAACTTATTTTTCTTTATTCATCCGAACCATAACATTCGTAACTCTGTCCATCCAGCTTATTTTGAGTATTCTTCTGTAGATCCAAATCTCGAATGCCTCGAGTCGCCTTATCCGTTCTTCAGTAAGTGTCCAGGCTTCCATTCTATAAAATAATACTGAAAACACGTAGCATCTGACCATTCGCATTCGTAAACCAAGGTTGAGATCATGACTGCAGAACATCTTTTTCATGGGGATAAAGATTGCACGAGCTTGCTAAATGCGGCATTTGATTTCAACCGAAGGATCCCATCTTTCATTTAAACTGCAGCCCAAGTATACAATACTTTGTACCGTCTCTAGTTTCGTTACAGAAATGTAAAGATTGTCATTCATGTCAACTGCGTTATTTTTGCTTATGAGCATGTATTTTGTTTTAGTTATATTCAGTTCTAACCCAAAATTCTCACAAGTCTTCACTACTTCATTCAGCAGAAGTTATAGATACTCAATGTTACTTGCTCGAAGTACCGTATCATCTGCATAACGCAGGTTGTTCAGAATCTTCTCATTTACAACAAGTCTTTGAGTAGCTTCTTGCAGAGCTTCATTGAATATTTCTTCTGAATATAAGTTGAACAGCATAGGTGAAAGAATACATCCCTGTCGCACGCCTCTATTTATTTCTACTTCGTCTGTTTAGTCATTGTTCTACTCTTACTGCAGCTATCTGGTTCCAATAAAGATTACCTATGATCCTTATATCTTTATCGTCTATCCCAGAGGTTTTCAGAATTTGAATCATTTTGCCATGTCTAACTCTATCAAATGCTCTATGGAAGTCGATGAAGCATTCATGTACATTTGTATTTACATCTCTACATCTTTGGATTAGTGCTTGAATACTAAATAACGCTTCCCGAGTACCCAACCCATTTCGAAAGCCAAATTGTGTTACACCTATCTTTTCCTCCACTTTGCGATATATGCGTTCATGTATAACTCGCAAAAATATCTTTAATAAGTGGTTCATCAAACTAATTGTGCGGTGATCACTACATTTTCTTGCTTTTACTTTGTTTTTTGCTTTCTTGGCCGTGAAAATCTTAAATTATATTTTTTTTATTAAGTTCTGCAAGTATTTTAATTCTTTGACACCACTTTCACACCGTGGTTAGGCCACGTTGAGACGACTTATTTATATGCTTCTATTTACCCCCACCCATTTTCAATTTTTATATTGCCTAAAATGATTTATTATCGGTTAAACTGATTTAGTGAGAAAATAATTATGGCGATAGATTCTCTATTCTGTAGGGCATTTTAAAATGTGTTTTACCCCACATTAAATGATAATGTTTTCTTAATTGATCAATAATGACATAACTACTATTGTCCTATTTAAATGTATTATATTGTTTAGATCCAGTGAACATACTAGAAGTGTCAAATAAATAACTTTCCTTACTTTATTAATTAATGTTGTATTATGATAAATCATTCGATTATTGATTTTCTTTTATTTTATTTCAAAATCAAACACTTTTATTTTATTTCAATTGCTCGAGTAAATTTAATATAAGACCCATTTTTTCTACATGTCTTTCTAAATAAAAAATGGCTTTGAATTCCGAAACAACCTTCACAATAATAAAATAACCAAAATACTTGCAGAACTTAAAAATAACATTAATAATAAATGGAATTTTACAAACTAAACACAAAAACAATCGCCACTTTTCTTGTAAGTAAAAATTTAATTTTTTAGCGATCTATTTCAATTTTGAAAAAGTTAATAAAAGCTGAATGCCATCCTCCATGAATCGAAAATATATAAATATCATGCAAGTGCCTCTTCGTTACCTATGTACATCAACGCATGTAATATAATAGTTTGATTTTAGCTGAATCTGTGAGACTTTCTGCAGAAGTTTCTAGCAAATACCTTTTAAATAAACTCACCTTAATAGACATTTAAAAAACACTCCTCAACTCAACTCAGCAAGACAACACAACAGTGGGAAACATCACAACAATGTATCACACAATGGGAAATAATACAACACAACAATTTTGCAAATCATCGTTGGATATCACTTGAAGTTCATTGAATTCCATCGATTCTGAAAGGGAATTAATATATTTTTTATGTGAATATCGCACAAGAGTCCGAACTGTTCCCGTCAAATGCCCTAGCACACTCGATTGATAACGATCGACAGGATAACTATTGGTAGCTTCTCATCGTTCCCTAGGGCAACTGCACATCGCTAACGTACAAACAACAGTTGATGTCGAATATGTTAAGGACACTTTGCCATTGTGAACTGTCACTTATTCATTAACGAACTGTAATCGTGCTAGGGAACGATGAGAACTTATCGATAGTGTGCTAGCGCCTCTGGAGCCAGTGAAACTGTGGCATACCCATTAGGACATGTTGTGAGATTAAAGGTAGTAATAGTTTCAATTTGGTAGGCGGGTTTAAGTACCGCCGCCCCGGGAACCATTTATTGGTTTACCTCTGCCATAGGTCACCCCAAGTGGTTCGCTACGTTTGGTGACTTAGCAGAGGTTCCTGGGTTCATGGGGTCAGGTTTGAACTCTCCTACATTTTTGAAATAGAAAAAGCTTTGATTTGATTACTAGCGAATTTATTAAAATGTTATTATTCGAAAATGAATAAATAATTGAGACGTATTCGCATTAGCAATAAAAAATAAGATTAATGAAGATGGATGACTTGTATATTTTAAGAATTATTTGTCAAAATATAACGCCGGGGGTTGTGAAGGAACTTGGCGGGGAATTAAAAAAATCGAACGAAATTCACCCATTTTTTAAAGTGGAATGATTAATCGACTCATTGGGTCATTTATTTAATATCCTTTTAAAACTGCGGGTTTGTGGACCACACAGGGGCGCAACTTTACCATTTTGAAGGGGTTGCAAAAAACACCGTAAACGGAATTTCACAATCTTTTTACACAATTTTATTCAAAATGGGTTAAATTTGTAATTTTTCTATTAATCTATTACGTTAAACGAGTTTTTTTTAACATTATGAGGACCAGAGGAACATTATTTCCCTCAAGGCCTATGTCGTCTTTTGGATGCTGTTTGGAGGGTCTTTTTAGGAAAGGAATAAGAGGAAGTTCTGGGAAAGAAAACGGTTTGAGGGTGGGTAGAAATCTGGTGATCAAGGCGATGTGTCCTGGTGGAGAGGTTAAAGGTCTCCCTCAACGAGCGTCTCTCGATACCAATTGGTGGGCAGATGCATTCGCCGCCAATACCCCTATGAACTCGGGCACCCCTGCTAAATTAACTGTGGCAGAGGTGATGGTTATCTAATAAATGATTCCCGAAACGACGGTATAAGGTGTTGACCAGTGATTCCTGACAATATTTCAAGTACAAAATGTAAATTAAATTTTGGTCTCCGGTGTAATTTTTTCATGTCGTTATTTATTTTGTTTTCAAAATCAAACACTTTTATTTTATTGCATGTCTTCACTGCTAAGCCGAGTAACCGACCAATCGGATAACCATGGTTACATATCCAGAATATTTTGGCTCTAGGGGGGTAAGAAAGCTGGGATGCTCCAAACTAGTCAGAAAATCTTTTTTGAAACTTTCGATACTATCTGTCGGCACAAATAATTCAAACATGACCTCTTTAGAATTACTTGCCTGTATCCAATGTTAAAATAATCATGCATATTCGTACTTTATTTAATAACTCTATTTGGTTTAACAACACATTAACATTCGTTACACCCAATGATTCAGATCATATTATACAAAACGAATGGAGTTTGCAATTTACTGATTTACACCGCCAAAAAAAGATGATATATGTATCCATTATTTATAATCACGAACACGTCGAATCTACGTCAAATTAAATGTCAATTTCGAATAAAAGGAGTCCGAACAAACACATTTAGCGTCAAGTGTTTGCTTTAATAAAGTGTGGGGAGTTGAGTGCCACTCGGACATAACAAGTAGCACGCAATACACGAATTAGCTGCATTCTTATAAATTCTTCATCTTCTTAAGGGGATACCCGGTGGTGATTTTTCCATACAAACGTATTCCCTATTTATCTCTCTGGATTTTAACCCTAGAGAAAATATTGTTTTTACATAAAATAGATATCAACTACTAGCGTGTCGGAATTATTTGTTTTGTTGATAAGTTACTTTTTATAGAAGTTATGACCTTCCAAAAATCAATAAAATTGACTGGTTTAAACGCCGTCAAAAGACGTTCAGTATACAAACTAGACAATGTTTAAAAAAAACAAAACTTACAGACATAGAATAGTTTTTTTCTTATGCAGTTGGTAAAAAATAAATAAAAAATCAGTCCACTTTTGGAGGAGAAAAGAGGGGAATACAAAACCTCGATTTTAGTTATGTATTAGTAGCTCGAGGTGCATTGTCCCTTTCGCCCAATATCCGGTTGAGTAAGAGCAACAGTGGCAGCAACAATTTAGTAAAATCTATTTCTCCACCACCGGGTATTATCTTAAGAGGAAACGCGAGCGGCGTTTTGTCTAAAAAAACGTAATTCCCTATCTCCTCTCTGGATTTTGATACTAGTTCAAATATGTTTTAATGTAATATAGACATCGACCACTGGCATGACTCTGGGTTTTGATAAGTTACTTTTAGTAGGAGTCAGGACCCTACAAAAATCTTAAAAATAGCCTAGTTTGCCATCTACGCCAGCTACGATGTTATATTAGGCCAATGAAGGAAATTGGAACAAGATAGAAGTTATACAGACCAGAGCTACGAGATTTATACTGGGAAAAGGCTAATACGCAAGAGTTAATCAAATGAACGGAGAAAAATGTTATTCGAAAAAACGATCATTTCAATAGTATAAACGGTTAAAAACGGGACTGAAGTTCTTACGAACAAATTAACAGGGTTTCAATATTAAAATGATCTTTTAATTAATGAAGATAATATTAGTCAATCAAAAATCCGAAACAGAAAAATCAGAAAAAGATACGGATACATCTGGGATACGTTGGCGCAGTGGATAGCGCGTCGGCCCGGATTGCCGGAGGACCTGGGTCGAGTCCCAGATGTATCCGTATCTTTTTCTGATTTTTCTTCGGCTTTTTGATTGACTTTCGCTAATATTATCTTCATTAATTAAAATATTATAATTTGAGGTTTAACTCTTTAAGTTAAAAAGTTAAAAATAAAAATAAAAATATTTCATCCTAGACTTGCAGATAAAGTCAATAGATGTCGCATATTAATAAAAAGTGATAAAATTTATCCTGACACTATCTAGAGGGCATTTAGTTCGAGTTGAATCTTGCAATCACACATAAAGGTAGCAGCCAATAAAAATATGCGATAAGAAAAATGAAAATAATGTTGGTGGTTCTCAGTCGAAGTATGATACAGTTAAAAATGACCGAATCGGATAGGGATACGTTGGCGCAGTGGATAGCGCGTCGGCCCGGATTGCCGGAGGACCTGCGTTCGAGTCCCAGACGTATCCATATCTTTTTCTGATTTTTCTGTTTCGGATTTTTGATTGACTTTCGCTAATATTATCTTCAGTAATTAAAATATTATAATTTGAGGTTTAACTCTTTAAGTTAAAAAGTTAAATATAAAAATTAAAATTAAAATGATCGTTTTTTCGAATAACATTTTTCTCCGTGTGAGGGAGAAGCTAAATTGGATTTCAATAAAAAAGAGGCTGTTATTTAATGTGTTAATTTTTGTGAATAGAGTCATGAAAAATGTCAAAAACTTTAACGATTAAATAGTTTTTTAATAAAGATATACATAATTATGAACCCTGAAGTATAAACAGAATTAGATCGCCACATATATATTATGAAAAAATCAAAATCAAAATCGAAAAAGAATAAATGTATCTAAAAATAAATGTTATGCTTAGTGTAAAAATATTTAAATTTATAAAATGAAATATTATCTTGTAAATATCAGTTCATATTCTAACGGAGTATAAACTAACTCAATAAATAATAAATAATCCTATATACACTTTCAATTTTCATTCACATTTATATTATGTAAGTAGTATCGTGGGTCCAGGGGTGAATCCTTTTACAAAAGGATTCACCTTTTACAAAGGAGGATAAAAGAGGAAAGGAAAAGCTATAGTTTTGTAATATCGGAACCTACCTATTATTTAAATTTCTTAGCGCCCGCTTTCCTCTTAACTCCTAATACCTTATTGCTATCATTTTATAAGCGTAGCTGTTAGAATCTCTACTCAAATGGTATTTTATGATAGATATTATTTACGTGGGCCTCCGTGGTTGAGCGGTTAAGATCTCAGAACAAGAATCCACAGGTCGCGGGTTTGAATCCCGGCGTGCGTATTTGAAAAAAAATGATTTTTCTAAATAATATAAACCTATATACTTACGTTGTATATTTGCGGCACGTTAGAGATTGGTAGATTTTTTTATTACCCACCTTTCTGGTAAAATATAAATCAGAATCAAAACGTTGCTCTAAATGGCTTCAGCTATGTTTGGTGACCAGATCTGAATAGACAGGTAATTCTCAAACATCATTTCCTTATTCTCTTCCCTACAGATCCATGTTTTTGCTTTAATTTTTAAATCTAATGAAAAAATGTATGCAACCCATTAAAAAAATGTTAAATCTAAATACGTTTCGGTGAAAATCATATATATACAATATTATATATTACTTTTTAGTTCGTTGGGGATGCTGTGTGTACGAGTCTTTTAAAAGAAATGAGGCAGGGGAAGTTCTAGGTAGGAAAAAGGTATGAGGGTTGGGTAGGAATCTGGGGGTCAGTGGGTCCAAGGGTGAGGGACTTCCAAATTATGTTTGCTTTTTTAGCATACAATTCCATTGCAATTAAATGATTTGTTAATATTTATTTATTTATTTGTAAGAAACAAGCATCTTTTACATACTATAAAGTGATAAATATAAAGGTGAACTGAACTCAAGCCACAGAAGTTTCTTATGCTATGCTTATGTTTAAGTTCGTTGGAAATGAAGTTTTAATATCTTAACATAAATTTTGGGTTATAGGAAGGGGAGAGGAAGAGGAATATAGGAAAAGGATAGGTGATGCTCCCGATACATTCCATACTCTCATATTAATAATCGATCGTACGCGTTACTTCATATCGGTATATGAAGTTACGCGTTATGTTATTATTAAAAATGTCAATGCTGACATTTTGTATTATATTGTGCACATACACGAGGAGTTGAGGATTTTATTCTAATATTTATTCTCACGAAGGTAAATAAAATAAATCGGATTGTCGGGTTGATCTGGACGGAATATGAAAATTTACTAAATTGGCAAGATCTGGTAAGTCCAGGCCATTATTTAGGATTTAAAACAATAGGATATGATTAAAATGTAGAAACTTTTTAGAAAAATTTTGAAACTTTTAAACCTTTTTCCACTTAACCGGTCTTTTCCGGCTAATGACTTCGAAATCCCTAATTTTAATAAACTTCCCTACTCTTTCCCCTTCCCCCTCCTTCTAACCTTTCCACCCATATGTGATCTATATTTAATTTTAAAGTTTAGTATACATTTGATCCTGATGATCATCGTTCATGAAACACGTTGATTATGTTTTAATAAAAGTGATGTAAACAAAGTTAGTTGTCTTTTCATTAAAATACATAATGCTTTGTGACGCAAAGTAAAAAACCTTTCCGAAAAAATTTCTCCGAAAAATTAAAATTTAGACGTCATGTTTGGAGGGAGTTGAAATTGTGGAATTGATCATAAAATTGTAATTAAATGATTTTCCTAATCTTCCTTCAAAGTTCCTCCATCCTTCTGCCTTCGTACTGATTTTTAATCATGATGCTATACCAAACGTATTAAAAATATTTGCTCTCTTCGGCTCTTCTTGGTATAAGCATCTGGTAAATGGTGGTAACATTGCATTGCATGTCAGACGTGGGAAAATGACACTTTGCTGTCGATAACTTGACGGAATTTGTTTATTTTCAAAATTAAAAATGATTGCATGTCTCGCTGACAAACACTTTAGTTTAAACCGAGAAGAACCTCATGATATAATTATAATAAAGACTTGATACCTTGTTGACTTTTCGGAGTCGGTGCGAGAATGTTTGAATACAACATATCGTGTAGACAGTGGGGTGCGTTTCTTACAGGTTTAAAATGGGTATTCCAGCAATTATTTCGAACTACAACTATATGCTTAAATTGTCAGTCAGAACGATTTTCACTGACTTGGTATTTCTATATAAAATATTAAATGATGTAGTTGATAGTCCAGATTTGCTTGCATTGGCCATCAAATGAATTTATTAAAAGTGTAGTTTTTTTGTACTTATACGCTAGTATATTAAGTACGTAGACCCAGACAAGTAGTTTTATCCTCGACGCATTTGAATGAAAATATGTTTTATACTTTTGTTATTCGGAGGTACATCCTCTCTACACACCCCTTCGGGGGCATCTGGTTAGGGTGGGTAAGTAGGAGTACAGTATTTTCCCTAAACCGACTACATATTGTATATATGTATATCGGGGGCCAACTAACGGGGACCAACTGTCATAGAACCAGATAATCCAAATCAACATCAACTGTAGCCGGCAGCTTAGCCATTTTTAGCGAAAACTTACCAAGTAAGTTTTTTTAAATACAGATTGATTTTCTGTTTTTTCTACTGCCTGCCCTTATTAAAATCTCTTTGCACGCCCCTGCATATATACTAAAATGATTTAAACAGGCGGATGTCAGTGTTCAGTTGAATTAAGCAATCTGTTTTTAATGGCGTCATGCAAAATGATGTAGAACTTAAAAGCTTGCAGATTGTTACAATAAGTGCTAAACGGAAGGATTGGTCGTGCTTGGAATGATTTGATATCACTGTGATTTATTTTTAGGGATATTATGCCGTGTTGCGCTACCTTTTTATTTAGCTACAAAAGGTAATTTTTTTACATTAGCTCCACACAGGAGGCCTTCAAAAAAAAATCCCTCAGGGTTTTTGTTATGTTTGTGGATGCTGAGTGTATGGTCTTTTTAGGTAAAGGAAGGAGAGGAAGTTCTGGAAAGGAAACCGGTATGAGCGGTGGGTAGGAATCTGTGGGTCAACGTGTCTAAGAGTGACGGACGTATGAATCCATCCCTCCAACTTGAAACAGACAAGAGTGTCTGGCTGAAGAGGTCTGAGTTAAGTCTCCCTCAACCAATCTCACCCGATCCACCCGCCACGCAGTAGGGGGGGGCAAAATTGGCTGCCAAGACCTTGACAATCCTTACCCCATGGACCTGGGCACCTATTCTATGTCTAACTTCACTAGTAAGACCGATTTAAAATACAATTATTGAAAACTAACAACTAATTTAAAATAAGATTTCCTTTTATGCATATTTTTAACAATGATATTTAAATATTTATTTTACTTTTTTTATGCGTTCTTAACTTACATTCAAATGGTATACAATATCGTAGATACTTAATATGAATTTATGAAACATAAATACGTTTGTCAAAAGTAGTAACATTGGTATGCCATACTAGATTAGATTTAAAACCAAACAAACTTCAATCTAATAAACCAACAAATTTCAATCTAGTCAACTGTCTAAATAAATAGTCGAAAAACTGTAAATAAAAGTTAAACAGTAAATAAGTTGCAAAAAAACAGTAGCTTTGATAACGAGGATATAAAATCAACAAAGTTTAAAGCAGTTATTTTACTCGATAAAGTTACATAGCGCACCTACAACTACATCCTATATACTCGTAACTTGACTTTTTTTTGGTGTTGTAGGTATTTGGCAGACTAGTATAAAATCGAGATAAAAAATAGCGTTACTGACCGTACACATTACGGACTGTTTAGTTTAAATTTTTATTTATTTATTTCTATTTTCGTACATGCAGTTTACAAATTAATGTTTATGGTTTACATGTATAATAAGAGCACACAAAAAAAATAAAATTCTGTAAAAATATGTAAGTAGGTTAGTAAAAGTATTTTGTGAACACCTCCCTGGGAGAACCTGAGTTGAGTTATTTTAGATAAAGTGTAATTTTGCCGTCATAAGTAAAAACAAAGCATCGTTGTTGAGACTCTCAAGGTAGATAATGTGGTTCCACTCATGACGACAGTATTGTATATCAAATAGGTTAGTAGCAGTTAAAGTACACACAAATTTAAAAATCAAAAAAAATTATTGGAGAAAAATACAGAAAGTCCAAAAGATATAACTTATAGGTACATCCTATTTCCTCCAGCAAACCTAACCAATATTAATATTATAAAACCCAATATTACATGTGTAAAGGAATAAGTACTAAGTACCTACCTAGAAATGCCTAGGATGCCTTTATATTTGAATTATGAATTTCTATTTTATTTTATTCTATTGTTTTTTCAAATGTCATTGCCTTGGTCACATTATGGTCACATTATCATTATGTTATGTGGCTGACTTGTGTTTTAAATATTAACTAACTAACTAACTAACCATCACGCCGTTTCCCCGCAGGGGTAGGCAGAGAGGACGGACCGCCAAACAACTCGGTCTTGGCACACGCTCCTTGCCTCATTCACATTCATACATCTTCTCATACATACTCTTCTATTATTCTGACTCTTGACATGGCCCGACTCAAGTATCTGATTTACTTGATCGTGCCACGTCTTCCTTGGGCGTCCTCGGCTTCTTATACCGTTCACATTCGCGTCGTAAATTCTCTTTACACTCCTTTCTTCATTCATTCGCTCAACATGCCCAAACCATCTAAGCGTCCCTTTCTTAATCTTACTTACTACGCTCACATCAGCCTTGCATTCTTTTCGGATCTCCACATTCCTCACACGATCATACATGGTTTTACCACACATACGCCTCAGGGATCTCATTTCTACAGCATTCAGTCTGCTTTCATCCTTTCTCTGCCATTTCCACGCTTCACTGCCATACATCAGGGTAGGTACCAGTACTCCATTGTGGACTGCTAACTTCGCTTCTGTGGACAACTTTTTGTTGGCTCCAACGGCGTTCAATCCTCCATTTATGGAGTTACCTGCATTCACCCTTCTTTCGATATCCCTATCAGCCTTCCCATCTCTCGTAAACATACTTCCCAAATATACAAACTCATCCACCTGCTCCAAGTATTTATCATTCACAACTATATTGCACACCGTTTTCTGACTCTCTCTTTCAAACACCATGACTTTAGACTTACTTACATTCATCATTAATTCATTCTTCATACATACTTCGTTCATCCTAGACACGAGCGTCTTATTATTAAATATTAAAAACAATTTAATTTCTGACAAATAAACTTTAATTGTCTTTTCTTTTTCCTGCAGAGCAACACATTGTTTTATTTGTCATTAAAAAACTAAAGACATCAAATTGTCTTATACATGTTATATTATAATAAAAAAAAAAAACAGAGGTTTTTAATTTATGTCAGGTATTCATTTAAAGTTTAATGACATTAGTTTAAAACAAATGTTTTTAATGATGATTTAATGCTGAATATATCACTTATACAATGTTACGTGGAAGGTTGTTCTATACTTTAATAGCCGGGTCCTTGTTGAAGTATAGTTTAGGTAATAGTAGGGTCCTTGTTGAAGTATAGTTTTGTTTGCTTTTGGTATTAAAAAGTATTCTTTAAACTTTGTGTGTTTATGTTTTGAGTTTTTTTGGTAAAAGTTTACTACTCCGCTTACCGGATAATACGGAATTCAAAGTTACGGATACGCACGGATAGTACGGAGCAGAACATTTCCTTTGCCGCCATTTCTTTGTATTTGATATTTGAGATTTTTTTTCAAATATGTGACGTTAGTTTTGAATCCAGTATTACACCTAGGTACCTATTGGATCTCATTTACTTTTTCAATTTTTGCATTATTTATTGTCAAATTTAATTCTGCGTTATGCATTTTATTTCTTTTTTTTTTCGAAGAAAACTTCTTCGGAAAGATTTTCATTTTGTGATGGCATTATTTATTTTAATGAAAAGCCAAATAACTTTGTTTACATCACTTTTATTAACACACAATCTACATGTTTCATGAACGATGTTCACATCATCAGGATCAAATATATACTAAACTTAAAAATTAAATATAGATCACATATTTATTTATTTATTTAGGCTAGAAGGAAAGGGAAGAGGTAAGGGTGGGGGAAGTTTATTACAATTAGGGACTCCAAAGTCATTAGCAGGGAAAGACCGGTTAAGTGGGAAAAGGTTCAAAAGAGGGTTTATAAAAAAATGCTGTTTATTTATTATGTCTGCTTTATTATTTACATTTTTTCTAATTTCTAAAATCTCCAAACTATTTATCTGTGATGCCTGTATGTAATATTTTAAGTCCATGGTTTTTGTCAAAATTATGATCATTTTTTAATAAATGATCTGCAAACTCAGATTCGCTGTCGCCATTTAATGCCCTGAGATTTTCTTTAGCCCTTACTTCAAAGTTTCTATTTGTTCTACCTACATAAAAGTAATTACAATCTTTACAATACAAATTTTATTTCCTATTTCCATATATTTTGTTTTGTTTACATTCTGTTTTAACTTGTTTAGTTTCACTGGTTAAAGACATTCAAGTACATAATATTGGTTTTAATAACACATATCCAAACGGGAGCCGTCGACCATAACTATCGATGAATCTTTTTCTGCTAGTGTCACATGATACTTATCTCTCGCCATTGTCTAAAATATATTTCCCTGAATATCTCAAGATCTTGGGTTTTTATTTCAATATTTCGACCCTTTCAGAATTCTGGAAAAAAGGGTAGTAAATTGGAAATCAATCTTTGGCTGTCATCAACAAATCGCAAGAAAAAGGTTCAAAACTCAACGGCAAAAAAAAATAACAAAAAAGGTTTAAATGAATATCATAAAAATTCACTAAATAGTTTTTTTTTTGTAATCACAACCGGAATTATAAAAGAATTACTAACTGCTTGGAGACGGTGGACCTACGGAATCTTCGTTTGTATAAATTTGTGAGGTCGAGGAAAGAGTGAAGGGTGTGGAAGATAGGGTGGAGAAGGGGAAGGTTGGAAAAATCGAGTGTTAAGATTTGGTCATTAATTAAAGTCACATGGTTTTAATAATCTGAAAATATTTGATTTACTCTCGACTTTTTACTATATTTTTTTTTAGCTTTCCACGTTTTTTTTTTAAATTTCACTCCAATTTTTGTGTCATATTTAGGGATGCTGTGTTGGGGGTATCTTCAGGAAAGTGTTATTATTGTTATTACTGAATTTGGGTTTGTATGAGTAATACGTGCGTGGTCCAGATATATTTACATTTATTTTACAACGAGTAGGTATAGATACAATCTGACTAGTCTAGTTGAGAGCTGCGAGCTGAGAGAGCGGGCCTACCTAATATTCTATCTTCTATCTCGCTTATCTCCCGTCTCTCTCATGTATATCGGAAATCAACATCGCCACTAAGCAATCCTACAGAAAGGAAGGAGATGTTCTGAAATGGAAAAGGGTATAAAGGGTGGGTAGAAACCTGGGGGATCAATGTGTCTAGGACTGACGGACGTATGAATCGAAATCGATGGGTCGCGCAGTAGGTGGGCAAACGCATTGGCCGCCAAGACCAGGACAAACCTCACCCTTTGCACCCGGACACCCTTGCTAAGTCACAAAACGTAGCGGACCACTTGGGGTGACCTAGAGCAGAGGTGTTGGTTTTCCAATAAATGTTTCCTGAGACGGCGGTACCCATACCCGACCCCCAAATTGAGTGGGTACCGTGTCAACTCAGAATCAACTTAACTCAACAACTGAGTGATGACTTAGCTGGCACAGGATTGAACCCGCAATGCATGTGCCTGGATGGGAACTAGAAACCCGACACTTTGGACCGCCAGTCCACCATTGAGTGATGACTTAGCTGGCACAGGATTGAACCCGCAATGCATGTGCCTGGATGGGAACTAGAAACCCGACACTTTGGACCGCCAGTCCACCATTGAGTGATGACTTAGCTGGCACAGGATTGAACCCGCAATGCATGTGCCTGGATGGGAACTAGAAACCCGACACTTTGGACCGCCAGTCCACCATTGAGTGATGACTTAGCTGGCACAGGATTGAACCCGCAATGCATGTGCCTGGATGGGAACTAGAAACCCGACACTTTGGACCGCCAGTCCACCATTGAGTGATGACTTAGCTGGCACAGGATTGAACCCGCAATGCATGTGCCTGGATGGGAACTAGAAACCCGACACTTTGGACCGCCAGTCCACCATTGAGTGATGACTTAGCTGGCACAGGATTGAACCCGCAATGCATGTGCCTGGATGGGAACTAGAAACCCGACACTTTGGACCGCCAGTCCACCATTGAGTGATGACTTAGCTGGCACAGGATTGAACCCGCAATGCATGTGCCTGGATGGGAACTAGAAACCCGACACTTTGGACCGCCAGTCCACCATTGAGTGATGACTTAGCTGGCACAGGATTGAACCCGCAATGCATGTGCCTGGATGGGAACTAGAAACCCGACACTTTGGACCGCCAGTCCACCATTGAGTGATGACTTAGCTGGCACAGGATTGAACCCGCAATGCATGTGCCTGGATGGGAACTAGAAACCCGACACTTTGGACCGCCAGTCCACCATTGAGTGATGACTTAGCTGGCACAGGATTGAACCCGCAATGCATGTGCCTGGATGGGAACTAGAAACCCGACACTTTGGACCGCCAGTCCACCATTGAGTGATGACTTAGCTGGCACAGGATTGAACCCGCAATGCATGTGCCTGGATGGGAACTAGAAACCCGACACTTTGGACCGCCAGTCCACCATTGAGTGATGACTTAGCTGGCACAGGATTGAACCCGCAATGCATGTGCCTGGATGGGAACTAGAAACCCGACACTTTGGACCGCCAGTCCACCATTGAGTGATGACTTAGCTGGCACAGGATTGAACCCGCAATGCATGTGCCTGGATGGGAACTAGAAACCCGACACTTTGGACCGCCAGTCCACCATTGAGTGATGACTTAGCTGGCACAGGATTGAACCCGCAATGCATGTGCCTGGATGGGAACTAGAAACCCGACACTTTGGACCGCCAGTCCACCATTGAGTGATGACTTAGCTGGCACAGGATTGAACCCGCAATGCATGTGCCTGGATGGGAACTAGAAACCCGACACTTTGGACCGCCAGTCCACCATTGAGTGATGACTTAGCTGGCACAGGATTGAACCCGCAATGCATGTGCCTGGATGGGAACTAGAAACCCGACACTTTGGACCGCCAGTCCACCATTGAGTGATGACTTAGCTGGCACAGGATTGAACCCGCAATGCATGTGCCTGGATGGGAACTAGAAACCCGACACTTTGGACCGCCAGTCCACCATTGAGTGATGACTTAGCTGGCACAGGATTGAACCCGCAATGCATGTGCCTGGATGGGAACTAGAAACCCGACACTTTGGACCGCCAGTCCACCATTGAGTGATGACTTAGCTGGCACAGGATTGAACCCGCAATGCATGTGCCTGGATGGGAACTAGAAACCCGACACTTTGGACCGCCAGTCCACCATTGAGTGATGACTTAGCTGGCACAGGATTGAACCCGCAATGCATGTGCCTGGATGGGAACTAGAAACCCGACACTTTGGACCGCCAATCCACCATTGAGTCTGAAAGGGTCAGTTGTGACTCCCTAGGGCGATACTGAGATTTCTTCTCCTTTGGAACTAGGTGAACCTAATTACGAAAACAATGTTTTGTTATATATTTCGTATTGTGATTGCAACATTACTGCACGTATTGATGAAACAATGGCATCCTTATTATGAGGCGTAAGGCTCTTGACTACAAATATGGTGGTCCCGAGTACAAATCCCGGCGTTCGCAAGTAATTTTAATCAATTTTTTTTGTGTTGTTTCACGATTAATTAATACTATGTTCTGAGAAAATTAGTTCCAGGATGAAAGTTACTCTCAGTATCGCCCTGATGAAAAAACATCGTTCATAATTGAAACGTGGCTTGAAATGGCTTTAGCCATGAATTATGACCGAATCTGAATAGCAAAGCGCTTTCCTACATCCGTTTTCCTCATCTCCATTCCCTCCATTACTTTCGACCTCACAACATACCCCATTAAATTTGGCATGTCCTAGTCTCATTGGCTCCAGACAATTGTATTGACGTTAAAAAAATAGTACGTTCCACATTGGAACAAGGTGCAGATATGATGCCTAGCATGGTGGTCGTAAAATCCTCAAAACTTACAATTTAGTGAATAAAGAAATATTTAAAAAGAAAATTGTACACTTCATTATATTATTAAATTTATGTTCAATACGCAAAAAAATTCAAGTTAGAAGGATATAATTTATCCTTATTTAGGATACATAGTCACGGACTTATCAATCTATCACGGTTTACTTGTAAACTAACTAAAAGTCGCGTTTTTCTCCACAGAGGTAAGCAGAGAGGACGGACTGTCAAACAACTTTGATCGGTCAGTGGTTAAGTGGGCATCGCGTTAGGGTCTCACCCAGGCGTTCACATATACGCCTCAGGATCTCATTTCTACAGCTTTTAATCTCTTTCGTCCTTACTCTGCCAGTTCCATGCCTGACTGCCATACATCAGAGTAGGTACCTGCACTCCATTGTGGACTGCTGGCTTCGCTTCTTTGAACAGTGTTTTGTTAGCGCCAACCGCGTTCAGACCTCCATTAATGGAGTTACCTGCATTCCGCCGTATTTATTCTGTAGGTAGCACTGAACAACCAAAAACATTTCATTTTATAACTTACAACACTAGATCAGAAAACCTAGACACAGCTGACAAAACCAAACGCAACACCAGGAACGACATTCTTTACTTTCTCTGGCTGGCTGTGTTTACTGTCTACACATTTTTAAATCCTTCTGAATAGTTCCTGATTAATCGCATGTTTATCGATGTAAAAATATAATTTAAATAAAAAGTGAATTCACTGACTTTCGTATCATTTAAAAAACCCGAGATCACACCAAATACTTACATATCGATTTTCTAAAGGTAAGGAATCGATAATACTTAATCTAAAATCTACCCACACATAATTACCTTTTAAACTTCTAAAAAGTAACAATAACATAGAAGCTAGCAAGAACAGAAAGAATTAAATGATACAAACATTATATTATAATAAAACATATTCGCATAAAAAACGGAGAGACGAGTTAGACATGCGGTCGTTTTGCTAAATAATTACAAACCTTAATCTCAGGTGATTTGCCATCTCTGAGGGAGGTCCAACTCTCAACAATCAACAATAAATAATCACATTAAAAAACATAATAGCGAATATCAAAAAACCACCCAAAACGCATAATTTGTATAGAAACGCAACTTCTTGAACGTCAAATTCCCGCCACTCTATCGGACGTTTTTGAAGTGATCCTTCCGCTTTCTTTCAAAAATGGAATCCCACGGCGCGACGCGGCCCTTTTCAAAACTAAAATAATTCCAAATTCAAAACACAATGGACCTCATGCGCGCGCACATATAATTGCCATAAATAAGAATATTTCGGAATAAAGGACGCAATCAAATAAATATTTCAATTATTTTTTCTCATCAAGACGGCGGATTCACGTAAGTTTTTCGTGTTGTTATGTTTATATCGTGAATAATTGCGATAATCAAATCTAGTATTAGGGGTTTTTCTATAGCAGAATTTATTTCTACCTGCTTGGTTTTGGGAGCACGCGCGCATTCCTTGATAATGACCCGAATGACGAAATTCAATTCCTGCCGCTGAGAATTCTGTTCTAGCCCCTGTTTTTGATACATGCATGGTTTATGATAAAATTTGTAAGAGGTTCAGAGGAACATTTGCGCGGACTGTTTCGGCCCGTTTCATACAAATCTTAATTTTGAATTTCAGGTCAAAATACCCAACCAAACTATAAATTTAATTTTGTAATCAAAAGGCTTTATAATTTTTTTTTATTGAAAGCATAGTTATAATAAATAAATTAACAAACAAGTACTGCTAAGCCAATTGAATTGGCTTGTCAGCAGGTGCTCATGATTTAGTAACGTATACATAATTTACATCTAATATCTACAGATAACATTTTTTCATACATTTTTATACACAATATAAATATTTTTTTCCGATAGCTAATTTTTCACCATATATTTAACCTCGTTCATTGAATTACATTGTTTTATAGTGTCAGCTAATAAATTAAATATCTTCGGTATGTTGTATTCAAACGTTCTCTGTCCGTACTTATTATTAAATTTCGGAACTACTAACCCGTCGTTGCGCGTGAATCTAGTGCTGTATTTATGTTCTAATTTCTCTTTATGCTGCGGGGTAAATATATGCTGAATTATTATTTTGTGCCATAGTTATAGCCTTAACAGGTAAAATTTTGGCACTCTAAAACAACAACGGTGTATTATGTCTCTGTTTGAAAATATTAAGGACAACTAATAATTTTACAATTGCATTTTGTACAACTTGGACTTGTTTCAGATTGGTTATAGTAGTATTTCCCCATATTTTTAATCCATATCAAATATCTTTTTATTCTATAAGCGTAACTATATTGCTCTCTTTCAGATTTAACGATTTCACACTATGGGAAATCAATACTTAGGTTCAAAGCAAAATGGAGTAACAGACAGTGTCACGACCAAAATTTTATTAGTGTTTTAAAAAATCTTCCTAAATGTCCGTTAAATAATTTAGGAGGTGTGAGCCGTTGGTACTGTTAACAGGTAGGTATAGTCCACACTCTACAGGTGTAATCGTTAATTACTGGGTGTGTTACTGTCCGTCTCCCTCGCTCGGGTGGGTAATTAAAGGCCACGCGCGCACTGTCTTCCTCTAACTGTTTTTTGTGACTCAATTTTACTCATGACATAATCATGGTCTGAGGTGTCCAACTTTTGGTATTGGATTCAAACAGTCAACAAGCATGAAGATGTAGAAATCAACACAAATGAATATGAAACAAATATAGTCAACGAAAAAAACGATGAAAAAATCAACAAAAATTAAGTTTCGGTAATCAACAAATACAGTCAACCAAAGTGAAGATGAAATCAACAAACATAGTGAACAAACATGATGTTGAGGAAATCAACGAATGTAGTCAACCTACATGAATATGATGAAATCAACAAACATGAAGATCATAAAAGCCAACAAATATTAAGGTGGGAAAATCATGAAGATTATAAAATCAGCAAACATAGTCAACAAACATAAAGACGATTAAATCAACAAAAACGAAATGAAGAAATCATGATGTAACACCAATATAAATATCTACCGTCCGTCTCGGATCATGAATCCCAGAAAATGAGAGGACTGTGAATAAACTATCTACTATATTTAGTTATCGTGATTTATTTTTGGGTTATTGTGCCGTATTGCGTTATCTCCTTCTTTAGCCACCGTTTCTAACGGCATTACAATGTCCATCAGCAGGGCGGATGTGTAATCGATCTTCGATTACACATCTGCCCTGATGATGGCACTGAATTGCTGACCGAAACGTTGGCTAAAGAAGAAGGTAGCGCAACACGGCAAAATAATCCAAAAATAAATTATGGTAATATTTATGGACATGAAAATCGCAAATCATAACTACTTCACTACGTTTTTAAATAGTCATTGAGAAAAAACCGGGTGGCTTTTTGTCCATACAAATGAATTTCCTAATCTTTTGTGGATTATGGCCCTAGTCCAAATATTTTTAATATACATACTCGTAGACTCCTTTACTATGTCGGTATGTTTTGCTTTTTTGATAAGTTACTTCTTATAGGAGTTATAGGTTTGGAAGCCATTAAAAGGTGTTCAGTGTGCAAACTAGACAATTTATAAAAGCAAAATATAGAATACACATATAGAATATTTTCTGCTAATACAGTTGGTAAAAAAATCTAAAATTAGGTTCAGTTATGGAGAAAAAAAACTGGAATTACAAAACAGCCTGAGGTGCGGTTTTCCTCTTCTTTCAGTATTCGAGGGAAACAGCAACAGAGACAGCAACAGTGACAGCAACAGTGACAGCAACAGTGACAGCAACAGTGACAGCAACAGTGACAGCAACAGTGACAGCAACAGTGACAGCAACAGTGACAGCAACAGTGACAGCAACAGTGACAGCAACAGTGACAGCAACAGTGACAGCAACAGTGACAGCAACAGTGACAGCAACAGTGACAGCAACAGTGACAGCAACAGTGACAGCAACAGTGACAGCAACAGGAAAAAAAAGGTTTCGTGCTTCTGCGGCCCAGTAATCATTTATCGCAAGACTCTTTCGGGCTGATGCTAATCGAATTAGGCTGTGGCGGAAGGTTAAGACAAAGGGAGGGAGTTGGAGTTATAGGAGAGTAGCAGACACTCGCCCGTACTGAGGGGAACTCTGCAGATGTTCATAAATCCATAATGCGACGTTGGAACGGAATCTAAAATATATGACTTAGAATCGAATCCAATTTTACCTTTAAAAATAAATTATATAAATAAAATTACTTACTTTAAATTTTTTTTAACTTCAATAAAACTTTAAAAACATGATAATTTTGATTAAATTAGTGGCGTAAACGAAGTGGTGTGTTTTCATTTAATGAAACAATATATGTTTAAACTTTTTCAATCAATCAAACATTGTGGATTGGTACTACTAATTTCTCATTACATTATTTGTATTATAATATGCGAGTCTGGGGCGTGTAAATAGTCCCAGATCTCTCCGAGCGTAAAACCCAAAAATATGATTATGAATTTATTTGCGCGGACAAATACATTTCACAATGTACAATTTCGATGGAAAAACAGAAACACAAACCTTGTAATGTCGTTCTCTGCAAACATGAAAGGCCTCACAATGATTCCAATTTACCTGCAGAACTTTACATGACGGAAATATAATTCACAATCCAAAAAGCATATATGCTCAAACCCACAAAAAAATGGGGAGAGAGTTTTTTTCAGAAACGACAGTTTCCAAGAGACAGTTTCTATGACTACAATGTCGATATTGTTCTCAATATATTATATTAATGCCCCCATTGTCCATCGGAACTGTTAAACTATCATTTTTGTAATATAAAAAATATATTAATTATTTTTTCGAACCAATTAAAAAACATTAGCAGGTACTTAAGAAAGTAAAGTGACTTCCTATGAATGTTTCAAGACACGCCAAGTTATAAGTAGCAAGTGGAAGTGATCCCGGAGTTCTGGTTAATGACTGCCTCATTCGAGCGCCCAATTAACTTGCACTTTCCCTTCTTTCTTCCTCACATTCATCTTCGTACTTCGTACTTAATACTTCTTCTTACAACTTCTCTTTCAACTTCTGTTTTGTATCCAAGGACAGATCAGAGAAAAAAACGTTGTATTTCCGAAGTATTATAATATCGCTGCGTCGTAAATTACTTTAGTGTCCATTTGAGAACCGGTTATAATTATTGATAGTGAGTAGGTACAGTCGATGGTGTTTTTTGTAGATACATATTAATATCATAAAGTAAAAAAACTTGCGATAAACTACAAAGACGATCCTTATCGTGTATTATATTTGCTATAATTTGGTTATATTATTATTTACTTTACAAGACAAGATATGAATGTGAATGCAAAATCGCAAATATAAAAGGTAGACAAAGTCGGGAACACCCGAGGAAGACATGGCACGATCAACTCGAGTCGGGCCATGTCAAGATTCAGAATAATAGAAGAGTATGTATGAGAAGATGTATGAATGTTAATGAGTCATAGAGTATGCGCCAAGTTGCGAGTTTTTGGGCGGTCCGTCCTCTCGGAATAATGGTTACTTATGTAGTTAGTTAATTTATTTTAAAAATTCCAACTGCTCCCGTCTGGAGCTAGTGAGCAGCCCCGATTGGGGATGTTGTGAGGTTGAGGGTAGAGGGGAGGGAAAGGAGATAGGGAAGAGGAATATGAGGAAGTAATTGGCTATTCTGTTCTGGTCACCAAACACGGCTAAAATCATTTAAACCGAGATTTTTTGATGATTATTGCTTCTGATGATATGAAAGCTAAGTGGTAGATTCTCTCAGAATCGACCTGTTGAAAGATCACAATAATTGAGAATCAAAACTTTGCTCGAAATGGCTTTATCCGTGTTTAGTGACCAGATCTGAATAGCTGCGTTGGTCTAGTATATAAAGCAGTGCACATATTGTGATTCTGAGAGCTCTCAAGACCGTTCATTAGCTTTTAGTGGCTTTTGTTCAAAATTTTTGCGAATTATATTTTCGAATAATTAAAAATCTTTTAAATAATATCCTATGGGAAGGTACTGTACAATATTATCACGCCAATGTATAACGTTATAATCTTTTAGTGAGGTTGTTAGGAGTCATTGAAAACTCCTAAATAAAGATTTTTGCGCGAGTAATTGGTGAAATCTTTTCGGCACTTAGTTTCTGCTTCTATATAAAGATGCATAACGTGCAGTTAGCTATTAACCTACATTATTTAATACAATGACCGACAATTTGTTGGGGACTCCTTGCCCTATTACTGAGCAGGTTATGTAGGAACATTCAATCTAAGACAGTTGAAATCAAAGTTTTATTTAATCTGATTTAATAAGTACCACACAAGAGTCAAAAGTACCATCTACCCGGACACAGCTAGACTATGGCATCCCCCCGATTCAATTCTCGATTCTGAATGGTGGTCTTTCACCAAGGATACTTAGAGTACATATTACTAAGAGAACATTTATTTTTTTAACAGCTGTAACTTTTTTAGAATGAGTTATGTTTTTTTTTCAGAAACAGTCTATCTAGGCATGCTACCTTATAAATCAATAAAACATAAACACATTGTCTTAAATTAATGATACGTGCAATCCATTGTGATAAGGTATGTGATTGGTAAAAAAACATTTTTTTTTGTAAAAATTGACAAACGTGTCATGTAAAAGTTTGCTTCTGAGACACACAAATTACTAGTTGAAATATATTTAAAGTGACTAAATTCTTCACTGTAAACTATAGTTTTACATGTTTTAACTTTAGCTAGTGCTGGCACCTACCCTGATGTATGGTAATGAGGCATTGGACTGGCAGAGAAAGCATGAAAGTAGGCTGAATGCTGTCGAAATGAGATCCCTGAGTCATACGTGTGGTAAAACCATGTACGATGGCATGGGAAATGTGGAAATTCGCCAAGGATGCAAGGCTGATAAATATGTTATACGACATGAGTAAAATTAAGAAAGGTACGCTTAGATGTACATAAAGCGAATGAAAGAATAATGGAAACTAGGGGAATATGTAGAAGAAGTTGGGGACACCCGAAGAAGGCATGGCACGATCAAGTGAACCAAATACTTCAGTCAGGTCTTGTCAAGAGTCAGAATAATAGAATGATTTGCATGAGACGATATATGAATGTGAATGCAGCAAGGAGTATGTGCAAAGACAAATTGTTTAGCGGTCCGTCCTCCCTGAGTGGAAATAGCGTAATGATTAGACATAAAACCAATAAAAACCTTCACAATTTTTTGTATTTCTTGGGCAATAGCTATTACGTAACAATTTCTAGACATTTAGTAGTTTACTATTTATTTAATAGAGACACAAAGAAAAAACTAAGTTTTAACATTCAAATATTAATACATATTTTAATTTGTGCGTTTTAAAATCCCCGGAAAAAAAAATCAATTTTTTTTTTTCGTTGTTTGTTTTTGGGGTGTTATGCCGTGTTGTGCTACCTCCTTCTTTAGCCGACGTTTCGGACAGCGTTGCAGTGTACATCATCAGGGCAGATCCGGCAGATCCGTCGATCAGTCGACGGATCTGCTTACTTATCAAAATAATAGCTCCCCGTGAATCACCATTATTGACAATGTTTCCTTATTACTTTGACTCCTCCCATCTTTCTCCCCCCTCCCCAAAATCACCACTGCCACTACCCACACCTAATAAAATAATACCTGTACTAGTATAATTTTTAAGTTAGTTATAAGATTTCTATTGATTAACACGGATGTGTCGAAACCAATAAATATAAATTAAGTAACAAATGTACATGCGAAATAAAACTCTTCAAAATAAAACAAAAATTATATTTACTTCTCCATAAATCATACAACCCCATCCCATTGTTCCTAAATCCTAGGCACCTGTTTCAAGTTTCACCCCTGGCGCCTAAAATAATGCTCCTACGGAAGGTAAAATTACAATACATTTACCGATACTTTCAATATCCATTGATCCGTTATGAGCGAAACACTAAATTGGTTTTGACTTAATATGGGTCCCAAAATACTGAAAAAATCTTCCGTTATTTACTTCTTTGATCTATGAAGCGAATAGTGGAAGTAAGGATTAGGAACAACCCTACCGATTTTTTGTTGGAGTGTTGTTATTTTACGGGGGGTACCGTTACGGTATTAAAGGGATGCTACAAAGATGCGTGTATCAATGTCTTTATAAATGCCAATCAAATAATAATCAATGTTTTTCATGGCATAGTGGGCTAGGTAGGTATTTATTTTTTTTAAATATAATTTCTACATAATTTTGACGTTTTAAAAATAAATTAAAGATATAAACATTTTAAAAAATGGCTTAGTCCTCCACACAAGGAGATCCTGTGCTAAGAGGCTAACTAGGTTTATGGATAAAAAGTTTTCAGCGACTTAATTTTTTGTTTTTCTACATTAGCTGCACACATGAGGCAATTAGAAAAATAAATTCTCTTAGAGCCTTAAGGATAAAGACGCTGTGTGGATGGTCTTTTTAAGAAAAGGAAGGAGAGGAAGATCTGGTAAGGAAAAAGGCATGAGGGGTAAGTAGGAATCTGAGGGCCAGTATGTTCTGGAGTGACGGAAGTATAAAGCCATCCCTCTAACTGCGGTGCAAGGCGATGGGTCGAGAGATTCCGGCTCGAGAGATCAAAAAGCATCCATATACCAAAGTTGTCCAAAGAAAATTGCACAGCTTTTCTGTGGGGAATTTTTTTATATAATATCCTTACTGACTTAATAAATTCTAAAAAATATTGTTGGAACTCTGGCAAAACCGGGTATTAACTACCGTCTTTTTAAGACTGTCTTTTGAATTTAATAAACAGTTTAAAATTCATTTTTATTTTCCATTGTTGGTTTCTACAAAATTCATTTTGTTACCAACAATAGTTATGTTTGGAACAAAAACATATAAATGTACGTACATTGATACAATACAAATATTACGCAATGAAACTCAAATTACGAAAACGTTATTAAAAATACAATTAAATTCGAGAAGAATATAAAAAAAATTCAGTTACTTTTGAAAAGCTTCAGATATCTTTTGAATACTAGGCCTTACGTAATATCGGAAAGTTTCTGCGGTACATCAATTACTGTACTTTGTTAATACCTTAATACCGCGGTAGGAAAAGGTCGATAGTTGGCTGTGGAGGAGATGGCGTGACGACTAACCCGCAGATATAATAAAACACACTTTTCGTTCTTCTTTTATTAAACGGAACATAATTCCCTAAATTACATATTGGTATCATACAGAATTTTGCGGTGAAGTTTAAAGGGGTGTAGTAGTGGTATTGAATACTGGGTAGTTCAGACCTCATTCACACACTTATAAACTAAACTTAAAACTAAGAAAATGGGCTGTGATCTCCCTAAGTTTGCACAACCATACTTAATTTGGTTTTTATAGAAATTTTGATGTTAATGGAAGGCAGATTTTCAATCGGTATATTAATTTGTAGATATAATATTATATACATAAATATCTTTTATAATTTTTTTTTTAAATTGATTTTTAAAGGATTCAGGTTTTTAGGCCCCGCAATCCAAATATCTACCGATTTATAACATATTTCCCTTGGAAACTTTAAAGGATTTAAGTTATTGAAAAAATATTAATTTGTAATTTTTGAAAATAATATCTAAATGAAACAATAATTATATGAAATTCCCTCCATAGAAAAAACAATCGCAATGCATGTTCCGAAAATTACTAAAAACACATTTTGTTCAGATATTTAACATGTTATCGGTGTGGAAAAATATGTATCACGGTGTGTTTTATTAAATATTTCCACAATGAACGCATAAATATAATATATATATATATTTTTTTAATATTAGCGCGCTCCTTCTAATATTTGCATTTATATATCTCCCATTCAAACCATATTCTTCTTCTTTTTGAACGCTTTGAAGCCTTAAAGCTATTTATTTGTTTTAATTCGTTCGGCACAACTTCATTCCTCGAGATCAAATATTATCGTACAATAACGTGTGACGCGTGTCTCATCAAAACTATAAACTACTAATTTCAACAATTAGTTTAATTTAGTAATTAAATCATATTCATCAAGCCGGCATATTATTAAATAAGACAGAGATTAAATAAGCTTTATCAGAAAAATAATCTCAAAATACAAGAACAAAAAATTATGAAATCATATATGTAATGGCCAAAAACTTTCAGTACAGTATGTTGTGAACATCCTGTATGTTGCGTACATTCTGCATTGTGATAGCTTTCTGTTGTTCCGCTGTTAAGAAGTTGTATGGAGCTTTGTTACCATTGTAGTCCCCACAAAGGCAATACTGTTAAACTTTTATTAAAGAATCGAGAGTAACAACAAAAATAATTTCTCCTGCGTAATGCACGTGGGATAGGACCGATACCTGATACTACAGGCCCCCGAGCCTTGGCACGCGATACACACTAAATGGTTAAGTCAGGTGACTTATTGTACTCAAGCCCCTCAAACCACCCGTTGCCTCTAACGAAATACCTATGTATATTTTACCTCTCAGTACTTCTGCTATCCTGGGAGATATTACAGCAGAATCAGTGATATGTGTCGATAGTGTTTTATTTAAAGACTACCACAGGGGTCCTCTAATATTCTTTATATTATTGATTGATAGCATTTAAGAATGCATCAATCAAAATGCAACTTGCCTACTTTTTCTAATGATCTTAAACTGTTTATTATTATTTGCCACGTTCAAGGTCGTATTAAGCAACAAAAACATACTTTTCTTAAATGTAAAGTCACGTCGTATAGCGTTATAAAAACCCAATCCAATTCGATAAAATATTGAAATACTGCCTTCCGTAAAATCCATAAGGGACCTGGAAATAACATTTGATGCACACTTACTTTTTCGGATCACATAACGCAGGTATCCTAATCTTATTACGTTGTCCTTGACGAAACATTCGTAAAAAGTCCTTTAAGCTTGTTTATGTATTTGATATATATATTTAAAAAAAAAATTATTGGGTACAAAATGATACATAAATTACAAATATACGTATTTTTTAGAGTGATTAATTATATAATATATGTATTTGATGTACATCCATAAATAATCAGGGTTTGTATGTATGGGGGGGGGGGGGGGGGGTGTTTTTACATTGGTTTTATTTGCCATGATTCAGTCCAAGTTTTTGGTATAATTTTTAAGGTGAGTTTTAAATTCTTTTATGTTAGTATTCATCTTTCTAATTTTTCTGGTAATGAATTTAAAAAAAATCTCCGAGATGTCTTATTGTGTTTTTACGTTTTAGAGTAGGAAGTATTGAAGTTTGTCTAAGATTTCTGTTATTTTTAAATAGTGCAGCTTTATTTTGAATATTATCTTTATACATTTATAATGGTAGAAGTATAAGACGCTTATTTTTCTGACGTTAAATAGTTTGAATAAGAGTTCTGACGAATATGTATAGGGTTTTTTTTTAAATGGTTTTTATTATTAATTTTTGTGATTTGTAAATTATTTGTGTTTGATTTGTTTATGTACCGCCCCATCCTATGATGCCGTATTGTATAATTAATTGACTGAAAGCAAAGTATGTGGTTCTAAGTAACTTTTCGTTTAAAATATCTCTTAAACATCTAAATATATATGTTAGTTTCCTTACTCTGTCGTTCAGAATATTTATAAGTGGGGACCATTTTAAACGCTGGTCTATTGTTATGCCCAGGTACTTAATATAAGTTTTGCTTTCTATGTTTGTACATAATATGCTGCATTTGTGGTTTACTGTTTTTGTAGCAGAGTGGATTATTATGTTTATTTCTTTAGGTGCTTCTTATTTTTTAATAAAAAATGGTAAATAATAATTTTTTTTAGAATTTAAAATCAACAATATAAATATATATATCCAGAGTATAAACGTACTACAAACAATGATTATTAGAAATAAATTTAGATAAGAATAACAAATAATTATTTCATTTGATCGTAAAATGACATCAGAGATAAAAATAAGGGGTACAAGTATAACCTCCTTGGACCCAGAGAAAAAAGAGTTTCGAATTCATTTTGAAGAAGTAAAGTGGACTTAGATTTAAAATAAATACTGATTGGAATTATTTGGTAGATTACTCTTGCACCTACCTCCTGTGCAGTCAAATAATAAATTATTCATTATAAATATGATATTTTAACCGAATGAACTTTATGATTGTAAATGATATCTAGTTGTGTATTCATAATCTGTATTGGATACTTTTTTACTTACTAATTGTGGGAAAATTGTATTTTGATTTTTAATGTAATATCTTCAAAGATACATTTATTCGCTTATGTCACAATACTTTTGTGTTTAAATTGATTGTTTGATATGAATGCGTTTCTATTACTAACTTCATGCAACTTAGATACAAGGGAAATGTTACCGAAAGTTTTCCTACCGATCCTTATCGATCGAGTGTGCTAGGGGGCCTGGTGTTGTTGTATTTATACAGGATTTTGGAAAGAGTAGCTCTCGTAGGCATATGACATTCATCGAGGTTAATTAAATCAAGGCTGCCTTTATTATCAATTATAATTTTGGACATAAAAGTTAAGTTTGATATAATTCTTCGATCTGAGAGTTTTAATAAATTTATTTCATTCATCTTGATTGGTTTGATTTATTAAACAACTCATATTGATTTATAATACCTATACATTAACATTTTAACATTTTATTATTTTTCCCTACTTGCTACCTTAGCTTGGGTGGTGTTAGAGTAAGAATTTGTTATATTGGTACTTTATGCTTAATGGGAAATTTACCATTTGATAGATGCGCCAAGAAAGAAAAAAAATTCGTTTAAGTAAATACCCCTAAAGTAACACATTCCTCAACATCCAAGAGAGCTTTCAACATCTTTTTTGGCCACAATCATGTTACGGTTTCACGACTGTAAAAAATGGCAACATTTATCCGATTGATTTGTAACAAAATTTGACATTGGAAGGGCAAACATCCGATTAGCCGGTGATCACGTGACGTCAGAGTTAACAAACTGACAGAACTGTTGACGCATGCGCAAATCGACATGAACATCTTCATGTCATCTGTCAAAACAATGGCTGGGAAGAAGGCCTGATTGACTTTTCCATTTTGCGGGAATGGGTAAATATGTCGTGTTTAATTAGGCACCGATCGTAGGTAGATGATGTTGCCAATGTTAAAAACAAATTTGATAAGTACTTGCCAGGAAGTTATAATATAATGCTTAATTGGTTTACTATAAATCACTTCAAATTTTCACTCTAATGAATAAATATTTAGGCACACTTAACAAAAATAATTTTGAAAAAACATGGCACTATGACTTATTTTGTCAATGTATTAATTTATATAATGGATAAATAACATGCGTGAAAACTAAAAACTCCACTGGAAACCTCAAATTACTATTAGAGCTAATTATATTTTAAGCGCATTAACACACGATGGAAATGAAGCTCCAAACAAAAAAAACAGTTCGTCGAGTTTTTGATAAGACAAATCTAAAAATAGATTTTCAGTATAACTCATATTTAAAAGTTTGTTTTGCTAGTGCAAATTTTGTAAAATATCGGAATAAGTAATTTGTGAGAAACCATTCATTGGATAACCAACAACTCTGTAAAAGTTGAGTGAATTTGGTGGCTTAAAAGGGTATTACAAGAGAATACCGGAAATTAGTCCTTTTTAAATCAAATTCTAGACGTATTGACTCTTTTTTACAAAAAAATATTGAAAAACTAAGTGTATTTTTAATATACTAAGGTTATACCGTTGGCAGATTTGTTCAATTTTCAAACGACAGATTCTATTAAACAATACAAATTTCAAATCATATAATCATACAACAAAATAAATTAATGCATTATCTAGTCAACACAGTTTTCAGAATTTTAATTTTAGTTAAATTAAAATAATTTAAAAATAAATCCGAGAATGTGTTTTGTGACAAAAATACCTCAGTTTTTCTATTTATAATCTTACAAACTAAAATATTTCAAATTTTTGTCACTCATTTTGTTTAGACATTATTGAAATCATAAATACTTATGATCAAAAAATACTTACAAGAAGTACACGATATTTAATAATTTATCATCCTGTGTTTTGAGCATTTTTATTGCTAACTTGAATGTAGGTATATATTAAAGCAAATTTTTAATGAAATAAATCGATATTAAATTTTAAATCTTAAAAATAATAGGGGAATAATCGATCATTCTCATCGGAACCTCCCTGTACAGTTGCAAGTACTTTAAAACTTTTATTCTCAGCCGCTGGTCAATCGCTCTTAACAGGGGTGCCCGGGTTTATTATATGCCCGGGTGGGACGCATAGATTCATACTATATTATATATTATATATATATAATATAGTATGAATCTATGTATATATATATATTACTATATTATATATATTCCGTCACTCCTGGACACACTGAACCTATATTCCTACCACCTGATACTTTCTCCTTCCCATCGAAACTTTCTCTTCTTCCTTTCTTCAAAATACCCTCCACACAGCATTCCCAAAGATTACATAGGCCTTGAGGGGAATTATTTTCCTCAGGGCATTTCATTTGTCACGTTTACGCGTACTTATTTTGTTTAGTTGAAAAGAGACAACCAGTTCAGATGTTCACTGTGTTTTAATAGTCTATTTCACTTCCACTAATTATTTGAATTCAGCCCAGAAAATTATCACATCCAGGTAACACTATATTGAAAATGCCAAAGTATATTTTATATAACAGCACGATTTGACTTCGAACTGTTTTTTTTATGGTCGCATGAAATGCAAAAAACAATGTTGATGATAAGGAGGAAATTAACATTAATATAATAATATGTATATTTCACATAGATTGTTTTTAAATACATACCTATAAGGAAATGACTCAGGTGTGCTAGCACGGTCGCTCGATATGAAGTTACCGACCGACTGTTGGAAACTTCTCATCGTTCCCTAGGTCAACTGCAGATCGCAAACGAATAGGTGATAGTTCACAATGACTAAGTGTCCTTAACATATTCGACATCAGCTGTTGTTTGTACGTTAGCGATGTGCAGTTGTCGTAGGGAACGATGAGAAGTTACCGATAGTTATCCTACCGATCGTTATAGAGCAAGCGTGCTAGGGCCTCAAGTAGGCAGATAATATGGGATAATAAAATCGTTTGTCAGAAATCATAAATAGTCAAAATATTTTCGATATTGAAATAAGGTAGAATTTTACCTCGTCGGAAAAAACAGCGTTGAAAACATATATTATAAAAAGCCTGAAACAAAAGAAGATGTCTAAATTTTTGAACGCAACGAAATTCGAAACCGATGAACCAAGAAAGTGGAGATGCTCCCCTTAACATGCTTCCCAAACTGCCAAATATTGACAAAACTTAAAACGTTAATCAGGCTTAATATATTTAAGAGGAATACATAAGTATAGTGTGAATTAAATCACTACGAATATATAATAGTAATAAATATTTTCTTGAATATTTTCTTGAAACAAATAGAGATTTTTATTTTATTTTTTATTTCTTTTTATTTAGGAAACAAACAGTCGTACAGTAAAATATTATAACAATCTTCACCAATTAAGTTCCATAGAGTTAAATATGGATTTAGTATTCTTACCTACAAAACATGTTAAATGACAAAAAAAAAATTAAACATAAAAAAGAAAAAAAAGAAAATTAATAACAAACAGATAAATACAGTTTTTCGCATGGTTATACTATTTACTATGCATAATAATAATATAATTTTCACAAAAAAGAAAAGAAAAAAATGTATTTTATGTTATTAATTTATTAAGCTGCATTTTATATGATTTCGAGTTTTGGTTGAAACTTTCTACATCTCGTAAGGCATTGAAAGTTTACAGATACGTACTATTACAGAGATTTGCTCGTATTTGGATTTACAGTGTGGTATTCTAAATAAGTCGTTTAATCTGGTGTTTTGTTTGGGGCAACGAAATGCAATATTTTCTAACAGATATGATTATATTATATATTAGAGATATTTTATTATATTATCACTAGATGTCCCATGCTACATATACATAGGTAATAGGCGTACAAATTGTCTGAAACGATCGATTTTAGCAAAAGAGTGGTTTTTATTTATATTGTAAAGAAAAAGGTTAATCAAGGAAAACTGTTCGAGATAATCTTAGCCGTAAATGTTAATTTCTTAGAAGTAGTTTCTTATTTGCGTTCATATTTTACTGCAAAAATACTCTATTTAGCAGTTTACGCTTATATTTTGAAAAAGTAATTAACGAATATATTTTAATTCGGCTGAAGCTAAACGATAGAAAAAACTTAAATTTATCCAAAGAATATTTTTTGATATTCATTATTGAAATCGATTCATAGTAAAGGTTAATCTAAAATAGTGATTTCACGTTAAGCTTCTTTTTAACCTTCAACCAAGTATAATCTTTTTAACCCTTAAAATGCCATTAATCCGTTGTGGATTTTTAACGTCTGCAAAGGTTATGTGCCAGTTTATTCGTACCGGATTTATTTATTTTTTTTACATTAGCTCCACACAGCAGGCCCTGAGGGAAAAAATCCCTCAGGTCCTATGTCATCTTTGAAGATGAAGTGTGGAGATTTTTTTATGGGAAAGGAAGAAGGGGAAGTCCTGGGAAGGGAAAAGGTTTGAGGGGTGGGTAGGAAACTGGGGATAAATATGTCCAGGAGTGATGGAGGTGTGTATCCATCCCTCCCACTGCAGTACAAGGCGATGGGTCGAGAGGGTCCGGCTGGAGAGATCCAAAGGTCTCCCCCATCCAGTCTCTCCCGATCCGGTCTGCCACCCAGATGATCGGCAGACGCATCCGTCTCCAAGTCCCGGACAAACCTATCCCCATGAACCCGGGCACCCCTGCTAAGTCACTAAACGTATTGGTAGAATAAACACTTGGGGTAGTGCTTGCCGCGCTTTTGCAGCTTTCCCAGACATATTTTAAATTATGAACTATCATAAAAACTACGTTTAACGCAAGGTTAAGCATGAAACCTCAGATATTGGAAGGGATTATATCTACCTAAAATCGCAAAATTTAAGTAACGCCTACGATTAATATAAAAAGTACTAGTTTTTAAAATTATATTAACTAATTATAGTAAAATAATTAATTTCATTTGAGAAGGTCTGTTCCCTGTCGCAGCAAAAAGACGATTGACTTATCGGCCAATTTTACGGTAAAGTCTGAGAAAAATCCCACAGCATTACACGTGCGATGTAATTCTATACTCCCGAATTTAGCAGGTAGGTCTTTCTACCGTATAAACTTCATTAAACTCGTATCTTTTAGCCAAAGAAGATGATGTTCCGAAATACAGGTGGAAATTCATAAACAACTTTTTGCTGTTAGAAGTGAAGTGTTGCGATTATTTAATGTGAAAACGTAGTTAATTTTACATAGTTTCATTAAAAAAAACATTGTAACTAATGTATCTACCTACTACCTACCTACATATTTTTACTAAAATTGCTATTTCTTAGGTATGTATTTATCAATCGATTTTTCAATGCCTCTCACTAAGATAACCATGTCGAGGCAGACTTAGAGGTACATAATGTATGCAAACATATTTTTAGTTACATGAATATAAATTTTAATTTTAATACAATCAAAAAGAAATGCAATTTTTGAAGTGTGGATTAATCCTATAAAGAGTGTCATCTTCAAAGTCATAGGAAAAGTACTGATTTACTGAAAAAAATAATTAAAACGATAATTATTTAATTTAGAATTGACGGGATACTAATGTTTTATTTCGGTTAGATCGCACGTAAATTGGCTGGTTAAGTGCAATTTGTTTTACAAATGTTTGGAATATTACATTTCAACAATTCTCTGTAGATTAATCCTTAAATTTTCTTTTAGTTGTGTTTTTAGAATTATTTATTGTTGTTGTTTATATCTTATTGTTGATTTAGATATGTTTACATTAAACCCAAATAAATAAATAATTTTTGGTTTTTTTATAAGAAAAACTCTCTTTTTAACTTTTGAAGGTTATTCCCATCAATATAATATATCATTGAAGAAGAAGATAACAATAATAATCTAATTTTTTAATAATAATAGGGTGCAATAGCAAAATTGGTTTATGCGTATGTCCCGGTTAGACGTGAGGTTCTGGGTTCGAGTCGCAGTTGCAGCCATTATCTTTTATTATTTTTCTGTGTCTTGTTCATTTTCATATTATTTTTTTTTATTAGTATTGTTATAAATATGTAGATATATTAAAATATGTAAATGAATGCTTACCATACCTACTTAAGAACTACCTATTGTTTATACGAATAGATCGCAAACGAAGAGCTTTGGCGTTATGAAATAACACAGCTTTTCACGATTGAATTTTTTTTCAGTTTTATTACACATAACATAATAAAAAAGGACATTTAGTGCATAATATTGTAGCAGGTTACTACGAAAATTACCTTCATATTATATATTTATATAACTAGACAAAAAGATTTTTCATGAATGATAATTCTTTAATAGAAGCCACTTTAATTGTTATAAATATCTCTATCTTACAAGATTTTTCTGTCAGGGTCATCGCACCTTCGTTACTCCAATTATTACAGCTTAATTTGGTCGCCAAAGTGTCCCATCACGGATGACCGCGACCCATTGGTCCCTCCTCTCTTGCGCCACCCGACACCCGACACACCCGACCCCGGTGGCCTGAGGTGGTCCACAGGACCTCCCGGGAGTCTCTTCTTCTGGTTGTGTCATGTTTTTTTCGCACCCCCAGTCTCCCGAATTCATCTTGGACCCACGAATCTCAGTCAGTGTAAAATGAGAGGTCCGCGTAATATAGGATTTTTGGGACTATCAACTTCACATGTTGTAAAGTATTATAAGAAGAATCTGCGATTAGGACCCTGTTCAGGGTTTAATGCACCGGTTTTGAACCTGTGACCTCTTGAAAATAGCGAGATTCCTCACCGGTCTTCCACGAACCCAGATACGTATTAGTAGATACGCATTACTATTTTGCACTCTTTTTTATAAAAATGTAGGTTTATATTAATGTGTTTAATTAATTCTAAACATAGAATAAATTGGATATATTTATCCGAGACATTATCTAGGTTACAAACCAGTTCATTGAACACTTGTTTCCTATGAAAAATGTAGCTGCCAATGTGGAAATAAATTAGTCAAAGATGGTATTGTTAATTCTGAAATTTAAAATATTAGATTAACAAAAATGACATTTAAATCGGAGGTCTCATTAGCTGAATTGGTAGAAGCATTTATCCCGGTAAGTTGAGAGGTTCTGGGTTCAAGTCCCAATTGCAACCGTTATCTTTTTATTTTTCTGTTTCTTGTTCATTTTCATATTTTTTTAGGTTATTAGTATTATCTTCTTCTTCAATGACAGACATAGTAACTTAATACCAAAAACTTACAAAAAATGATTCTGTTAAAAAATTTAAGAGTCCAAACTCTCTGAAACCAGTGAAACCTGAAACAGGTGAAATATCGTGATTACTGTGTGCACTATTTTGTTTGTTCTTCTTTAATTCTACTAATCTTGTATTACAATATCATGTATTCTTGTGTTATTAAAGGGTGCTTAGAATAATTCTTCCGTTTTGAAATATATTTATATATTTTGTTGTAACTAATCTACTTTATTGAGCAAATAATGTTTACAAGTAATTGAACATTTTTTTCTAAAGTTTTCGAATATCGTTAAAATCGAACTTTCGAGAAGTATTACTTGTAAATATTATTACACATTAATCACGATATTTCACCTGTTTCAGGTTTCACTGGTTTCAGAGAGTTTGGACTCTTACATTTTTTACAGAATCATTGTTTTGTACTTTTTTGGTGTTAAGTTACTATGTCTATCATTGAAGAAGAAGATATTGAAAAATGCTCAGTTGGTAAACAAGAGTATGTCGTATGTTTACTCATTTTTATATTGTTACAATATCATTGATGTATTAAATTAAACAGGTCCCAAGTGAGAACCTTACGGAACTCCACAGCAAACTTCAAATCATTATCAGAGCTAATTTGATTTTTAAAGCTCCTTAATACATCAAGGAAATAAAGCTGTATCCATAAAATGAAGCCATTCTCTTTAAAAATCCTCGAGCCTTTTGTTAAGACATACCTGCAAGCTTACAATTTGACTGCAGACTTACAATTTGACTGCAGACTTACAGTTTCTACGACTCGTTCTTAAGTTCAACAGTTCGGCTGTGGGTCGATTAGCCTCTGTATTTCCTCCCTTCTATGGCATGGATCTCTTCAAGGCTCATGTTAATTCTTTCCTCCCCTAAAAAAGACCTTGCACACATAAACCTCAAAGATGATATAGACCCTGAGGGTAATTATTTAAATATTTGTTAATGTAAAAGAAATTTGTTAAGATTTACATAGTGCGTATTTTTTTAAATAACGGAATAGGTAACAAATGAAATATACTTTGAAAGTTCTCATTTGATAAACAACTGTTCAATATTAAAATTATATCATACCTACTTAGCTATTTTTAGGTTTGTTCAATTATTGTGGTAATTGTTGCGTGTATGATGATATGAGAGAGATCGTATGCATGAAAGAGACAGCTTGTATGGCTATATAAGGCATCTACTTTGTCCATTGTGTCTATTTACTCGGAATCTCCTATAAAATTGATAAAACTAAGTAAGAAGAACCCAACTCTATCATTTACCACCATTATCAAATCTGTGGAAGCCATCAACCACGATAACTTTACGCCACAGGTGCAATCCACTACAATTATTACCATATACCTACATAACTATTTATTTATACCTGGGTATTTTATTAATACTGCAGATTATTCTTTACCCGTTTAAAACATTTTTATTGTTATTCTGACTCTAGTGAAGGTATACAATACAAATATCAATGTTAATTAAGGTAGTACCACTTCGTGTAACATTTATGGTAGATTCAGACTGGGTCGACGTACGTGTCCATCGCTACGCCTAACAATATCGGGACTGCTTAGCAACCATAGATTTTCAATGAAAATTTATGTTTTAGAATCACATTGGCCACACGCATCGCGACGTGCGATGTCTGTGGCCATTTTCATAGAAAATGTATGGGTTGCTAAGCATTGTTTGAGTAGCGATTCGTACGTACGTCGTCAGTCTGAACCTACCATTAGAATTGATCCGCTAACAATAACACTTCTTTTGTAAATGGCGATAAGGTTGTAATTCCCGCTTAATACCAGCTGCCTTTTTTAAGTTATGCAAGAAAAAACGTCACCAAAATGTGTGTTTTATTTTATTTTGCGAAGTTCAGTCACAAATATTAACATATTTTACGATCAATTTCTAAAGAATTTAATTTTATTAATTCAATTGATTCAATAAACTCAAAACCGAAAAGGGGTTGTGGTTTCGGGGTGGTATGGTATGGTTAGGGATTATGGTTGTATAAAGTAGGATATTTTAAACATTAAAGCAGTTTTTATATTACAGATACTTTATTATTTGCAGGGCTTATAAAATAAAATAATAATATTTTTTCTATTATTTCGTAGGCAAATATGTGTTCTACTTGCATTTTAAAGTGACTAAAATATTTCTCACGTGATTTTTCATTAGTGAGTAGAGCATCACCTTAATGCAAATAATGTGAACTCCCGACAGAAATGTAAATACGAAGCACCCCGTAGTCGGTACAGTATCATTAATAAATAATCTCACTACGAACTGTGAACAGCCATCAATAAAATGCCTTACTACCATTAATAGAATAGCCTAACGAATTAGCGGTGTGATAGGTGCCGAAAAGGACGTATAATTTGCATATACATTCAATCACTTCCAATTATTCAATTCAGACAGACGAAATAATAATCGGCGACTGTATTACAAACGCACCTGTGAACGAAGCGATCCATGTAATTACACGTCTTTCTCTGGACTGTAGAATCGTTAGAATATATAGAGAAGTACAAGTACGGAGGATGAAAGGAAAAAATATATCCGCCTGTTAACTGATTGATCATTAACAGATCTTATGAAAGTCATTGACAACCAATACTGGATACAAATGACTCCATGCGCTCAATAACCGACAACATCATCTGAATTTAATATTTGGGCCGCACAACGCATTTGAGCCGTTCCCAAATAGCAAGTCAACAAAAGCACCCCTGTCTTGACAGTGTAAAAACAGGTTAATTTTCTGAGGCGGGTTAACGTAGACGCTGTAAGGAAATTAGGGATTTGTTAAAACGGATCTTCCAAAAGTACGGTTTATATGGAAAAAAGATGCCAGAGCTCGTTCCACATAATAACACAAAAACGATCCATAGAAACGACCCGTTATCGTGAAGTCCCAATTGATTTCATACACTTTACTTTGCCATTTTGATTATTTACGAAAAGTTTGTGTTCAAAGGTAAATCGGTCGTCTTCAATTAAATTTTTTAAGTACACCAAAATGCTTTTTCAATAATTTTTTTAATTTCATATTTCACGATATTATTATAGCTGGTAATGCAATATAATTTTTTTAATGTCGTCATTAACTCACAAATAATTGCCAAAGTTGACTATATTTTATAATTTGAAACAAAAATAAATAAAGTAGCGCACTTGCGTAAATTTTTGCTATACCCTGTGATTAAAAAAATAATTAAATTAAACAAATCACTTTATATCAACCACTATTATATAATCACAATTACCTACATGTTTCAATACCGATGGTTTCTTCGTCAGGATAGTAATGACATTAAATAACAAAAGAAACAAACAAGTATAGACTAGAAAGAATAGACTAAAAAGTAAGTAAAATAACTATTAATAAGAAAATAAATTTAAGAGATGGCTATTTAAAAAAAATTTTGGTTATTAATAATATTTAATTTACTATTAACACTTTTTCTAATTTCTAAAATTTCTAAGTTTGCTAATTGTAAATTTGTTGTGTTTGTGTGTAAAATTTTTAACCCTTTATTTATATCAAAAGAATGATTTGTTTCTAAAATGTGGTTGGCAAATTCAGAATAATAATCATTATTCAAACACCTTAGATGTTCCTTAACTCTAATATCAAAATTTCTAGAAGTCTTATTTATTATTTATTATCTTATTTCTTTTGTTATTTAACGTCATTACTACCCTGACGAAGAAACCATCGGTTTTTAAACATGTAGGTAATTGTGATTATATAATAGTGGTCGATACAAAGTTATTTGTTTAATTTAATTCAAAATGACGCCACAAAGTGATTTTGCGAAGTTTGAAGAAGAAAAAAAATTATTCAGTTTGTTCAAGTATTTTGGCGTCAAATCAAAATTAAAGCTTTGTGTGAAAAAGGCCGCGCAGCCTTAAGATGGCGAAATTATAAAGACGGGATAAGTCCAAAAATACCATTGAGATTTATTAAAAAAAAAACACATATAGATACATAGCCAAGCAAACCAAATGTTAAATTAGAATGACGCCATGAAAAGAAAAAGAAGAAAAAAAATAAGACGAACTAATAACCACAACGTATAATAGTCATTAAAATAAATAAAATTATTATTTATCTTAGGATATTAGAAAAAAAAACACTCTTTCACCGAATGGTTGTTTATATCTGAGTTACATATGTAATGTGTATTGTGTAGGTACGGGGTTACCTCCGACAGTTCCATCACAAGAACTTCGTAAGAAAGCTCCTCACAAAAGGCTCGGCGCTAATGACTGTAATCCATTAATATATGGCTGATCACATCGGATTGTATTAATGACTCTATCGATATGATGGACCTATATCTCCATACCAACCATATTATTCACATTCAAACTATTCTAATGAGTCTCTTACATGTTTTTTTCAATTGGCTTACAAAAATCAATGCGATTTAATTTTACTGCTTAGCCACACGAGCGATAATGTTAATATGTAATTGAAATACGCATGCATTTATGGACGTTCGATTTAGAAATTTCCCGCCCTCATTAAAAAAGTCATGAATCCGAATTTTAATAAGGGGATATATAAACTGCTTATAGTGTTATAGAGCCATTGAATCTATAACACATATTTAAGGCTTAGCATTCCGATTTTCTCCGATTTATAATATATGTCCCTTGAAGGCTTTAAGTTTCGAAGTTCTAAAAAAAATAAATGAAATTTTTAAAAGATAATCTCTGTATACTGTCGAGCCGAAACAGTAATCACATAAAATTCCCTCGATATAAAAAATCGCACAGTATGCTTCAAAAACTAAAAAAACCACACCCGATTCGGTTATTTAACACATCATATTTTTGAACTAATTCACAGTGTTTCTTTATATGCTTCTTTCTAATTAAGATAAAAGATTTCCGCTCTAAAGATTTTCGCTCTATTTTAAACGAGACTTGTTTTGTTAAACATTTTCCCAATTTGCAGCTAGAACATTATCGTTTTTAATATTAGCGCGCTCCCTCTGACATTCGTATAATCGAATCTCTCCTTCTTCTTCTTTTTGAGCGGGTACTGCCGAGCCTTAACCGTTTACCGCGTATTCTTAAGATTCATAAAAAAATTATAAACCCTCTTTTGTAAAATAAATGAATTATAAACACTAATCTTGTAAAACATCTTTTTGTTAAAATGTGAAAATACTAAGTTATCTTTGTTATTAATCGAAGTACATAACGCGCGGGAACTTTTGAAATAATTCCAATTTCTCGCTTTGGTTATGGCTACGGCTGAATTTTCAGTCAAGTATATACTCCATAACATTCCAATAAGAATGGGTTATCAATAGAGATAGAGATTTAGTGAGCGATACTCTCACTAAACTACGAAGCTAAAAATAATAATGGTGTTCAATAAAACCAATCATGCCTTATAAATCCACCCCAAACCAAACAAAAATAATATATCATTGAAGTAGACGATAACACTAATAATCTAAACAAAAATACAAAAGAGAACAATACATAGAAAAATAAAAATAAATTCAATCTCATATTTCGACTAATTTTTGTCCATATTATCGGCAGCTATTCTTTTCATTGGAAACAAGTGTTTTATGAACGTGTTTGTTACCTAGATAGTGTCTCGGATAAATATAACCAATTTTATTTATATGGAAAATCTATATAGACGAGAGGTTCTGGATTCGAGTCCCAGTGCGACCGTTATCTTTTATTTTTCCGTGTTTTGTCCTTTTTCATATTTTTTGTTTAGATTATAAGTGTTATCTTCTTCTTCGATGATTTATTGCATTGATGGGAAAAATCTCCAAAAGTTATAAAAAAGAGAGTTGTTCTAATAAAAATTAAAAATAATATAAATCATGCAAGTGGCTCATTTTGCTCTCTTTGTTTGGGCGGTAGGTACCAATCTCGGTAATCAAATGCTCCGTGAATAGTTTCTAATTAAATATTTTGAAATAATTCAGACGCCATAAAATTTAAAAAAAAAAAAGTAATTAAACAACTCCAGAGGTCAGATTTAAATTGAAACGTTGGTTTTGACCTGTTATGGCTTAGGTGTGATGTGCCTACTTATAAAATTGTATTCAACGTGGTATATATTGAATAAAGGTACTGTCAGACTACGCCATAAAATAGCAATCGTTTTTGGGCTTGGCTTTTCCGCAAATCTATCGCAATACAGCCCCATTGGAAAATGCTGAAATAGGCCAGGCCACGAAATATTTCGAATAATTAAAAATAATATTTAGTTTAATATAGTAGGCACGTACCAGAGTGAAAGATACTCTCAGAATCTCTCAGTGCCATAGTCTCACTAGCTCCAGACGGGAGCAGTTGGGACTCTTGTGAAGAACACCACGATTTTTATTTGCATTTAAAAGTGTTCAATATATCTACCATATTTACGTATACTACACAGCTCAACAAAAAATTTTGATGGCATTTTGATAAAAAAAATTTTTTTGTGGAAAAAAAATAAATCAGATCAAAAAAATTCAATTCAGACAAAAAAGCAGTCAGTTACTTTTTTAATGTGAATACTTCACTTAAGAATGGTCCTGTCTGAAGCCAGTAAGACTATAGCATCAGGGGGGGAAAGAGATGGGAAAGAGGGCGCTTTAGATGTGGTCACCAAACATGTCTAAAGCCATTTCAAGCAACGTTTGAATTTTGAATGGTGGTCGATACTGAGATTGTCTTTCACTCCGGAACGTACATTAAAAATCGTTTATAATATTTAAAACATTATCGCAAATTTTCGTCCAATAACTACAATTTCTTAAGTTTTTTATGTGAAACAATTTTTTTTTTAAGTACACAGGAGACCAAAATGCGATCTATATTTTTTTATCCAAATAATGTTGATTGTTGATATGCACCTATACAGAATGCACATTCAGAGCTTAGTACAAAATACTTATATTCATTTCAATCAATAGATTTCCCACTCTTAACTCTTGACTATGTTTGACTTTGTAATCATCTAACTGTACTTATTCGTCTATCATTATACTTCACCGGTAAGCATAACGTTGCCATTATCAATAACACAGTACCATTTAGCATTGTACCATCACCTTATTTAGCCAAGCGGATATGTATATATCCAATTTGGCCGTAAAAGCACCATGGTCTCTAATCTCCTAATGATAGATTCACGTATCATCCTCATAGCGTCTTCATCTCGAATTAACCAAACTTAACGATTCTGCTATCGTTAATTATTATTTCAATGATGTGATTCGGAGAAACGATTCTCGCTTACCTTTCCTGTGATGTTTTTTGTCGTGAACCATTTTTTAAACTAATTAAATTGCATTTTATTTTTTAGCGCAATTAATAATGACTAGATGTGTATGTGGCAGGCAGTCACACCTTTGAAGTAAGTATTTACCTAGTAGGTACTTTTTTTTCACACACAGTTTTTTTATTATGAGACTCAAGGCTTAAAATGCTAATAAGTAAGACTAAAAACTGTTTTAGTTGTTCTCAAAATACGATTAAATAAAATTTATTAAAATTAAATCGGTTTTCATTTATTTACGTACTTAAAATTGAAATATTTTAAGCGTATCCGCTGATGTGAACCTCTAAAGATCCACGTCAAAATCTTTGCATCCGTAACGACCCTGGTACCCACATACGATACGTTGAAACAGAAAACAGTGTTATAGTAATTTTCGCTTGTTCAATAAAAAAACGTAATTTTTATTTACGAAATCGATATGAATGACATGTAAAATAATTAGGTCTCAAAGGCCGCGTTTGTTAAGAGGAACGTTTGCGCGGACCGTTTCGGCTCTTTTCATACAATTCTTAATTTTGGATTTGAGGCCAAAATACCCAACCAAACTAAAAACTTATTTTTGTAATCAAAAGGTATAACAAATATATATCTAGGAAAGGAACTACCTTATTTATTTTTGCTTTAAATTGTAAAATATAGACCATAAAAATGTTTGAAATTTCATGATTTTAGATGCAACTTGGACAATTATTTGCGAGTAAATGTAAACAATAAAAAATACATTTTACAAAATTTTTCATAGAAAAATGATGAAATATAATATTTAAAATGTGTTTTTTTAGAAAGAATTTGATGGGTGTACATTTTAATTACAATTTACCTATTTACATACTTCGAAACAAACATTTTTCCCAATATAGATATTAAAATTTCTACCTAAAAAAATGCTTATTCAACGAATATTTATTTTCTATTTTATTTTTAATTATATTAACACCGAGGACAAGGCAGGATATTTTTTTTTAATAATTATTAATAACTAAAATTCTAAAAAGCACTTAAAAAATTAACAAAAATGATCATTTTAATTACCTACACGACGTCATTTAAAATCAATAATAAATAAAGAAGCACCTATCCTAACTAGATATTTTATATACATTTTAATTACAAAAATAATTTTTCGGTTTAGTTGAGTATTTTGGCCTCAAATCCAAAATTAAGATTTGTACGTAACATTACTTTATTAGTTTTCTGTATAGTGTTTCGTTTAGATTAATTAGTGTTATCATCTTCTTTTATGATTAATATATATTAAATTACTTACAATATCAAAGTCTACTATTCTCGTAATAGAAAAACGCTCGCCTAATCTGATTCCAAGTGAAAGATTCACAAACGTGTTTCCATCAATCAAGGCAAGCTATTACTTAGCTGACGATGCGTTATAAATATGTGCAAATAGTTCTAACTAAAATTAGCTAAAGGTGTAGATCTTTTTTCGATTTATCTGATGGCTATTTATCCATGCTGATTTTAATATATAGAAAATACATGTGAAAGGAATGCAGGCCGCAGAAGAAATACAAATCAACCAACACCTTCGATAAATAGGTGAGATTTTAAACAATAAAACATCTTGAGAGTCAATATAAAACTTCCACTATGACCTGCATTCCTTCTGTATATAAAAAAATATGATTTAAATCCATTTTTTTATTATCTTTATATATAAAAATCTCACGTCACAATGTTCGTCCGATGTAAAATCTAAAACTACTTAACCGATTTTGATGAATTTTGGCTTACTGTGTGTAATTTGGTCCAACTTAAAAGTTGGGATAGTTTTTATCTCGATTATTGAACTCAATATTTATCATTGCGAATTAAATGTTTTTAATGGGACAACTATTTGAAATTATTTGTAAGTTCCATAAGTTTCTGACAGATGGCGGTGTGAGTTAATTTATTAAAACAACACATAACACTTGGTTACGTATCTTAACCATCCGGTAGAATGCGTTGTGTTTCGTTAGCCACAGCAACGCGTGGGCGGGTCAGCTAGTTTCATATAAATTTCATATTACAATATTCATTTTAATTATCTCGACCACCATACTAGACTCATGCCCATATCGTGGCAGACGTATATAGGATATATTTCAACAAGAATGGTAAATGTGGACACAAAAATAAAAACAACATTTAAAAATCATGTATTAACGATAATAAAATTAAACTGAATGATAAAAGAGACATTTCAAAGAAAACAGAAATAAAATACTCAAATAACGTTAAAATGCAAGATTGGTGTATTTTAAGACCTTCTTTTGAAATAAGTCAAAATCACAGAACTCATTTACATCTGTATAGAGCGATAAAGAGCTCCCAAGAAATACCTACATATATGGTGCATTATATTGTCATCTTCTGTCGTTGGCTGCTCCACAGTAACTGTGGAGCAGCCTTCGTATGTTGACAATGCCTTCGGAGAGCGAAACAGCTATCTAACAACCCCTATCAGAAATTATGTCATATTATGAACATTTGGTTACTTGGCCCAAGGATTGTCCAAGAGTTAAAAACCTTTGTTAACAATAAAAGCTTGTGACGTTTTAGGTACATATCCGCACTAGGTACTTTTCGACAAACTCGTACACGGAGAAAAATGTTATTCGAAAAAACGATCATTTTAATAGTAAAAACGGGATTGAAGTTCTTATGAACAAATTAACAGTGTTTCAATGTTTATTGGCGGGAAAATGTAAGAATAATTTGTTGGTATACGTACGAAATTACGTCTACCAACAAATTATTCTTACATGTTCCCGCCAATAAACATTGAAATCCTGTTAATTTGTTCGTAAGAACGTCAGTCCCGTTTTTACTATTAAAATAATCGTTTTTTCGAATAACATTTTTCTCCGTGTAGTTCCCGTTACGATTGATGCACTTGGTGAGCCAATGTCTTTCTCCAATGTCAATTTCCTTGTCGTAGAACTCCGCTGCTAAAAATGTTCTCACATTTTCCTCAGCGTCCTCGTTGGTCTCCAAACGGTTTCCGGCCAAAGTTTTTCTTAAGGTGGAGAAAAAGATGGAAATCATTTCATTGATTGCCTTTTTGATTCTAAGATTAGGTGGTGAACTCACATTTCAACCCAAAAAACCTCGCCTTGGTTGGAAAAACGGTTTTAAAACACCCGAGCAATTTCCACACGATTTTGCTCGTCAGGATTTTGGGCATACAACGAGCATACCCTTTGCATACGCCATTTTTTTTTCTCAAAATCATTTGTATGATAGACTTACCTACAGATGTGTGGGATCAAAATTAGAAGCTCACCTACTTCAACGGGCGGACTCCTTCCTGATTGAAAAAGAGAATAATTGAAGGCACCTCGCAGGCGGCGGGATTCGACAACGGAGCGTTTATCTCAAACGAACGCAAAGATCGCACTGAAGCAGCTACCAAGCCGGATAACCGCTCGTTTTGAAGAGTAAATTTTGAGATATATGATAGTTTCGCCGTGTTTTGAGAAATAACGTCCACGTCGCTGAAAATGAGTAAAGGTCTTTAATTCTTGGAGAACCCTTGTAAATTTCAGCTGTAGCGTAAAAATATGTACCTAATTAAGTATATTTTTTCGATGTGTATTTTTATTAATTACTCCAATTCCGTCAAAATTCCTAATTTTTAATTCCGATAAATTATCTTAAAAAAAAATTCGGCACCTACGAATCTTAAGCAAAAATCCCGATATAATATTCTAGAAAGTAATATTTTTGGCATTTCTAAAGCACATTAATTTGTGGTATTTCTTGATTTATTATTTTTAATTTATTTATTTGCGGCACCAAAATAAAAGACTCTCTTAGTATCGCCCTGGTCCAGTTTTCCGATTTTAAACGTTACTTAAAATGACTTAACAGATCTGAATAGCCAGGCACTTTCCTCTTTCCCATCTCCTTCCCTCCACTACTTTCGACTTCTCAATATATTCCAATAAATTAGGAAGTCTTAGTCTCATCGGCTCTAGACCGTTGGATCTCTTGTGTAATATTCACAATTTTAAAAAAATCCCCCGGCTTCCTCTTTCCCATCTCATTCATATCCCCACTGCCTTCAACCTCCAATAGGTGATGCCATAGCCTCACTGACTTCAGACGGTTGGAAATAGTTGAGGCTGTTGTGCGGTATTCATATAAACATATGTGAATAGAGTAGATTTTTTTTGCTGAATTATTATTATACCATCACTTTTAGTTTATTTTTAAATTCTTGCTTTACAAATGTGCAACATCGTGATTATGTAGGTTACTTCCTTTCAGAACGGAAGGTCCTTCGAAGTACGCCGCGCCGGTCCTTGTATCTTCCTTTTGCATCTAGTATGTATATTTGACCCGGCACCTGTTAGCGGTTAATTGTTATAGGCGCTCCGTTCTAGGCCACAATACACAGGCGCCTACATATCCATCTCTTTCCAACCCTCGCACTTCCTTATGTCTGCTTCCCTTACAAACATACCCACCGTTCATCTTTCCAGGTAAAATAAACACCGTGAGTAAAAAGTGCGCGGTGTTGAAAAACTCACCCTGATGCCAGGTAAAGCCCTTTCTAAAAAGGTTTGTATATTTGGTAGCAGTGCGGCCCGCCCTCACGTGTGGATAATCATATTGCAAAGAGGCTATATAAATTGGACAGGTAACGTATGGAGCTTATTGCCGCTTTGACCGGCGCAGTGGCAACATCTAAAGTCTACGTGACGCACTCTCTTGTATCTCGCAGTGAAGCTTTTATCGTAAATTATTACGCGAACAAACCATTTTTTTTGAAAATATTATAACGAAAGTTTTTGAAGTGACGTGAAAAAGCTGTTTAAAAAACATTTCTCCGTGAAAGTGTTCCGCTGAATTTTGTGTTTTTCACTATTTTAAAATCCTTTAAATAAAAGTGATGGCTACTGAAATGTACGGACATCGCTACGTTTATGTTGGAGGTCCTAAACAGGACCCCTACAATAACCTGAATGATAACTTGTCCACATACTTCTCATCTCCATACTCTTCATACCCGAGGTCTCCAGACTCTGGGCACGTATCCCTGGAGTATCCCGTGCCTCAGCCAGCTGAGCTCATGCAAAGATACGGAGACTGTTCTGATCTGGCAACCCCTTCTCCTGGAGAAAGCTTCAGATCTCTAAGTCCAGCTGAAAACCACGAGCCCCTCATGATGAATCAGGAGCAGATACACCCAAACGACAAACACTTTACAACCCTCATCCCTTCATCGAATACCATCGCTTACAGAGGCATTGTACCAAACCAACAATTCAACACAGAATTCTACTCTTCTGACCTTCTGCCTCCCGTTGAAGAAACATTAAAAAAAACCGAAAAGAAACCAACAACAAAAAACTGCAACAAAACACCAAAGACGAATAAAAATAATAATTCAAACTTAGAACTTGATGACTCTTTCAAACTTGGTTTAGAAGGCGACGATGGTGATTTCATGGAAGATATAGGAGACGACGATAGTCTGATGCAAGATTCTGGTGATGAAGCTCTTTACGGAGAAGAATTCGGCGGAGAAGTCAAACGTGGAAGAGGAAGAGGCAAAGTCGTCAGCCCTCTCGTGATGAGAAGAAGACGATTAGCTGCCAACGCCAGAGAAAGAAGACGGATGCAGAACCTCAACAAAGCCTTCGACAGACTCAGGACCTATCTTCCATCCCTTGGAAGCGATAGACAACTCTCAAAATACGAAACCTTGCAAATGGCGCAAACTTACATCACCGCGTTATACGAACTTTTACAATAGTTGTTAAATATATCTACTCAATAGTTTACACAATTTATTTATTACAATTAAAATTAGTCTTTTCGAATAAGTAGCCAATTTTAAAATAGCCAAATTTTTGCCAATTAGTTAGAAAAAAAGAGGTGTATTTAAATATCGCATTTATCTAAAGTTGTTTTTTTATAGCATCAAACTCAGTAATAAACTAAATTTGGTACACTTAATTTCGTAGTTTAGTTGAAGTTACCACTTCTCTAGTTGTGATTTTAAACCTACCGAGATTCTATAAATTAAATAGGGTTTATTTATTATTTGTCGTAAGTTTTGCGCGGTGTTCTGTTACTTAATAATGAATATGCCAGTTACTTGAGCCAGTATTATTAATAGCGATTAAATATAACTAGCATTTAAAATGAAGGAAATATCTGTTACAGAAGCGAAATTAAAAACTTGTAAACAATCATGTGAACGTAATGTTTTCTAAAGTCGAAAATAATAATGTAGTACCTATCTAGTTCTAGAAACTATTTTGAAATCTCTTGTAAACGAAGATCTTTAAAATGCAACTCTACTAAATACTCTACTGTTGTTCTGCAATGTTTTATGTCTAAATTATAAAAATGCCAGTACCCCAATGATACTCAAAACTATTTAAAATGTATTATAATATGGTTCTCTTGTTGTTATTATGTTGTAAAAATGTAAATAAACTACAAATTATGATGAAATTATAATCTTTTTGTTTCTGTTTAAAAACTGTCTTCCTTAAATACGACCTATTGATAAAAAAAGCATCCTGGTAATTTTTCTCAATATTTCAAAATAATGTAACATTTTTCCCAATGTTTCTGACTTTCAACCTTCAAGGATGTTCTAGGCAATCATTTAAAATTATATATAGAGATGGAATGCGAATTTAACTATGTTTTAATTTTGTTTAAAGTGGAAAATTTCAGAATTACATGGAAGATATTGTTAAAAATATTGAAGTCAATTCAGATTTAGAAGAGATGATATATTGAACGGAGGGGAAGAAATTTCAGATAATAAGATTTGATAGAAGAGATGATATTTTGTTTAGAGTATTTTCCTGAAGAATATCAAAAAATATGAGAAATGGTTAAATTCTTGAACTGAATAAAATAAATATATAATAAATATATAATATAAACTTCTTCTTCTGGTGGTCTTTTCTATCGGTGGTTGGTTATCAGCACGAAAAGCTTCACACTGTTCGACGTCAGTCCGGAACAACCCGGAAATGCATTCGTACCAGTCAGGTAACAAATATTACAAATACAATGGTGATAGATAAACGCACCGGTTTTTTAAAGAATTGAATAATAATCATTGAATGTAATAAAATCGTATCAAAAAGCTTTAGTAGTAAATATGGGAATTGTAAGCAAGCCTAGATATTAAATATAATGATCATTTCAAAAGCCTTTGTTTCTGTTAATATTGAGCTGAAAATTATTATTTATAACAATTACTTGTTTAATTATTCAAGTATTATGAAGTTACTAGTTTTATTTATTAAATTTTATTATTTTACAAAAAGAAATTATATCACAAAAACATGTAATTTTAGGGTCGACTATAGCAAGGCGAAGAAGTATGAATATGGAAGATGTAAGGATAGTGTTCCAGAATAGAGGTACATACGAACGTGATGGTAGATTAGTAAAACAAATTGCAACAGTTTTTGCCCTTCAAAGTGTTTAATAACGAGTACCAATCTATCTTTTTTTATTATATTCGGAAACATGAAGAAGCAAGAAGCATGCACATTTTAACAATAATTTTCGGATGATTAGTATTTCGCCATTTATGTGAAAAATCACCTCATGGACGCTGTACAAATTAAATATATATTTTTACAATTTTACTTTTAGCTATAGATTAGAAAAAATATTATAACAACTTATGGCTTACAGATTTCATCCACCGGTTCAGCGATTACTAATACAAAACTAAATTTACAATGCATTTGACCAACGAACGGGATGCTCCGATAAAATGTTAAAAAAATCACAAGACCATACTTACCTGGGAGGTAACGTATTCATTGCCTTTTTTGCATCAACTAGTGAAGTTACAGCTAATAATATATTTTTTTATATTTTAATATTTACTGCGTGGCGGGCCGGATCGAGAGAGACTTGTTGAGGGAGACCTATCCTCTAGACCTCTCCACCCGGACACTCTCGACCCATCGGCTTGCACCGAAATGGGAAGGTTTCCAAATTCCCAGAACTTCCTCTCCTTCCATTCCCTAAAAAGACTCAACAACAAGCAACATCCCCAAAGATGGCCTGAGGGATTTTTTTCCTCAGGGCTTCCTCTGTATTATCGGTCACAGGAATTTGAAATGCTGTAAGAAAAAAATGTTAATTGTTCAAGAGACCCAAAAGAAAGTTTTTTAATTTAAAAAAAAACACATGTTTTTGTAGACCTATGATTATGAATTTTGAAAATAAAATAACATTAATTAGATGTTTCAGAATACAGTATTATTATTATTATTTAATTTTTCAGAAAATAAATCCTCTTAGAATGCATATCGTGAAAAACTTACTTATTTTCCTGGAAATATTTTGACGACAAAAAAACGGAGAAAACTGATATATTTAACTCATTTTTGGATTAATTGTTCTTTAGAGAATTTCAAATTTCCGCTATTGATATATTATTATTACGTTGGTAGGTACAAATTAAGATCTTAACTATTGGAGTGACAGAGCAATTTAAAACTTTTTTTCTCTGATTGCCAAAGGAAATTTTTCCGCCCACATTAAATCTCCGAATTTTAATATGGAAACATGCAAACTGATTATAGTTCTATATAGCCAATGAATTCACTTATCTATTACCACATATTCGTAGGATTTATAAAATAATATATAATTAAATCGTTAACTTTAAAACATTTTAAAGAATCTAGAGAATATTTGCCACATTGTGGTAGCAAAGCAATCCGAGGCTTTGGAAATAGTGCCATAATGTGACAAAAAGCGTTCGAGTGGTTAACTAAATTTGTTTAATAAAAGCTGTGCTGAGTTCAACTTATTATAGCTCACCGGTAAACAACTTTTGTTGCTGCTTCTGAATGGAATATCTACAGACTGAATAATTAAAAAAATATAAATATATGAATAAGAAAACAAACTAAAAACCGCTTTTAATATGATTTGTCAAGGCCAGCGGTAGAAAAATATCAAACTAATTATACAGTTTAGGATCAAATTAATAAATATAATTACCCCCTTATACAGTTTTAAATCAAAATATTTCATTTAATTACCCCCCTTATAAATGAGATGTCTTAATGTTGTAATATTTGCAACAAGAATTAGAGATATTTCCCGGTAAGAAGTTCGCGTGTCGGACTGACGGACATAATGTGACAGGCTCTATCGTCGGACCTCACATTTATTCATTTACTTCCGCGAAGGAGCCTTCATAACATACATATATGATATTGTGTGTGTGTATCTGCTTTTCATTCATTCATTCGACAAAGAGCTGAAATAGCGTTTAAGCAATTTTATAAAAGCTTTTACAAATCGAGAGTTAATTTCTGTCATTTAAATAAGTTTTTCTTTAAACATATTTTTTTATTTGCAAATTAAATTCAAGAGGAACTACTGCCGTGCCCATTACATGAAAATTTTCGTTCTCGATTTAATGTTAAATACGTTGGTAAGTCACTAGTTTTTACATATTTGCAATAAGCATTAACTTAACTAACTAACTAACTAACTAACCATCACGCCGTTTCCCCGCAGGGGTAGGCAGAGAGGACGGACCGCCAAACAACTCGGTCTTGGCACACGCTCCTTGCCTCATTCACATTCATACATCTTCTCATACATACTCTTCTATTATTCTGACTCTTGACATGGCCCGACTCAAGTATCTGATTTACTTGATCGTGCCACGTCTTCCTTGGGCGTCCTCGGCTTCTTATACCGTTCACATTCGCGTCATAAATTCTCTTTACACTCCTTTCTTCATTCATTCGCTCAACATGCCCAAACCATCTAAGCGTCCCTTTCTTAATCTTACTTACTACGCTCACATCAGCCTTGCATTCTTTTCGGATCTCCACATTCCTCACACGATCATACATGGTTTTACCACACATACGCCTCAGGGATCTCATTTCTACAGCATTCAGTCTACTTTCATCCTTTCTCTGCCATTTCCACGCTTCACTGCCATACATCAGGGTAGGTACCAGTACTCCATTGTGGACTGCTAGCTTCGCTTCTGTAGACAACTTTTTGTTGGCTCCAACGGCGTTCAATCCTCCATTAATGGAGTTACCTGCACCCTTCTTTCAATATCCCTATCAGCCTTCCCATCTCTCGTAAACATACTTCCCAAATATACAAACTCATCCACCTGCTCCAAGTATTCATCATTCACAACTATATTGCACACCGTTTTCTGACTCTCTCTTTCAAACACCATAACTTTAGACTTACTTACATTCATCATTAATTCATTCTTCATACATACTTCGTTAACATTAACTTAACTTAGATATAGTAGCTGTTATTGCCAAAATTCCCGCAATTACCTCTCCCCTTTGCTAACCTCCCACTCAAACACCTATTTTTTTGTTGTATATATCAATCAACACTTTGTACCATAGGTTAGTTTTAATATTCTCCTGACGAAGGAAGGGTTCTTCTGAAACCGGTAGAGTTTATTAAAATTAAAGTGGTCTAAAACAAATTTATACATTTTTATTGTACACTAGTTTTTAATCTTAGTTATAAGCCACTAGTAATAAATAGTAGTTAAGTCTAAGCGATAGGGTATAATAGGTTTAATGTATAACTTAAGTTGTAAAAATTAAAAATCCAAACATTATTTTTATATATTAAAACAATTTAAACTTTGTTCCACTATGTTCCGTATTTGTGACCGTAACCGGTTTCAGCTTGTTAAGACCATCTTCAGAGATGTACAACTTTTTCTTAGACGGGGGTGGTATACAAGTGGTTAACAGGGATGGTAAACAAGAATTCTATTACCTACAAAATTATATATCATTATTTATTAGTATTTTAATTAATTACACACCATCTCGGTGAAGATGAAGTGAAAATGATTCAGATGAAAAGAAAGTGAAGATGACTTTTTTCTTAAATTTAAAAAAATATATAAACCATACATATTTGGGCTTTTTCAAAATGTTTAGACTAAAATTTTACACCGTCTGCCTTGCTTCGATGAGAAATATAACATAAATTAGGTATTTTAGAATTAAGTCCGAGATAAACTTTTGCATTCAACTTAAAGTTTACCCCGACTAGTGAATAAGTTCATACTATTATACTTTTTTGTAGCCCATAATTGTAAAATAATTTTACTATGTTATTGCCGGGCACCCCCAAAAAACTACAAAAACGTCCACAGTACACGTCGGGCGGTCGTCCATGAAAACATATTTCTGAGCAAAAAAGATTCTCTGTCGAGATTGCGCTCAGTTTTTTTTATTTATTTATTTAATTTCTACGGTAAAATATACCATAAACAATAGTTACATGACGCAATTAGAACCATAAGAAAATATTAGCAATCATTTTAAATAAAGAATAACAAATTAACTGTGGAATTTGATTGTGAAGTGACAACAGAGATACGAGCAAGAGATACAAATATATACAAATTCTATAGCATAAATAAGGTAACTTAGATTAAATTAATATTGATCGAAAAGATATGATAGCATAGCCCTCTTGTACCTACTTTCTGTGCAGTTAAATATATCCGCTACATCAGTGTATCTATTACTAACTTCATGCAACCTAGGTACAAGCGAGTTTTTGGAATACTCAGTCCTGTTGTTGTTGCTTTTAAACAGGACTTTGGTAGAAATTAAGATCTGCCATCAGAAATGCACGGATGAGCAAACAGCATTCAGGATTCAAATGCTTCTTTGCTTCAAATGGATTTAGCTATTTTTAATGACCAAATCTGGCCTTCCCGACCATTCACAATCCTCTCTCCATCCACTCCCAATTCATATAGATTCACAATATTCTCAAATTCTCAAACTCATCCGTAAGTAAGCTGTGTGGTCTTTGTATAAAAGAAAAAGTGATAATAATGATAATTCGCCACCCAGAATAAAATTATTGTTCGCAGTCTTTAGATAGATTTTTTTGATTTTAATGAAGACATCTAGTTTTAAAATGTGTTCAATTATGTTAGAGCAGTTTTAATCTAGATTTTGTCTGACTTTTTGTTATAAATGTACCATATTTGGCGTCTGAACTTAATACTGACAAAGGAAGGCCGCACATATACCGTAAAAAGTTTCAATTTTTAACAAGAGTTTTTACGCCAAATAATCATCGGTAGATTTGTTGAAATTCGGTACCTACTTATACTTAATCATTTTCTGAACAAACTGCTCGCGAGTAGTTAGGTATTAGTTATAAAGCAATAATTTAATGTTTTTTCTTGTTCAAATAAACAGTTTTACAGGTGGCAACACATATAAGAAAAGCTGTAATGTCTGCAAAAACTATTGAATAAAAATAACTGTTCTTTTGTGACTTACTTACACTGTTTGCAATATATTTAACACAAGCTTCTGCCCGCGACTTCGTCTGTGTAGGATTAGTACTTCGAGTAATCTATTTTCTTTTCCTAGGTCCCATCTACTTTTGTAACAAAACTCTTAAACTATTTATTTAAAATATCTATAATTCTTGATTCGATTTTAAGTATTAGGCGAGTAATTAAAAAAAAATACAATAATTTAAATATTTTCCAAAATAGAATTTTAATTAACAATCATTGTTTTGCCAAATGTTATCTTTAAATTTTGACATTTTCTATTAAACAATAATTATTATTTTCAATATGTTGAAAATAAACAGCTAGCTTTATAAATTATAGCCTATATGTTATTCTGATGTATGAGCTATATTATTGTAAAGTTTCATTAAAATCCATTTAGCAGTTTTTGCGGGAAAGAGTAACAAACATACATACATACGTGTTTATAATATTATAAGTAAGATAATTCTTCGCCATAAATCAATTTACAAAAGTACCAATACAAATAAAATTATCACATTTATAAGATGTTGGGTTTTCCAAGGTAAACGAAGTTAGGTTAGTTAGTTAAAACGGTAGTTCATATCCGAAGTATGATACAGTTAAAACATGACCGAAGGGGATAGGATCGAATTAGCTCATTGGTAGAGAAGGGCCCCGGCAAGGCAGGTCCTGGGTTCAATTCCTAGATTCCTTATCTATTTTTTTGTTTTTTTGTTTCTAAATTTCGATTGAGAGTCTCTAATATTGTCACTGATATTACAATTTGAGGTTTTACTCATTAGGTTTAAATAAAAATAAATATTCTTCCTACACGGAATATTAGGACTCGAATTTATTCGAAAAAACGATCATTTTAATAGTAAAAACGGGACTGAAGTTCTTCCGAACAAATTAACAGTGTTTCAATGTTTATTGGTTGGAAAATGTAAGAATAATTTGTTGGTACGAAATTACATATACCAACAAATTTTTCTTACATGTTTTAGCCAATAAACATTGAAACCCTGTTAATTTATTCGTAAGAACTTCAGTCCCGTTTTTACTATTAAAATGATCGTTTTTTCGAATAACATTTTTCTCCGTGTAGACTTGCAGAAAAGTCAATAGATGTTGTTAATTAAATACTATCTAGATAGCATTTAGTTCTTGAGAAGAATCTTGAAATCGTACATAAAGATAGCAACCAATGAAAATGTGCGTTAAGAAATTAAAAAATAATATTAGTAGTTTTTAGTCGAAGTAAGATACAGGTAAATATTTTCGAAGGGGGAATGGTTGAATTATCTAATTAGGCTTCAATTCCTTGATGCGATCGTATCTTTTTCTGATTCCGTTTCAAATTTTCCACTGAGAGTCGCTAATATTGTCTACGGTTATTAAACGAAGTTCATTGGGGAGTCTTGGAGTCCATTGAAATCTTTGCTTCATTCACATTCATACATCATCTACCACCGTGAACCAAATACTTACAAATACATTAATACAACATTTAGCCATGGTTTTTTTTAACCTTTCGATTATTTTGAAGTTGAGTTTCAGAGTGACGGGGGGAGATGGAGGAGTGGAGGGGTCTGAGAGAACTGACGGGCTCACGGCGGAGTGACGTATTAATTGGGGGTCGGTTCGGGGGCCGAACCCGGGCCCGACAATCGCAAACCAAGCGAGGGTGATTTACCAAATGGGGGCTTGGGGCACGCACTAAATAATAAAAATTTAAAGGGGCCTGCAACGTTATCAAATTTTTTTGTTTCAATTCTTAGTGAAAATATTGCTTTGGGTAAGTACTGACCTGTGCTAGTTGTATCGCCATCCAAAGATATCGTCACACTGTATAGGAGATTGATAAAAAATAAATTATTTTTATTAAGAAATTTAAAAACCATTTCGAATAACGTTTCATTTCTGAATAGTGGCCTTTCTCACTAAAGTATTTTACACGATGGTAAGTGCCCCAAATATACTACCTACATATTATTTTAATTGAATTAATGATTGTTAAAAACAACAAATTAATTTTATAAAATTTAGTTTACTTTCGCAGGTCAGGATTTTAACCAGCGGCCTCCGAATTTCTAATTTCTTACTCCTACCCTAGACCACGAATGCCGTGAATTGACCATTGAAAAATCTGTTCAAATTTCATGATGTCGGAGATCACCGTTCAAGGGTTTTTTTTTTCTTTTGCTTCAGCAAATCTTTTGCTTTGTTGGTAATTCCAGTGAAAAATATGAAGATTTAATCAAAACAAATAACTTTGTATACACCACATCCTTATAAAAAAATATCTACACGTTTCAAAACCAAAGGTTTCTTTGTCAGGATAAGATTAAAATAATAATGTTAATTTACATAATGTTAATCTTAGCCTGACGAAGAAACCATTGGTTTTGAAACATGTAGATAATTTTGATTTAAAAAGTGGTGTATTCAAAATGATTTGTTTTCATTTAATTAAAAATGACGCCACAAAGTGAATTTGCAAAGATTGAAGAAAGAAAAATATTAAGTCTTGATCAACAAACGCTGATTCTAAATCAATAAGTGTTATTATATTATACGTACATTTTACAAATAGTCATTTAAAAGTGAAAAAAACACCTAAAATAAAAACACTTCGTAATATTGGCATCACTGCATTGGCTGTTTCTCGCTGTGTCGCGCCGTATTCTTCGCGGGTATATGTATTTGTGAATTTAAATGTTTTGCTGTTTTTGAATGTACCTATACTAAAATGAATTAGGAACTCTAGTCCATTTACACTTATATAAATAAGAACATATTTTGTTTTAATAGTTATTGGTGACGTTTTATTTCTCCTTATGACCAGTGGCGGCCAGCTCTAAAGAGCGCTAGTGCGACGCACTCCCAGAATTTCTGCCAATCCAAAAATTCCCTAGCGCCGAATAATATATTTCCGACACGCCTCGTCACAAATCACAATACACACTTCGTTAATGCATACATAATATGTCCATATAACTGTGTGCGTATCGAAGCAGATCGTTGTGTGCCTATATTCCGAGCGCTGGATCGTTTTTAAAATCGCTCCAAAGAGTCCCTTCATAATTATCTAATAAGTTCAAACCGTGGGTAGGTATAATATGGGTAATATCCTTAACAAATCTTACGTGTACGAGATCGGCGATCTGAAAATTTCCACCACATCAAAAGGAACGGTTTGTTCACCAGCAGATTAAAATGAGACGCGTTTGTGTAATATTATTTTCGATATTGTGTATTTAATTTAACATCTACTCTTTCATTTAATGTTCCGCTTAGCATAATTAACAAAAACAATGTAGACATGTTGTGACAGGTCACAGGTCCAATACGCTATTGTGATCCGTTTCTTGGATGAGTAAGGAAGATTTAAAAATGGGCTGAACTTTGAAAAACGGTTAGAAATTAAACATTGTGATCAATATCTATTTTACAACTCTTTTATAGTAAGTAATAAATTATCGGATGCTTTTTCGTGTGTTAAATTGTTAAAAATCGTGGGTACCATCCCTATGACGCCGAGGAAAGTTGTTTCGGTGATTTTCAACTTTAAAAATAATTTAATTATTCTTGAGAAACACAATTAGCCAAGATAGACTCAATGCATTGTCAGTGCTATAAATCTATACCGGATTTTAACTCCAGGCTCATTGATGTCTTTGCTACTCAGAGACAACGGAGAATGGACCTAATATACTATAGGTGGAATATTTTCATAATTAAATTTATTTCAAAGGAGAAAGGAGTGTAAGGAGAATATATGACGCAAGGTTGAATGATTTAAGAACATAGTAGAGAACATCCGAGGCAGACATCAGACACTTGAGTCGGGCCATGTCAAGAGTCAGAAAAATAGAAGAGTATGTATGAGACGATGTATGAATGTGAATGAGGCAAAGAGTGTGTGCCAAGACCGAGTTGTTTAGCGGTCCGTTCTCTCTGCCCATGGTTAGTTGGTTTAAATTTATTTTAATTAGAGTAGGTATATGTACAAGATTTTTAGCGCACCACCGATTTTTGTGAGCACCAGCCGCCACTGCTTATGACGTGACGGGCATTTAGCAAGCATTAAAAAAATAAAAACTGTGAAAATTATTTTAACTATTAGAATGTCAATATTAATAAAATAAAATTAAACAATGGAGTGCAGTTCCTTATTGCCAATATGCTTTCGTTGCACTTTCCGCATTATCTAGTTAAAATGCAAGGATTGTAAGCTTTAATTGAGGCGTTTTAAGGAATCCTTGATTCGAGGATAGCCAGTGAAGGTAACAGGCAGTGGCGGTTCATGGCCTAACTCTTTGGGAATGTTATATGAGATTTAAAAAGGTGCAAAAAAATTGTACTCGTCTACTAATCCTATGTCATCATTTTGGGTGTTCATGGGGTGAGGATTATCTAGGTCTTAGCGGTGGATGCTTTTGCCTTCCTACTACTAAATTACGTTCGGATATCGGTACAATTACTACCAGCCGTGTTTGCTTTTATTTTCAAAGGGTTCTCGCCTTCGCTAGAATATTTTTATAATAAAATATTCTTCAACCGTGCGTAAAGGTTAGATGTACTAATATTACTAATATTATATCGCCTAGCCATCCGGGGTCTCGGGTTCAAATCCCCACGTGCGCAAGTACTTTTGATTTGATTGATCAGTGATGTTTTACAATTTAATCATTTAAAAATAATATAAGAAATATTTGTGGCACGTTCCAGAGTTAAAGATAGTCTCAGAATGGCGTTGGTGTAGGACCACACGCAGAGAAACCGATTTTTGCCATAACGATAAACTAGCAGTTCTAATTAATAAAACTTCTATCTAATGATATATTATTGATCTGCTTGATTAATTTGTGTTTTTTGCAATTGATTAAATAAAAATAATATACAGGGTGTTAAGCAGCGCACTTGACTTACTTTAACCAGTGATTCCTGACATTATTTGAAGTAAAAAATGCAAACGAAATTTTGGTCCAGGAAGTTAGGGGAGGGATGAGGGGTTGGTTGATTACTTGGCTTAGCGACCAGTGACGACACGTAAAAAAAATTTTTTGTTTGATTTTGAAGAAAAAAAAATTGAAAAAAAGGCTTCTAAAAAGTCACCGCAGGCCAAAATTCCGTTTACATTTTTTACTCCAAATAATGTCAGGAATCACTCGTTAAAGTTAGTCAAGAACGATCCTTAAGACCCTGTATAGTATATTTGCGGCACGTTCCGGAGTGGAATATACTCTCAATATCGCCCTGATGTAAGACCACTATTCAGAATTGAAACGTTGCTTTAAATGACTTTAGCCGCGTTTGGTGATCAGATCTGAATAGTTAGGTACTTTTCCCACCACCTTCGTCTTTCCATTTTCTTCCTCTCCCCACTACATTCAGCCTCTCAACATACCCCAATTGGAGATGCCGTAGCCTCACTGGCTCCTGGCGGTTGGGAGCGGTTTGGACTATTGTGCGGTATTCACATTTAAAAAAATGCTTTTATAACCCCAAGGGACTTTTACATTGGGTACATAAATTTTACATTTTTTTACACAGGGGTTAGTAATAAAATAAACAATATATAACTTGCAAAAAAAATAATTTCTTTCATTACGGTGGTTTACAATAAGGAACTCCAGTAAAAATATTATGGGTATTCTCTAAATCTATAATTTATTTAATATGTTTTTATTCACCCCTGATGAAGGTTCAGGTTGAACCGAAACCGACTGGCAAATATATTAAAGATACTTAATAAAGTGGTATTCAAACAAAGTTATTTTATTGTAATTATTATACAAGCTTGGCATATTTTCTTGTCTTTTTTATGATACTGAACAAACAAACTTTAAAAACACGTTTAATCACAGGAGACCATATTTGTCCCAACTCACACGGTTCTCATAGAAATCGTTGTGTCTCTCTTACTCTCATTGTGAGACGTATGATATAAACGGCATTAGAAATAAAATACAACACGCCACATATTCCAATCTAAATCATTATAATATAATCGACCGCAATTTGAAAAAATATTATAAAACTTTGTAATTTTTTTTTAAATGAAACGACAAAAAATGAGGTGATGATAACGTTTATAATTCATTTTTCTAATGAAATATGTGTGTTTTTTTTTTCGTCCACAGTAATTTTAGTTAGAAAAAACGTAAGGTGGGCCATTTTTAAAACTTTTTACAGTTTGCATTCAAAATGTTTATATTTAAAAATGTACATGGTTATTTCTAATAATAAATATAATTTAAAAGCCCATTCCATCGTCTTTCGAAAACAGATTTTAGTTTTCGGATACGTTCACAATTATTCGGTCTATTTGGATTTATTCCAAAGCGAAAAAAATTTTACGCTATGTCAAAATACACCAATTTTTTTAAGAGTTAAAGAGAACCGCCACTGGCATCGTGTAAAGGTAACGCACGATCCATTATCCCAATACACTGTGCCACTTTCTTCTTCTTTTACTCCGATTCGCCAAATAATTATTATTTAAGTACCTACGCAGGATATAATGCCATTAATTGCACCTGAGGGAGCAGGGGTCAAGGGAACGATTAGTTCGAGGGATAGGTAAGTACTTATCTGAACTTTTTAGGGAGTTGGTGGTTACAGCGTCTGACGCAAAAAAAGTTGGTACCTACCCATTAATTATAGGAAAAAAGCGCTTTGAAACGAAAGTCAGATGAAGGCAGTCGTTTTTGTGTAGGTACCCACCTAACTAATTAATCTGACAAAAAACCAAAAATGTTTTGGCGGTCGGTTAATATGTGTAAAAGCGAAAAAAATTCATTTTTTCTTGTACCTATGAATGATTTGCAATGAAACAGAAAAAACCGTGTTACTGCTCTTCCGCAAATTATGCCGTGTTGCCCTACCTTCTTCTTTAGCCAACGTTTAGGACAGTATTACTGTGTGTATTATCGGGGCAGATGTGTGATCGAATATTACAGACAGATATGTTGATCGAAGTAGGTATGTGCTCATTTATGTAAATGCGAAACTGTGTTACCAGCTCCAATCCTCTACAAGTACAGTAAAATCGGTCAAGATTGTAAGAAATGAGCCGCGCAACCGTTCCTCCTAAATGATAACTCTAAATTACGTTGTACAATCAATTTTTTAAAAGAGTTACTACATTGGTCCTAAAACTCAATATCACCACAAATATCTATTTAAAGGAGTTGTTTCATTGGTCCATTGTCAACCAATACCGTAAAGATGTCCCCACACTAACCGCAGTGGAGAAGCCGTATTGTCTGCGCATGTGCCTTACTGACACCCTATTCTATACACTCACAGGGACACCCCACACAGATATTTCACACCTTGACAATACTGCGCATGATCCTATTGTTTGGGTGTATGGATGCTTTCTGGTTTTCTGTACATATATATTATTATCGTATTGTGTTGAAAAGAAGTTCCGATAACAGAGGGAGTGGCTCTTACAAAAGTTAAACTTGTCACAGGTTCACTTCTCAGTTGCTTAGTCGAATATAGATACTGATGCGTACAAAACCGCTTACGAATTTCAGCGTCCGATGCAGTTGTAATGGACAGTAAACAAGACTGTTAACACTTTAAAGAAAACGAGATGAAATTTTGTTTGCTGGAATTGGCTGATAATATGACAATGTTTGGGTAAAAAAAGGTATGCAAGGAAGGAGGATGGCCATTAACTTACCACTGAGGCTCATGGAAGTATCACAACACAATATAATTATATAGTTCCACCGCGATATCTCAAGGTAATTATCGTCACAACAAAGCGAGTGGAAAACGATATTATGTACTTCCAAGATGGTCAAATTCCGTATTCGAGATTGTATCCAAGAAAGACACCAACACCTTGCTTCCAAGGTAGTTCATAATCTTTTCTGTTTTCAAAACAACTGAACTCGAATTATCAGAATTTTTCTTGCCATTGTTCCCAATTTTAAATACTTTTCCAGAAAGGTGACATATAATGGAGAAGTAAGAACTGGGTAAAAGACATCCCGGTAAAAACTAAGCATTTTCCCAATTTAAAACCAAACAGCTACAGATAGGAAATTATATAATTGAGGGTGCAATGCAAGTATATTCACAAAATTATAACAAGAGAGGAGTCAATCAGTAATCAAGCTGCGGAAACAATTATGACTTTCTTAAATGTTCCAGTTACATGGAATCTGGTATCGGATTTCCATAACCAAATCATATTCTCTTGTCGGATGATTGCCTCTTGAGTTAGAATAAAACACTTATTTCCACCTCGCCAAATTTCCGAACAACGCGGAAGAAACTAGTAATCAATCATATCTCTAAATTCTGTCTTAAATTATATTAATTAACAAGATGCAAAATCATCTTAACATCATCTTTTTGGCAGCACTGGACCACTTAGCGAATCTGAAATGTAGAATTTCGTTTTTAATCACATATATTAAAGAAATTAAAATTTTATTTTAGGAATTTTCGTCAATTAAGTCTTCAAAACACCAGTCACAGGAATAAAACATCCCTTATTTTGGATGCTTGGTCGGTGAGCAGGAATTAAATGTTAGGGCTGGATTTAATAACTACCCCTTGATAGGATTTAGGGCGTTTTGATTGAGACCTTTATAAAATTCTTATGATTATTCATTCACGTTTAATATTGAAGATGATATTTATAAGAGAAAACTCTTAATTTAACGTTTTTATTGTAAAATTTAATGCATGGAAAGATTCTCGCTTTAATTGGTGGTTTTGATTCAAATGTATAATTTAAATACACATTTTAATAAAGCCTTGTAAAATATATTATTATGTTTAATGGGACCATTTTAATTTATTGAAATGAAAATCCTAGTTTTATCAATCTATGATGTTACAAAGATACAAATCTTAAAAACTTATTCTAAATAAGATTGTTTTAAAAAAATTGTTAATTAGCTCCTTCTTTAGCTGACAATTAAGAGACATTTTTTTACATTTGATCCACACATATTTTCCCTAGTGGCCTAAGTCATCTTAGGGCACGGAGGGTCTTTTTAAAGAAAGTAACGAGAGGAAGTTCTGAGAAGGAGAAAGGTTTCAGAGTTGGGTAGTAATCTGGGGTCAGTGTGTCCAGGAGTGTCGGACGTATGAATCCATTCCTCCTACTGCGATGCAAGGGGATGGGTCGATAGAGTCTTAGGAATAGTTAAAAGAAAGTTAGAAGGTGTCTGATCGAGAACATCCAAATATACCTTCCAAACATAGCTAAAGCCATGTATTGCAGCGTTTCATTATAAATGGGTGTTCTCTCACCCACGATCGAGTCTCTCGAAGGAAATTGTCGTCTGCTTTTCATTCAATACAGGACTGTAAGGAATTTCAAATCCAGGTTCACCAGGCCGATCCTTAGCAGCCTTTGAATGCGGAGAACATACTGTGAATCACCGAGTTATAACCCGAGACCTCTGTGCTTAAAGAAAATCTCTGGTGAAACAAGTTATCTCAATTCTGCGACTCATACCAGTAACAACTTCCATTTAGTAGATTTACCTTCAGCAAAAAACTCTCCTAATGGCGCTAAACATCTTTTAAAACAATAAAGATCTTACACTTCTTAAAAACGAATTACACACAGATAAAAAAAAACCATCACGTAGTTCAACCATTACCGGACTTCTGAGGCGAGATGATTTATCCACTGTTTTTTTCTTCACATTTTTTGTATTGTTTTTTATTCACATTTTTGACAAAGACACCTCCATCTCCCATCTTATATCTTCTGTTCAGTAGGTGGCCAATTTATTACCGAATATTAATGATAAATTAATTAATTATGATCACGAAAAAATAGTTAGAAAATTGAATGGGACTTTTATTTATTTATCAGTACCCAGTTATGAATCCATTTTGTGTAGGGGTCAACAGACTTCGAAAGTCATACAAATATGGTGGTGTTGTAAAAAAATTGGTTATCCTTTTTATGTAAATATCAGGCAAGAGTCCCAGATGTTCCCTATCTCCCAGAGTTAGTTTCAAGTCTACGGGACTATGGCTCCCTCTATTGGAGTATGCTGTGAGGCAGAAGGAGTGGGGAAAGACAGAAGATCGGAAAGAGAAACGTCGATCGAAGAAGTACGATCTGGTTACCAAACACAGCTATAGTCATTTCAAGCATCGTTTGATTATGAATATTGGTCCTTCTCGAGGGTGATATTAAGATTATCACTTAGCGACTAAGTTAATATTAAATCACAAGATACCATATTTGTACCAGCTCACATAGGTCGCATATAAATCGTTGTATCTCCCTTACTGTCATGGTGAGAAATATGATCTTAACGGTGTTAGAAAGAGAAAACTCCACGATTTATATCCAAATCTAGAAATTAACCTTAATTTAAAATTAACCAAAATTACGAATCGCAATTTGAAAGAAAAAAATTTAACTTTGGGAATTTTTTATTAATTATTTTTACATTAAATGACAAAAAAGTGAGTGGACAAATAAAATCAGTTTGTATTTATTTATTTTTTTGTTTTCAGTAATTTTAATTAGAAAAAAATTTAGGTTAGCCATTTTTAAACTTTTGTTTGTATTAAAAATTTTAATGTTTCAAAAATTATATTTTAATATGTAAACGAATTTCAAATACCGTTTTCAGTTTTCGGATTGTTCAGAAATATTCCATTTATTTGGATTTTAATCAAAGCGAAAATAATTTTTCCTTTTGAAAAAATACGCCGTATTTTCGAATGGTTAAGAAAAAGGTATATTCCCCAGAAGATGATTGAATATTTACAGATATTCTCTAGAAGAAATGAGGATTTGACCTTTCACATGCTGGGCTTCTGACAGTAGAGAGGAAATTGATATCAGTTCAAGACAGAATTTCGATATTTATTAAGTTTTTGATCAGTATTAACAGAAGTAAGGAATAATTAACCCCACATCTCGCGCCCACAACACACTTCCATCTGTTTTTTCTTCAGCGCTCAAATCACCTGTTTGATAAATATTTTAGCACTCTCCGGGAATTGAGCTCGTGATTCCATTATGGTTAATTCTATACATTACCAGTATTCCACGGAGCTACATAAATAATTTCAGGTGAGTTCACATTTTAAATGAGATAATTCTACGAGGGGCAATTTTTTTGCAGAAAAATTACTTAATTTTGAACGGAAATCCCAAATCCACGAATTTTAGCTGATATTTGAAGTAAAGCTAATTGGCACAACGTTACGAACAACGGAACTTTATGAGTTTCTTGTCTGGCATATGTTTATTTTTATATTTTTATTTATTTTTTTATTTAACGCCTAGAGTATTTACAATAATATACTTGTGACATTTAGTCGAAAGCAAAAAAAAAATGGTACATTTGGTTGGTAGTAAAAATTACACATAAGTCATAAAAACACAACAACAAAAAGTGAAAAATACAGGTTTACAAAAATACAAGATCAGTTTAGGAATAGTGTTAGAATAAATATTTTACATGATCCACAAAACTCGCCAAGTTGATATTAAATACGTCAACATCACCAAGTATTGATTTCCCATAGTGTGAAATCGTTGTATCGGAGAGTGGGCAATGTAGTTACGCTTATGAATGCTGCATTAGAATAGTGTATTTTGTCGTATGTTCATACATTATTTCAATTACCTAGATGCTGTTTGAATATTTTTTTTATAAATTTACAGGTTACAAATAAGCTGATAATATTCTGATTGCACCTACCATACCAGTACTAGCCCTAGTGAATTTGGTAGGCGGGTACCGCTGCCCCGAGAACCATTTATTGCAAACACCTCTGCCATAGTTCACCACAAGTGTTTCGCTACGTTTGGTGACTTAGCAGGGGTGCCCATGCAGGGGTGAGGTTTGTCTCGATCTTGATGGCGGATGCGTCTACCCACCTGCTATGCTGCGGGCCGGATCAAGAGAGACTGGTTGAGGGAGGCCTTTTGACCTCTCCAGCAGGACTCTCTTGGAACATTAGACGTAAGTCCTTTATAAATAAAAATTGCCTTGCACCGCAGTGGAAGGGTTAGATTAATGCGTTCGTCACTCCTGGACACTCTGACCTCCAGATTCCTACCTATTAGTCATACATTTTCCTTCCCTTACTTTTCCTAAAAAAAATTCTCCACACAGACCATAAACACTTTTTTTTATGAATACAACTTTCCCAACTGCCCCCGTCTAAAGACAGTGAGTCTATGGCATCCCCAATTGGGGTATGTAGTGAGGCTGAAGGTAGTGGGGGAGGGGAAGGAAATAAGTAAGAGGAAGGTGGGGAAGTACCTGGCTATTCAGATCTGGTCACAAAAACATGGCTTAAGCCAATTCAACGTTTTGTTTTCGAATTGCAACGTTTCAATTTTGAATGATGGTCTTACACCAGGGCGATACTGAGAGTAACTTCCACTCTGAAACATGCCGCAATTATACTTTACATTATATTTAATTAATTAACTGTGAAATAACACAAATTAATCAAATAAATGGTTCAACCCGCGACCTTCGGATTGAGAATCGAGAGCCTTACCCCTCAACCACGGAGGCCGTTTTGATTGCAATGATATACTATAAAGTGACCGGACAACTCAACAAGATATAACTTCAATACCTCTTTTAAAAGGTCATTAAAAATTATGAAAAAAAAAAGATTTTGGGCAATTTAAAAAAAAAATCATAACTTTTAATGACAAGGGGTGTTGAAATGCCAGTTGTTGAGTTGTCTTAGAACCTTATAAAGGATAGCAACATACCTACTTAGAATTCCCTTTGATTTGCACTGTTCCATGTCTTTTTCTCATTCTTTTGTACAACCGTACTGCTACCGGCTCAATTTTAGCACCACATCTCAGAACTGTGATTAGGTTCATCTCGTGACAGGAAGATCGATCTCTGTATTATGGTGCACAATGAGATACTGCTGAATCCAAATACACGGGCTGATCTAGGTACCCTATTCATCTCGTAGTCGGTACCTTATCAGTCCACTTTTAGTCCATCAATCACACCACTGATCTTAATCATCTGCTTTGGATATCCAACGTGAATTATTATACATCTAATATGTTTTTTTAGGAAGCCTACAGCAAATTTATCCATATACGTACTAGAGCTAGGAGATTTCTCATGTCTACTAACAAGTGTTGCCAGTTTCGTCATGGCTAGTTCCAACTGGTACCCGCGCACACATCTTTGACACCCTACTTAATATTTTAGCTACTGTAGTTTGCAAATAGTAAAACAAGAATAAAATTGCTGACAAGCATTTTAAGAATCCGTTGAGATTTTTTTAACCCCTTAACAACTCATGTAGATCTCCTAGAAATAATTGTATTTCCCTTACTATCATAGTGAGAAAATTTGATCTAAAATCTAAACGGTATTGGAAAGAGAAAACACCACGCTAAAGATATAAACATTTGTGTAACCAAAGTTTCCGGCCGAAATTTAAACTTTATGGACTCGAAGAGACCCATGTATTAGGAGGGTGGAAACACAGTATCCTGCAAATCGTTCCACAGTCGAGCTGCTGAACTCAAGAAAGACTTATAGAAACGAATGGTTCTCACGTGACAAATGAGAACGTACGCGTAAATGTAAATGAATCAATGACGCTGGTTCCTCGGAACACCTTCGATTGAAATTCCAGTAGAGATAGGAAATTTACATTTTAAAGGTTATAATCTCTCCGAAGACATCGAATAACAACAGCTCATGACAAAAGTCATAAGTTATTACTAAAAAACCAACTAAAAAAGTACAGGCATGTTTACGAATTTTCGACAACTTTGTCGGATAATCCGATTTTAGTTTGCCTGCAAACGAAAAATATATGCATTCACACTTAAATAATCAAAAACATCAGTAAAATTAAAAAAGCCACAAAAAATTAAGTTTTCTCAGTTTGCCTTATATCGCTAGAAATATAGGTAATAGGTATAAAAATCGCCTGGCAAGCGGAGAATATTGGTCACGATTTCAAGCACGAATGTGGTTCTTATTTACTTTTGAATAATTTTTTAAGAAATAAAACATTTAATCAATGGAAACTGTCACAGATCATTTCAAGAATGAAATTGAGTTTTTCTAATGTTGTTGCGTTCTTATAATATTTCTGATTGCAAAATACATTTTTAGTAGTTAATGCTTATATGTTTTATAAAGTAATTAACAAATATATAATTCTCGTCAAGCGAAATGGTAGAAAAGACTTTAATTTATTCTATACATATTTTTTCGTTTTTATAATATAAACCGATTCGTAGTAAATATTAATCGAAAATAGTGATTTGGCATTCATCTTCGCCTTAATTACTAATCAAAAGATCACCGCTTAGTGAAACACTACACATACAATATGTCTCTTCAATTGTAAATTTATTATGTTGTTATTTATTATTCGCAACAGCTTTAGCTCTGTCTAACTGTCAAATTAGTAATTTGTTGAAAGCTGAACGCAAGTCGAGTCATGACGTCACTCACTCCGAAAACAACTAAAATTACAACAATATTGAAAGCTGATCAGTTCATATGACGTCACTCACTTCGTCTACAATGGAAAGTAGACCCAATGTTGGCATGAAAAAGCCCCCGACTCAAATAATTGTGATGAATTAACGAGTCAAGATCCATCCATCAATAGTGACGTAGTAACTGGTAGCGCTTCATCAAACGATTCTAATTATTATTGTTATATGGAAGATGAATATATTTCTAATTTAACTTCTGATGGCTTGGTAGGTACTTGGTATCACCGCCGACTTGTGTAATCGGTTGTAATACAATTTTCACAGTGGTTAATTTATTATTGTAGAAAATTTTATCGAATTATTTTGGCCAATGTGAATTTTTCGTTATGGCTATTTATAATAATTCTTCTCGCTTTATTAAAGTTGTCGGCATTGATCTAGAATAAACTAGATATACAATTTATTTATTTAAATTACATTCTTTATTCAGTAATTACATTCTCTATTCAGTAATTACATTTTTTAGTCTGTAATTACATTATTTATTCAAACAGTAGTGAAGAAAATATTTATAAATAAATATTATTAATTGTTGTTATGTACTGATATTGTTGTCGTCGTCGTAGTTGTGGTTGTCATGTTACTGAAGCTGTTGTCGTTGTTGTTATCGTTGTCATATTGAAGATCCTGTTATCGTTGTTGTATCGTTGTAATGTTGTTATTGTCGTATTGCTGGTACTGTTCTCGTAATTGTTATCTTTGTCATGTTGCTGATTCTGTTATCGTTGTCATGTTGCGGATGCTGCTGTCATTGTCATCCAACATATGTTGTCGTTGTTGATATCGTTGTAATGTTACTGATGTTAATGTCGTTGTTGTTATGGTTAACATGTAGATGATACTGTTTTCGTTGTTGTTATGGTTGACATGTTGCTGATGCTGCTATGGTTGTTGTTATCGTTGTCGTATTGCTGATACTATTGTCGTTATTGTTATCTTTGTCATGTTGCTGAAGCTGTTATCGTTGTCATGTTGCTGATGCTGCTGTCGATGTCACCAACGCATCATTATCCCTCTAGAGATCCAACTGCTCCCCACTTTTGGAACCAGTGGGACTATGGAATACTTAATCGGGGATGTTGTGAGACTGAACTAGTTATGAGATCATGTCACTAAAACGAATAAATCGTTGTTATTACCAGGCCAATCTTATCTTTTTTACATCAATGGTAGTTGTACATCATTTGGTATTGAAAGCTTTCGCCACGGCTGGGATATGAAAGCTAAACTGCAAAAAACATAGTTAGCTACAAGTACCTGAATATAATTCGCGATAATAATGAATGAATGCAATGGTTTATGGTTTATGGTTTCACCGCCGTATTCAAAATCATCATCATTCAAAAATGAGAATCGTTTTCTCATTGAAATAAAACCCATTGATGTCATTTATTCGGCAACTAGAATCACGTTGGCGATGGTATTAATTTCTAAGTGACCTTTGAAAGAAATATCAATGGGCGTATGATGTTTTGGATATTAGATCGTTTTATGATTGTTTCACGGGTGTCATAACCAGTGCTGAGCCAAATGCATTTCTTGCGTATAAAATGTTTCTAACAAGTTATTTGACATTAGAAAAGAAAATTCTGGTGAACTTGCAAAATACTTCATTATTATATTTATTTATTTTTTATTATTTATTTACAATTAAAATACATTGTTATAATATATATAAATAAAATGATTGTCGTGAAGACCATCGGGTCATCATCATTGGAAAGTGATCGTGAAAGAAGAACTGGGAGCTGCCACCTCATCATCAAGGTAAGGGCCATTCCTATCGTTTCCTTCCCCCCTTGTCGATTAAAACACACAATCTTATACACTCGTAATTTTCGCTACACATAATTTAGTTTTACAGTCCACACGGTGTCATCGGACACTAAACAATTACGTCTTATCCTATATATAATAAATGTTGAAAGAAATAATAATATTATAGAGCAGAAAATATGTGCGTATGAATCATCAAAACTTTTGAACTCTTTTTAGGCCGTAATATTATTTTCTACCACATATTTCCATAAACTATGGAGCATTGATTTAACTATCAAAATATTAAACAAAACGACATAATGTTGTTTAAGACGCACTTTCGTTACATGTTAGACTGTTGCAAACTCCTGGATGTAGTGCATTTAAGATTACCTACTCGACTTACTAGGCATAGGTACCTATTTCAATGTCACCATTCGCAAACAAAAAACTAGTTTGGTATGTGTTGCATTGCGCTAGCTTTGCATGCCGTTTACCCTTGTATAATAGTTTATTCTGGAATAAACTATTATTCTGGAATTAACTATTATTCTGGAATAAACTATTATTCTGGAATAAACTATTATTCTGGAATAAACTATTATTCTGGAATGAACTATTATTCTGGAATGAACTATTATTCTGGAATATACTATTATTCTGGAATAAACCATAATTCTGGAATCATTTTTTTTCTGGAATCATTTTTTTTTCTGGAATAAACTATTTTTTGGAATAAACTATTATTCTGGAATAAATTATTTTTCTGGAATAACTATTATTATAAATACGTCATCATGCATATAGATTGTCGAAGAGATCTCTCAGATTTCTTCGTACACTGATTTTAACACTTCATTAAGTATTATTATTGATACGAGTGAAGACGGGGGACTTGGGAAAGTTCTCTGTTGATTTGCGTGTCAAATCTATGATGGAGAATGTTCGATATCGTCAATTAAAAATGGTTGAGTGTGTAAAAATATTTTCCGGTTGGTGGTCATAATATTATATTCAGTGTATGTATAGGTTCTAACTACATACTACCAGACTCTATCTGAGATATCAACACAATTTTGTCTGACTTTTCCTTCGTTGAACAATTTATTAACAATATTTATTTATTTTCTGTGTTAAACGCTCATGGGACTGTTACGTTGGGTAGGTACATAATTTTATCTACCCAATGTATAATGTTAATATTAATAAAATAAATTTAACACAAATAATATCTTGACATAAAAAAATTATTTAAGTATGTTTTAAATATCGAATGTGTTACAATAAAATTATCGATAACACTGGTATATTCGTTCGCCAAACTATATGTTTATATATATATACTAGCTTACCCGGCAAACTTCGTACCGCCTCAGAATCAATAAAGTTGTGTTTAATTTATTAGCTGGAAAAAATTAAGTTTTTATTAAGTTAAAATAAATACTCTAAGTTCAAAAACTGAAATTGAGCTGTTGACTAAGCACGAAATGTTCGGCACGCTACACCATTGACAGTTCGAATTGATTCAAATTATGTCGACCAATGCACATTATTTGAAAAGCCGTTCCATATAAAATATATGAAAAAAATAATTTTCTTCATAATTATTTTTCCCGTGATTTTTCCCGATGTTTTAATAGTTATTCTGTTAATCGTGACGGAAACAAATCCAACAAATCAAAGATCATAAAAATCGGTTCAGCCGTTCTTGAGTTATAAATGGTGTAGCTAACCCTATATATATATATAAACTATTATACAAGGGTAAACGGCATGCAAAGATAGCGCAATGCAATATATACCAAACTTTGAAATAATTAAAAATAGACAAAATAACAAAACAAACTAGAATAAAAATAGAAGACAATTGAAAAATATTAAGTACATAAATGTAACATTTTAATTAATGAATACCATATTAGCGAAACTCAATCAAAATCTAAAATATGAAAATCAGAAAAAGATCGTGTAAGAAATGTAGCCTAATAGCCGCTCATGGAGAAAATTTGATCATCTCCCATCTCCAGAGGGTCATCAATGAAAATGTTGTCTATAAGTTGGAACTTTTTATTAGACTTTATATTTTTGGGTGTCCCTCTTTAAGCAAATATCATCCAATTTTTTAGGCCTCTTTAGAACTCCGTGGTCGAGAGGTTAAGATCTTCAACTTTATTTGAGTTTTCCCAAACATATTTCAAGTAATCTCATCATTGGGATAGAAGTCCATCACATGTATACATAGTTATCTACTGTTTTTTTTTCATTTCAATGTCATAGGTCAGACTACCAACGCTTTTAACTGTAGGTAATTACTGACAATCAACCGTATTCAATATTCATTGCGCCCGTTCGGTATGATTAACTACCTTTAAAATTCTATTGCGCCGCTCAGTATCGCAATGGCGAGATACAAAGATTGAGCCTTAAATGGTGTTAGTTCTGTTTAATGACCCGAAATGAATAAGAATACTAATAATATACTTCATCAAATTTTGCAAATTCACTTTGTGGCACCATTTTATTAATGGCAAATTAAAAAAACTTGGTTTTTACCACGATAATCTTTATTTTAACAAATCGACATGTTTCGAGAACGATGTTCTCTTCCTCAGGACATAAAATGTACTAAAACTAAATAATCAAGTATAAAAAGTTATGCGTGGTAGAAATTGAAGTAGTGGGGGGAGAGAGGTGGTGACGGGAGGTGCTTAGAACATCAAAAACAAACAAAAAAATTGTCTTTGATGTTCTAAGCACCTCCCCTTTCCACCTCTCCCCCACCCCACTCTTCCCTGTTGATCTTCTAAGCACCTCCCCTCACCACCTCTCTCCCCCCACTACTTCAATTTCTACCACGCATAACTTTTTATACTTGATTATTTAGTTTTAGTACATTTTATGTCCTGAGGAAGAGAACATCGTTCTCGAAACATGTCGATTTGTTAAAATAAAGATGATCGTGGTAAAAACAAAGTGTTTTAATTTGCCATTACTAATAATATAGTTCAAAATTGATAGAATACTTAGTTTTAACCACGTTATTGTTTAAAAAACCAACTTGTTTCGTAAGAAATGTTTACCTCATTAGGGTTTACTTAATAAACTATCAATGGATATTCTGTATTTTATTAATTTTGAATTAAAATGATGCCACAAAATAAATTTGCTGTGTTTGAAGAAGTAATTCAAAAATAGAAATATTAATAACATAGTATTTGAATGATTTGTATAGCGCCATGATTGTGAAAAATCAACCCAAGGGCGCTGTACAAGTTTATAACATACTAGCTGGCCCGGCAAACTTCGTACCGCCTCAAAATCAATAAATGTTGTGTTTAATTTATTAGCTGTTCGAATTGATTCAAATTATATTGACCAACGCACATTATTTGAAAAGCCGTTCCATACAAAATGTATGAAAAAAATTATTTTCTTCAAAATAATTTTTCCCGTGATTTTTTCCTATGTTTTAATAGTTATTCTGTTAATCGTGACGGAGACAAATCCAACGAATCAAAGATCATAAAAATCGATTTAGCCGTTCTTGAGTTATAAATGGTGTAACTAACCCGACTTTATTTTATATATTAAGATTTGTACAATGATCTATCTCACTACTTTCTACAGACTAGACATTTTGTTATAACAACTAATGTCTAATAGTTCATCGATCACTAATACAAAACTATATGTACAATGCATTTGATCAATGAACGTGATGCTGCGTTAAAATGTTAATATATTGATTTATTAATATTCTGTACAGGCAGAAACCATACAGGACAATATTTACGTAGCAGGTCACTGGAGATTAACACCGTTTTTGTTTAATAGAGAAATTTTGATACATGCTGATTTGATAGATAGGTACAATTTGCATACAATAATATAGCTATAGTATATTTCCGGGGCCTTCCATTTAAAAAACACTGTGTAATTAAGTGGAAGATGCTCTCAATATCGCCCTGGTGTAAGACCGCCATTCAGAATAGAAACGTTGCTTGAAATGTCTTTAGTTGTGTTTAGGGACCAGATGTGAATAGCCAGATACTTTTCCACCTTTTCCCATCTCCTTCCCTTTCCCACTACCTTCAAACATAACCCAATTGGGTATGCCATTCAGTGAAGCATTCGGGATTCTTATGCGGTATTCACATAAAAGAGGTAAATTCCCCACCTTCCTCTTCCCCATCTCTTACCCCTTCCCAATGGCTTCATAATCACAATCCCCAAATGCTTCCTGCTCTTTTAAGGCCTTTTTTAGAGACTTTTTTAAGACCAAAATTTAGAACTAAAAATTTCATTCCAATGCAACGAAGGGAATAATTCCTGCCCTTAAAAATACGTAGGAATGGAATTTACATCTATCAACCCTTAATATTTAATTAAAATATTTCAACTATTTCTATGAAGTTATTTGATTACTGTTGTCATTGTGATTGTTATTAAGTTATCATTTAAAAAACACTGTGTAATTAAGGATCTCTGTAATTGCAACCCTTAATTTGATTGAAGGCTGTCAAAAATACCGTTGGGCCGTCAAAGAAAAAGACGTCTTACTATCTTAAAAAAAATATATTTAGCCAGTCGCCGCGGGGTCAATCCATTACTAGCTTACTCCTCCATCATTGCACAAGCAACATTTTCCATTTTTAACAATTTAAGTAGGAGGAATTGAAATATTATCAGGATACGTTAATTTAATTAATTTTTTCGTCCCAACTGATCCCAACCGTCTGAAATGTGTGGGTGAGACTATGGCATCTTCAATTATTGGGGTATGTTATGTAGCTGAAGGTAGTGGGAAAGGGAAGGAGATGGGGAAGAGGAAGGTGGATAAGGGCCTAAATAATTAGATCTGATCACAAAATACGGTGAAAAACACCTTTTCAAACAACGCTTCAATTCTGAATGGTAGTCTTTCACAGGGGCGATACTGAGAATATCTTCCATTCTGGAACATGCTGCAAATATACTTTATATTATTTTTAATGAATTAATTGTGAAATAACACAAATCAATTCAATTAAACTTACTCGTGCACGCTGGGATTTTAACCTGCAATCTCCGGAATCACAGTAAAAATCTTCAGTTGATATTTAATTATTAGAATGATTATTGATTTGGATAAAATTATTTAAAAACTCTAAACTCTCTTTTTCTACTACACTCTAAAATATTATGTCTACATAATAATATGATGACTTTAACTGCTACTAACTTAAACTACAATACTGCCGCCATGGGTGGAACCACAGTATCGTGTTTCAGGATCTCAAGTGACGGCAAAATAAAATAAAAAAAACTTCTACTAACCCATTTACATTGAGTTATTTATTAATAATATTTTTTATGTTACTGGTACATATTATTATACATATATGTAAACAGTAAAATTCCTTAAAAATAAATTAAAAATAAATAAATAGTGGAGAGCCTTAGCTTTCGACCACGGAGGTCTCGTTTGTCTATCCTTTAAAAAAACCGTGAAATCGCGAAGAAACAGACTGCACTTGTCAATTTTCGGTACCTAGGAAATTGGAAACGTAATAGATTTTCAACCGATGATCCGCCATTTTGCCAGGTATTGTTTAGTAACAATGTTTGTTCTTCGCACCATTACGCCTTGTTTCTCGCCTCAGAAATAAAATACAATCACCCCCTCTTTCCGCGGTACGATGATCTCTAGTCATTATCGAGGAACGATGATTGCCGATTAAAAAGCAAACGAGGCGAGATCTAAATGTGTATAACTTATGGAATGTTAAAAATACTAATACATTGACAATTTCGAATTAAAATTTAAATACATTGGCGCTTTGCATGTACTTTTTGAGACTAATCAGTAGCTTGTTAATGAAGTCTTTAGTCATAATTTAACAACTTTCGTTTCTCCAAGCTGAAAAGGAATTTTGTTTTGAAGAGTTTTATTTTCTATTTACATTTGTTACTTAATTTTTTTATTTATCTGCTACTGGTTTCATTAGCAAAATTAAAGCTTACATAAAATTTATACAAGTACAGAAATGATTAGATTTTATTAGGTAGGGGTAGTGGGTGATTTTAGGGGAGAGAGGAGGGGGAAGGATGGAAATTTAAGTAAAAAATTTACATAGAAAATAAAATAATTCAAATCAAAATTTCTAGAAATTGTTACATAATTAATGCCCATGAAATACAAAAAATTGATAACGAATTATTTGATCGCATCGATCATATAGATTTATTAATTAAGATGATGATTTCTTTCAATTTCAAGAGCTTCGTTAGTTCACCTCCATTAATTAATATGACAGTAATTTTACACGACAAACGACATTATTAAAACAGTTGTGTATACTAACCGAAGCTCAATGGCAGCCAAGACGTTTTGTCTACCGGGTGACTGTCGGTACCAATTGCTGACCGTGATACCATCTAACGCCACCTAATAATAATTATAGATGAGGGATTTAATCAATATCAATATCAATGGGGTTTTATCGATCGACCAGTTATATTTAACCCAGGAGTAGGACGCAAGGCGCCTTGTCGTATCCAACCCGGATGGGTTGACCCTGAGGAAAATAATTTCCTTCAAGGCAAATGTCAATGTTTGGGGATGTTGCGTGGAGGGTCTTTTTAGAGAAGGAAGGAGTGGCAGTGATCGGAAGGAAAAATTTATGAGGGGTGGGTAAGTGAAGAAACTGCTGAAGTAATGGATCCATCCCTACCACTGCGGTGCAAGGTGATGTTCAGAGAGAGTCCTGCTGGAGAGGTTAAAAGGTCTCTCTCAACCAGTCTTTCCCGTTACGGCGTGCTACGCAGTTAGCAAACGCATCCGCCGCCAGGACTTTGACAAACCTCACCCCATGAACCCAAGCACCCCTGCTAAGTCACCAAACGTAGCGAATCACTTGTGGCAGAGGTGTGCATTATCAAATAAATTATACCCGGTGCGACGATAATCATACCCGCCCCCCAAAGACAAGACGAGATGAGAACTTTTATGCTATTGACCAAAATTGTGATAGAAAACTAGATAAGTACCACACTATTGGATTGAACCTCTTCACAAAGTGATCGGATGAGAATCATTCGAATGTACTACACAGGTAGCTTATTATAAATTAGGATACGGTTCATCTCATTACGCCAGTTAGACTGCGAGCTGCTAGGAAAGTAGTTAAAATCTATGGCTAATGGACTTGCGAATAGAATTGTCTTAATTATACGTAAGTGTCAAGAGGCAAAGGTCACACTGGTAATATTGTGAATAGATTTATCAATAATTATTATAAAACATCTTACTGGAACTAATTTTAAAAGTTTCTTCCTTCTAATAAACTTTATAAGATAAATATGTTAAAAAAGACTTGGTACCAATTTCAATTCTATAGGAAGCTCTAAGTTATTGTGAATCTGGGGAACCAAACACTGAGGAAGCCCATGTATCAAATGGTAAATGGCAGGTAAATATCAACCATGTACAAATAATGTTGGACGAGCGTTTGGCGTGTTTCCCGATTACGTACCATGACGTACGTACCGTATCAATGACGCTAGTTCCTCGGAGCCTCTTCCATTGTAATACTGCATGGTAGAACAAGGACTGCATTCCCACCTAACGTATACGCTTTAAAGATTCCAATCCATTTGTTAAGATAGAGGAATATATCATACGGACCGCCTGTTTCTGCGCAGAGTAAAAGGTTTTTCAAGTATTTTGGGGCTCCAGGAGGTCTAACATGGAGGATCGATAAAACCCTATATCAATACGATATTGACCAAATCCGTTATCTATGGTCAGTTATCAATATTTGCGAGCACGGTCAACGATCGTTAACACATATTCCGACTGAGGATTGATAAATTTTAGAGCGGCCTCCATAGTATCAGATAAGTTTCGGTTAACTATCAGTAAACGCATTTATTTGGATAATATCCTTCGTTTTGCAAAATTACTAGTTTATTATAGAACGGAGGTCAACTAACGAAGCTCTTAGAATTGAAACAAGTCGTATACGCGATCCATAGACTTAAATAATTCAACTAAGACGCGACCAATGAATTCCGTTTGATCTTTGAAGTATGACTCAAAACCACATCCCGTTTAGTGTCAAAAAGTAAATGTCATAAAGTAAATAGTGTCAAAAAGTAAATGAAAAAGTGTTTCAATTCAACATTGCCAATTTATTAATGTTTTTACGTAATTGTTCAGCATTTGACATTTCGTAGTGTTAACTTATCAAAAATACCTACCTTCAGTATTTCACCGTATATAGTATATGTTTATCGTACTAGGATAGAGAACAACATATAAGAAATAATAAGAGAGTGTCCATTGTTTATATTTGTGTAAATTAATGTGTATGTGTAAACATATGAACTTGTGTATGTGTATATGTGTGTGCCTTCACATATGTGCATGTGAATGCGTACAAATATATAGTTATATGTATTCATATATGTATGTGTGCATCTAATCACACACGCATGCATGAATACATATAAAACAAGAATTAAAATATGTGTTAAATCTATATTCCTCATCTTTTCTCTTTTATACTTTTTATACTCTTTATCTACTCTCTTTTGTATTTTATACTTTCTGTTATAGTTTTTTCAACTTCATTATATTTTTTTCTTCTACAACTTTTCCAATTTTCAAGCATGTTTATATACTTAATCCATATATGTTTACACTAGACTTCATAAAGTAACCAATTAAACTTATATATAATTGGTCACCATAAAACAGGCAGTATGGTGATTTAATATGTCATTTATATGTAAATGTTTTAATGTATAGCATGTATTTTATAAATAAAATAAAAATAAATAGATTTCTTATATATTATCTGTCTATACCAATTCGGCTGTCAACGGAGAAACCGTGCTCGTGACATTGATATGAAACCATCGGAAGTTACGCCTTTCGATCCGATATTGTAAATTTAGAGCTGCTGACCAGTGTGGTTATATTACTGTAGATATTCTACTGTTGGTTGCATTCAGACCTTCTCCTCTCCGTGTGATGTTGACTTTTGATTAATAATATCTGGTTTGATTGATCAGAAATCTGCCGCTTGATGACCATTGTAATAGTGTTAACGGCAACATTATTGATGGAATTATAACGCACCGGGCGCCATCAACTTGACCGTACTCCATTAGCTTCTTTGTGAGGAAGTAGGGATCTAATAACGGGGAAATTCACACATTTTACACTACCAGTAACTTGCATACATTTTTATTGGCGTCAGAAAAAAAAATTCTTGAGAAAATATTTTTTAAATATATATACTTGTTTTATACTTGATATTTGGTACTTGAGAGGAGTGGCAGGAGTTACGAAATGAGATCATATATGAAACTCAACGATCCGAAGTGATCTAAACATTGAACCACTGGTACTTTTCATAGAAAAATCACAACTGAGGTGGCTTGGGCATGTACTAAGAATGTCTGATGACCGAATTCCGAGGAAGATACTGAGTGCGATTCCAGAGGGTAGACGTCCAGTGGGCCGCCCTAGACACAGTTGGGTGAGGCAACTCCAGAAACTGTGTGAGGAGACGATGGACGATAGACGATGGATCTGCTACGGACGGAGGCCGAACAATCAGCACAATACAGGGACGTATGGAGGAGCCTTGTCGATGCAGTGGGTCCCCGACCCGAATAGGTCAAGGGGAAGAAGATGATTTTTTTTATTTTAACAATTGTGTGTCAAAACGATTGATTTGCTAAGTCTATATATTTTGTATACAATATCAGACCGAATATTATTTTAATTTAGGTGTTACTCAGAGGGAATCAAATTTTTTTTTAAATGGTTTCGCCTAAGTGTGTTTGAATTTGAAATATCTAATAAATTTATCCAAATGATAATCCAGGGGTGAAAAGTAAGAACATGATAAAGGAAGTATCTGCATCTTAATAGCAGACAAATTTCTACAAGAGAGGGCAATCGAAAGAAGAAGAAAATATTTAACAGTGTATTATACTTGTATATAAATATTGTTGTAAAATTAAATTGAATAAATTATTATGTATAATGTTTATTAAATTAAAGAAAAACAGTAGGTACCACCATCAGACAAGCTGCCACGTTGCCGCTTTGCATGACAATTTTTTTGTTATTATAAAAATATTATTTTTATTGTAATATAAAGGTTTTACAATAACTAAATAAAATAAAATGGCAACTCTGAGCTGGCATATTAAACAAGTAAACTTTTACGATTTACATCTGATTTCCATTTGAGATTTGGGGGCATACATAAAATGGAAGGACAGTGTTGATAATTTTGATTAAATAAGTGGTTTACAAAAAGTGAATTGTTTTCATTTAATGAATCTTAAGTTATTAAATTTCTTTCAGCCAACCAGTGATAGTTGATTAAACCAATACATAGAAAATATGTTAGTTTCGATTAAGGTTTTTATTCAATGAAGATAATTTTCCAGTGTGTAAAAATAAAAACAACAATTCAAACATTCAAAACTGTTTTAAAAATTCAATGATATTTTACCTGAGCCGTCAAAAAAACTCATTGTGCAAGTGGCTCATTCACACAATTCACGCGATTCATGAGTTTCACACGCAGTGCGTTATGATTTCATTACTTTTTGTGCAATCTAATTATTAATATATTAAGTATAATTCACCACTTACTTATGTTATGATTAATGAAACAACATAATTATATTATTAGAGTTCTAATAAATGTGCTGCTTTCAGAATACTGTTAAGTTAAGTACCCAGGCATTTAAAAATGTTTTTTGTTTTTATAAATCGTGATAAACTTATTTCCCACATAATATTTTTTGGTTTCCTGTCATTTTGTGTTGAATTGAGAAATAATATTTATTTATTTTTTTGTTAAAGTAGAAACTACTAAACTTAAAGCACTTATTCATTTCTTGCTTCTTGTTAGCGATTGCCTTTTTAGCCGTTGTTAATTCCATTCTCAAACAAGACGGTAACGTCCCCCGGGAACCATTTATCGGATAACCAACACTGCACTGTGGTTCACTACGTTTGGTGACTTAGCAGGGGTGTCCGGGTTAATGGGGTTAGGTTTATCTAGGTCTTGGCGGCCAATGCTTTTGCCCACTTTGGGAGAGATTTGGTGAGGGAAACCTAACCTACACCTATCCAGCGGCTCTCTCGACATCGCCTTGCACCGCAGTGGAAGGGATGGATTTATACGTCCTTTACTCCTAGACACATTGACCCTAAGATTCCTACCCTTCCCTCAAACCGTTTTTCTCCTTCCCAGAACTTCATTGCCTTCCTTTTCCTTAAACCCTCCACACAAATATGACATAGGTCCCGAGGGAATTTTTTTCTTCAGGGCCTCCTGTGTGGGGTTAATATTTTTTTTAAATATCAGAAATTGGGGATGCCCTAATCTCACTGGCCAGTTTTAGGTCTTTGGCAGCATTAAAATTAAAAAAAATCAAAACCTTACTGTGGCTCTGAGTTATAGAGTAGGCAGCAGTAACAAACATGTTGTACAAAATAATCATCATCGATTTGTCTTCGACAAGATTCCAAGCATCAGCAAAGATTTGTTTAGAACAAACTTTTCAAACAAAATCTTTATATGAATCTAAACGACCACAACAAAGTTTATGGCATTAATGTAACTTGGTAAGATTCAGTAGTACGGTAAAGTATAGAATAATATAAAACATTTTACAATAATAACGCAACTGGTTTATGGCTTACATTTTGCGCCACAGACTTAATGTGTTCAGATTGAATGGCTTTTAAATCGACGACGAAAGAAAACACATCTGATGAAAAGAAGAAGAAGAAACGTGGAGATTAAGATCTTTGAATGACCATATACGAGTAAGTCTTGAAGAAGAATAAAATAAGTTAAACCATTATAATCATAATGTAAACACTAATTTTATAAATAAGTTTGAATGTCAAATCTGTCGACAAATGGGGGTACTTCTTCTCCAGTCGCTTAAATACTCCAATCTCCATGATACACAAGGTTCCTCCACTCCTCGTGGACCTACGCTGCGTGGAGAGCCAAGGACACCGACGTACCGGACACCAGAGATACAGGTCACTCCAGCGCAATGGTGGCCTTCATCTGCTTCTTCTGCCTTCCTATTTGTCAGTGACTACAAGTTCCTCTATATTGGACATGTGTCCATGGAATCCTAAGAATTTTTCGAATCCTTTCGCTGGCTTTAAGTGTCCATGTTTCCACACCGTACAGAAATATCGGGGACTAACTATGTTGTATTCTTAAATATAGTGAACTTCGTTTACAGCAAGAAGTTTGAGAAGAAAATAATGTCAGGAAAAAAATCTCTTGATTCTCACACAAGTTCACTTAATATGTTTGTATGTGACTCACTATTATAAAATTATTTGTGGCATTATTAAAGTTGAAGTAAACTAAATTAACAGGGGAGGGGTTTGGGTGTTTTGGTGCGTTTTCTAAGATGATTCTCGTCTTACATTAAAAACTAGAAGCCAGTTTGTTGTTTAGAAGGCTATTGGTCCCAAATTATTTCCATTCTCTTAGGGGTACTTCAAGGCTCCCTGCTGGGGCCTCTGTTGTTCTTTTCGTGTATAAATGATATCAAACATGTTATAAAACATTTAGATTTTCTATTTAATGCAGATGATATAAAACTATTTAAATGTGATTGCTATACAAATGATTGCAGTGAGTTACAAGAATATGTAAATAAAATTAATTAATATTACAAAAATAGTCACAGATTTGTCCTCTATAAAACAATTACCCTAGCAACGTAGCATATAACGATTAGAAAGACTCAGAGATCTCAAAGTTTTACTAGATTTAATCATGCGTAGCCAGAAGGGGGGGTGGGGCATTTTGCGGTCAAATCCCCGCCCCCACCAGAAAAATTAAAAAAAAAAACATAAAAATGAATGTGTGTACTTTACTTTAGATTTGCACAAATTTTAAATCGATGTACTAATTTGTATTGTATCGATCTACATATTTTGTTCACCACCATTCTTTAATAAAACTCCCGCATGATCCAAATAATTATTTGGTTTCCAAATCCATTAATCATTTTTATTAATAACTTAATCAGTCGGCAAAATTGGATTCGTATTTTCCGTCCAGTTAAAATCTGGCGCAATGTTATAACGTATTAATGAGGCGGTCACGCTTGGAATAGGTCCAGTCTCCCAGTATCGTACCGAGAGTAAGAGAGGTATTATTAACGTGTGTAGATACATATTATTATATGCAAGGAGAGCATTATTATAATATTAATATACAAAATTGAATGTTTCTTTTTTGTCCCTTATGCGGTACCTAAAGAATTCATCCGATGGCTTTGCAACTTTGGTAATTTGTCGTGTATTTCTATATATATAACGCACGAGAATTCTAGCGTAATGAACTTATTTCCTATATCATTCATGCGATTGTGATGAAACTTTGGGAAGGCATTATGAAATTTGTATAAAATATTTTCAATAAGTGGCGCGTGAGTTGAAAAATATATGTAATTTATATATTTTAGCTGCACGAAGGGCAGGAGGAAGCGGAAGGGGAAATTCAGGAGTTGGAAAGAGTGATTGCAAAGGAGACATAGTGGTGGTAGGGGATATCAGGTAAATTTGAATATTTCTCACACTGACGGTTGTATGTTGTCTGCTCAAGGGTCAAAACACCTTATGATTTATTAGTGTACACACCAAACGGAAAAACCAAAAATATTGTGTATCCAAAAGGACTTTAATAAATAGAATGAACACAAAATCTTTATTTGTGTTGCATAGCATCGCATGCCGGGTACTCGCTAGTACATATTAAAATAAAGGGAAATAATTGATTACGTAAATATATTCTTTTGTTAAATCAGTTTATTTTTGGTGTAAGAGTTTTTCGATATGAAAAAACCGACCAGCTACCTTTTTGACCTCTCCAGGAGAAGGTAGCACTCCCTTTCTTTCTCTCTCGGAACATCAATTTGCACCGTAGTGGGAGGAATGGATTCATTCATCCGTCACTTTTGGACACGCTGACTCTTAGATTCCTACCCACTCCTCATACATTTTTCCTTCCCAGAACTTCCTCTCCTTCCTCCAGGGCCTCTGGAGTTAATGTGAAAAAGTAGTCTTATGTTGAGAAATAAGTCGGAGGAGCTTTTTTTATTATTTAATCAGAAAAATAATACCTACAGACAGCAACTACCAAACAATATTAAAAAAAACTATAGATATAGATTTCACCTGCATCCTAACTGTTTCTCACAGATTAAATGGGTATCCTTCTAGTATCTATACGTATTGTTTTTTTCTATAGAGATATTATGAAATTTTTTAAAGATTTTTAAAAGTGCTAACTTTTTGGTAGCGTATGATGGAGTCGGGTCTGCAATTGAACACAGATTCAATTCAAATTAAAATCAGACAAACGATCGCAAAAAATACTTGTATGGAACAAACGTGTACGAAAGTTGCGCTGTTGAATGTTGAATGTTGCGAAGCCTTGTATATGTATAGAGCTTAGAGATAATGGTGCGAGAACAAGCAGGAAGATTCCTGCCATCTTCCGATCCATATCCAATGCTTAATTTGCCATCTTGTAATTGAAAACAAACACCTTCTGGTATATGGGTTTATTAAAGATCACTGGCTGAATTTATGCATTCAGCGAACATAAGGAAATAATGATAGAGGTACCATTTTTGGTAGCATAAGGCGATCCGCTCACTGAGGCATCTGAAAACTGTCAACTGGCAACTGTCTTTGTATGGCAATGTGATGGCCCGCACACTACATAATCACTCAAAAACCCGTTGTCAATGGTAACGCAAGCGGAGACTCGCGACTCGCACTGCTGATTGCCGTGGTCGACCGTTGCTAGTTGCCAGCTGTCAGCTGATTGTTCTTCGTCTATGGTTAAACAAGCTTTTTGACCAATCAAGACATAGAAACTAGCCGGTTTTAGTTTGGTTTCAGTTGCCTCGTCAGCGGAGCGCCTAAGGATTTATGAATATTATGGAATACAAACATGATTATATTTGAGTTTAATTTGGCGTAGGCACCATTTATAATTCTAAAAGCATCGGAAGTTCCTACCTGTTTCTCGCTGAAAGTACACTAGTGCTCAAAATGTGTATGATTATAATTTATAATGTAGAATAGCTGAATTCTTGCCAGTAGTTGGAAGCAAAAAGCTGTTATGTTGCTAAAAGCTTCTACTGGGCATTTTTTTTCAATGTTGTATAAAATAAGCAAACTTTAAATACTTTCATAACATGTTATACCAAAACCAACTTTTAATACGAGTATATTATTTACGGTAATATTTTTTTTTTACATTAGCTCCACACGTGCATCACAATTTCGGGACTTGCGGGGAAAAATAAATGAAAATGTGTGACTTAATTTTAAGCCAAATTTAAACATGGCGGTCGCTCATTTCAATATCCCACAAAGCCTTGCCGCTCAGTTTCAAATAATTGCATGCATTACATAAAATTATCCCGGTCCTAGTTATGGTACTGTTAATCTATTCAAATACATCTCCAACTTACCTTCTGCTTCGAAACGGTAAGCTCCTGGTACTTTGAAATTAGACTGTAAAAAACAACACGAAAAATGATACACCTCAATAGAAACAGCATCAATTAATATATTAATACGCTGTTTCATACTCTGGTTATTGCTCCGAAAGGAAAAAAATACATTTATTATAAATACTACTTGTTATTTAAGTTATTACAAATTAAACTTTTCTCTGATTGGAGTGGAAATTGTGATGAATCATCTGCAATATAAACTAATGAGTTTTTAATGTAAAAACAATACGTTTTTATGTACCTAAGTATAATAACTTTCTACGTTAAATATTACTTGTGGTTAATGTTATTGAATCCAATTATTTACCTTTAATGCGGATGTATGGATTTTAGTAACTAATTGAGTACATTACCTAAGTGATAATTTACTTGCACGTTTATCAATGTTTGTTTTTCATTGAAATGGTCGTACATAATAAGTGAGCAGGTATGAATAGCCATGTTCCTACATCCCAACCTCGCTCTTTTCCACATTCTTAACCCCCCATTTCCTATTGCTTCACATACAGTTGATCCCCCGACAGTTTAGCCTTTCGGCATACTTATATCCAAAATGCAGTCGGTTTAACAAAAATTATGGTGTACCTACTTACACAAAATATAACTAAGTTTCCTGAGGGGTGTGCAGTGGGGATATACCGCTGAACAATAACTGTAAAAAACATATTTTCACTCAAATGAATCAAGGATAAACTACTTGTCTGAATACTGTATAAACCAGCGGATAAGTACAACAATCGACATTGTAAATAAATTCGTTTGATATCCATGCCAACTTATTATTAAAGCTATTTTTTAAATCGATTTTGGGTTTAAAATTGCAAAAAAATTATAATTCAATAATAATTATAATTTCGGGGGCCAACGGGGGCATTTAGGTGGGAACTTACCAAGGAATACAATAATAGCACCTACGCTTTACTCATCCCAATTAAGTACTCCATTTTATCAAAATCACGACTTCGAGGGTCACAGAGAAACTTAATGGTTATTGTAAAAAATTAGAATGACTCAAAAGCAGATATAAAAAAACCTGAAACACTCTAAAAATTCTAAAGCCAAAATTCAACATTTCGAATGATTTTAACATTGCGTATTATAATCACCTTTATTCCATTTAAAATTGTAGCTTAATGGACGAACCAGTAGCAGGTTGGGAAAACTGAGGTCACGGGTTCGACTTTCGAAGCCATCTATTAAAATTAAGGCCCCGTTTTTGATTTGCCGTATCTGCCTTATGTCAGTACTATTTTTTACAGGCTAAAACCGTACCGATCTTGACTCCGACCAGCAAATGTATGACCATCAAATGTATGTATTGCAAAGTTGTTACAGAGTGATATATTCAAAAATATTATTATTATCCAAACTAGCGTAGACCTGTATAAAATGACTGAATATTAAAAATGTAGGATTTGTGAAGGATCAGATTGCTTTTAAAAAACGTGTAGGTATTGTTAATTTACTTTAGTTATAATTATTTTTTTTGTTGACAAATTGTTAATTTGGGAGGCAAGTATGGGTACCGCCGCCCCGGAACCTTTTTATTGGATAACCAAAACTCCAGCCGTAGGTCACCCCAAGATTTAGTACGTTTGGTGACTTAGCAGGGGTGCCCGGGTACATTGGGTGAGGTTTGTCTAGGTCTTGGCAGCGGATGCGTTAGTCCACCTTTTGGGAAACCTTTAGAAGTCTTCAGCAGGAGTCATTGTTTATGGTATATTTATACCGTTAATATTAAATAGTATTTATTTATTTAAACGCCATAAAATGAATACTTTTAAAAATAATGGCTTTTACATTAAAGCAATACGTGAGATTATACGAATACAGTGGTACACAGGTGGAAAATAATAGTATAATAACCAGTCGAGCGCTTTTTGCCACATTATGGCATTATTTAGAAAATCTTGGATTGCTATGGTGCCAAAATGTGGCAAATTTAATTTTTTTTAATTATTAAAACGACTATATAATATTGTACATTCAAAATACAACAAAATAAATATTCTTTCAAATATTTTAATGTTAAAAATTTAATTTTTTTTTTTTTTGTAAATCCTACAAATATGCGATAATAGACAAAAGATAGGGGAATTCATTGGTTACATTGGAACTATAATAACTTTGTATGTCTCCATATTCAAATTCGGAGGTATGATTTTTTTAATGTGGGCTAAAAAATTTCCTTTAGCAATCCAAGATTATTATACATATTTTAATTGCTCTGTCGCACCAATGGATAAGAACAAAATAAGAATGTTTGAATATTCAGAAATAATACCGCTGAAGTGATACAGCTGTTATAGAAGATGTATATAATTATATTATATAATTGAGATAATATTTAAAAAAATATGTGTGACGATAAAAATCAAACGTGGCTATCTCCAAAAATTGTTTTTTTTCAGGTTTTTGATTGGTATCATTGCTTATGTTTTTTTATTTTATAATATTCAGTTCATACATGGTTATTTCACGTTTTTCTACTTTAAAAATTAATTTTAAAGTTGTCGTTTTTTTCAAACTCGGTCATCTCCATCCTGTTTTTAAATCAAACATGGCCAAATCCGTTTGAACCAATTACATCGCGGCATTTTTCAAGATGGCGTTCCATTCTCGAAAAGATTGCTGTGAGTTGGAGGTGTGCTCTTTGTGTTTTTAAGTGAAATAACAGTTTTAAAATGGAAAACAATACAAATATGATGGAAATAATGACTCCAGATAAAGCCCGAAAGATTACCAGATCAAATTATGCCATTAAACGTACAAACAAGACTGAAAAACTTAAAGTAAACATTGAAATGTAACCGAATTTCGACAGTTAGCATCTCAAAATCTCAGGGTTGTGCATATTTTTTATTATGTCGTTTTGATTCAAAGCTGCACCACGTAAACTTTATAATTTATAATTACTGTATGCCTGTATTGGACTGTGACATGCAATTATTGTTTTTGGTATATTTATACCGTTTATTTAAAATAAGTTTCTTTTGTTATAAATGAACACAATTTTATTGTACATTCTTTAATTTACCCATTTTGCAGTTGAGGAGGAGAATTAATAATGTATTTAATAACCAGACATACTTAATTTTTTTTTAATGGAGAAACCTCACAAGAGTCCCAACTGCTCCCTTCTGGAGCCAGTGAGACTAAGGCATCCCCAATTGGAGTATGTTGTGAGGCTGAAGGTAAGTGGGGAAGGGAAGTAAATGGGGAAGAGGAAGGTGGTAAAGTACCTGGCCATTCAGATCTAGTCACTAAACATGGCTAAAGCCATTATTAAGCAACGCTTCAATTCTGAATGGTGGTCTTACATCAGGGCGATACTGAGAGTATCTTTTACTCTGGAACGTGCCGCAAATATAGTATATATTATTTTTATTATTTAATTGTGAAATAACACAAATTAATCAAATAAAATTTATTTGCGCACGCCGGGTTCGAACCCGCAACCTTCCGATTAGGAGTCAAGTGTCTTACCACTCGACCGCGGATGGTCGTTGGTAATTAGGCAAATTAAATAAATAAAATCGTAATAAAAAATTATGAAAAAATCGGAAGAGGGTATACTTTAGCCCGATCTTAACATTAATAAAATAGGGAAATCTTGTTTTGTTGAGTAAATTGTTACCAATATACATAAATGTGTAGTGTCAATTAAACTCTACGAAATTATTTTGATTATTTGAATAAATGAGGAGTTTTTTCAATAGTATGAATGTGTTTCTTAGCACAACCCTGTTTTCTTATGAACATACCTAAATGTTAAAGTACAAAACAAAGATTGATATCTCCAGTGGTTTTTATTTCAAACCTGGCCATCTCCGGATGATACAAAACAAACATGGTCATCTCCAAACTAAAATCTATAATTTCTCGTTTATTATGGATTTGAGATTATTAAGAAGTCCTAAAATCGTATTTTTTAAAGTAAGGCATAATTATAAAGTAGCATAATACTACCTCAATGGTTAATTTAACACCGCAAAAGAAAAACTCGATTTACTCTGTTGCGTTTATGATGGAGATAGCCACGTTTGTTTTTTAACGTCACATGTAATCGTGTAATAATTAAATATTATTTTAGGTTTATATAAGACCTGACATAAAACAAAGTATGACGTATGTATTATAAAAGTTAGTATTTAGGTACACGACACAATTATTTAAAATGTGTTATGTCCAAAAAAAGAATATGAAGTCCTCTTAAGAGCCATTTACCAGCGGTTGAGAATAAAAGTTTAATGACGCTTGCAACTATACAGGGAAGTTCTGATGAGAAAGATCGATTATTCCCCGTATCAAAATTTCTAAATTAAATATATAAAATCGATTTATTTCATTCAAAACTTGCTTTAATATATACCTACATTCAAGTAAGCAATAAAAATTATCAAACCGCACGATAATAAGTTATTAAATATCGTGTACTTCTTGCTAGTATTTTTAAATCATAAGTATTTATGATTTTTCAATAATGTCTAAACAAAATAAATGTGTTAAAAAATCTGAAATATTTTAGTTTGTAAGACCTTAAATAAATAGAAAAACTGAGGTATTTTCGTCACAAAACACGTTATCGGATTTATTTTTCAATAATTTTAATTGAACTAACATTTAAATTCTGAAAAATGTGTTTACTAGACTATGTATTGATTTATTTTGCTATATGATTTGAAATTTGTGTTGTATAATAACAAATCTGTCAACGACCAACGGTATAACCTTAGTATATTAAAAATAGACTTAGTTTTTCAAAATTTTAAAAATTCTTTTACCAGATAAAATAACAATCTTTCAAAATCAATTTGTATTTTTTGTAAATAAGTCTTTAATCGTTTAGAATTTGACTTAAAAAGGACTAATTTCCGATAATCTCTGGTAAAACCCTCAAGGTATAGAATGTTATAATAATAGAGAAAATTTTATTTAAACAGAATAAAAATATGTAAAAACATCAAGGATATCCTGCCGTCATGAAGATTGTGGATAAGTGAAAATAATGGAGAAAAAAAATGCAATAAATTAGTGGTTCACACAAATCGATTATTTAATTCAAAAATGAACGCCGTTGATATTCAATACCTGTACGGTCAAATGCACCATCATTATCGAAAGTGTTGAGAGATAAGAAAGATGGTACGTTTACTTGAACTAACAAAGACTCCTCTCCAATCCAATCCAATCACACAACTCATTAATTGTGCATAAATATTATCATTATACTTCATGCAGTCGGTACGAAATTATTGATACAAGTATCGTCAGCCGCTCAACGTGGTAGTCTCTCTTTCTGTTACGTGCGATGCCTAAGAGAATGAGGGAGAGGTTATGTTCGAGCTATCAACGGAATTTATTTGAGTTTATCATGACGGATTGATTGCATCGCTGATGATGTACAAGGTAAGACAGATCCTATCATTTGTACTGACCACTTCTTTCTTACTGTAATCAGGATCGGCGATTTTTACTTTAAGAATAAATTGAATCACATAATATACCGCGTTCCTCAAATACACACTACAAGATATGGGATAAAATCTCTGAACTATATTGCCTATACACTCTATAATTCGCTTCCAGATATTTACAAAAACATAATTAAAAAATTACAAAGCAATGCCATAAAATTATATTGTAAGCACATTTAAAAATGAAAATATTTAGTTTTCTTGTCATTTTCTCTGCCACCGTGTTTCCTCGCAATATACATAACTAATTTCTGTTCTCTGTCTTATGAATTTTCCTACGCAATGAACTCAACTATACTATACAACATTGTTATTTAACATATTCAACTGTTCCTTTAAAACATATAAAATCTAACTGGCTGAATCTATCTCTTGATGCAATAATTAAAAATATCTATTTATTTTTACTGTTGTCACCGTTCTCATTGTTTATTTTTAATTTTGTTTTTCTTTTCATTGTAGTAAATATATCGACTAAATTAAAATAGATGAGCAAGATGAGATGTATAATTATTATTTGTTTTGTTTTTCTTTTCGAAAGTAAGTCAAACATTCCCGGGTTACGAATAACCTGAAAATGTTTTAAAATCTCCCACTACCACCACAATAAGCGGGAAATTGCTTGTGTTACGATGGAGGACCAGTCGAGGAATTGAACACGCGACGCCCTGGCGGGACCCAAACGGAATTCCAACTCGGCCACTGACTGGTGAAATTCGTTCATTATACCCTGTAACATAACACATCCTAACTTCATACTTGTCTATGCCAACCTAACCTAACAAAACCTAACCTAACAACTGAGCATTTGAAACAACCTTCAGTTGTTAGGATATGCTGTCACTAAGTACTCATTCTGGAAAGTGGTATCTCACCAGAGTGATACTGAAAGTATATTCCAATCAAAATAAAGTGGAATAAACTTCGAGATACCTTTGTTTAAAAAGCTAAAACGTTGAGAAATAAATCTTGCCTAAATATTTATTTTGTTATTTTAACTCCCACTAATTTAACAGTGTCAAAACACGACTAAAGCAATTAATTAAATGCTTAACGATTGTAGAAATCAAATCTGAAATCAGTAAATAACAAAACACGTCAGCAAAATATTACAAAATTTATGACACTTCAACGTATTTTCACACGATAAAATTCAAATTACCAAAAAAACGTACGAGATTTTCAACTGATAAAAGATTTAACCACAAAATGTTTTTTTAAACCTGCCACCGCAGGTATTTGGGCTCCAGGTGACGACACCCGAAGATTTGTCAAACACACAAAAAAAAATTAAAAAAAGCGTTGGGGCTATTTAAATATGGAACGGAAGGGCGGTTCGACAATATATTTATTACACTTGTAGGAATATAAGTAGGTATATGTTCGTAAATGTTGTATCGTATCTTAAATGTTTATATTTTACGAACAAGTCTCGAATAGACAGGTGTTTGTTCGGTGTTTGTTCGGATAAGGAACCCAAAATTGGTTAGGTAGGTACATTTATTGCTTGATTTCAAAGTGTTATCATGTTAATACAACCTATAACGTTTTATATTTTAATGCGTAGATGAAGTATTAGCTACATAATTACTTCTACACTTATTCTGGATTAAAGTGACAGAACCATTAATCCTTGTTTTATTAATGTGATTACTTTACTATGCGGCCGTCCTGAAATCATTATAATATATATTTCACATTTGCGCATCGCACCAAAATGGATAGCATCGAAATGTGGCTTTAAATGCCTTTAGCTATGTTAAGAAGGCAGATTTGATTAGCTAGGTTCTTCTCAACTTTCCTCTCCTCCATCTCTTTCTATTGCCACTACCTTTAGCCTCCCAACAGACGTCTCTTGTAATGAAGGCATCACAATAAAACTTGAAAGAAAAATACAATTGAAAATGTGCTTTATCTAAAATATAATTCATGTAAATTTTAAATATATCCAATGGGTTTACAACTAGATAACTTATTTAAATAGCCATCTCTAAAAAATATTGTCATAGCAATTCGTTTATTTATAGAAATTTATTTTTATTATTTGGTCAATTTTGTTACTCTTTGATTATGTATTATTAATTCATAAAAGTTTTTAATATACACGTAAATGTAGCTATTACCTTATGAAAAATAATTTTATTTTTCATTTTATATACCTATTTGTTTTTTTATGATGGGTATCTTTAATTAATTAATCACCATTCTTTGTAATATTTTTTTGTCTTTGCGTAATTTTCTGCCTATTTTGTTTTATCGTTTGTCATTTAACTAATTAATTTAAATTTAAATTTAATATTATCTTGACAAAGTTAATTTTTAAAGTTAATTTTAGTTGAATTTTCTTGACGATGGATCCATTGGCTCCGAAACATATTTTTGATTAAATTAATTAAATTAATGGTGTATACAAAGCGATTTTTATTTTTTTTTTTCAGAAATCTAATCAATGATTTTCTGGTTTTCTTTAACTTTTTCCATTAATTAAACAATAACAAATAAGCAGCACTGCGAAAGATATGCAATGATGTCACTGTACGGAAATTTGATTTCAATTTGGGATTTTGTTCTGAAATTCCGTATTTTTCCCCTGATTCTTAAATTATAGATTTATTTATACAATATAGTTATAGAGAAAGTATTAAAAAGCTACACAACTGGTAGCTTAGTCTGTAAAAAAAACAATAATTTACGAATTACTTACAATAAAATATCACCAGATCTCTGATACAAATAATATATTAACACATTTTTTATTGACTTTAAACTTGTTTATCAGTCATATTGTGAGAAATAAAATAACCTTTCGATTCATAAAAACTCAATTGAAACTTGATACTTTGAATGGAACTTGAGTTTACAAATAAAATCATTATTTTTTATTGAACCTTCCAAGAAAATCTTTGGGTTAATCGAATTTTTAATAGGAATACAATCTGATAGTTATCAGTAGATAGACCTAGGTTTAAAAATATTTCAGATTTCATATACAATATAGAGTGTAATATGTTTTTTTACAGAAATATAAAGTAAAAAAATGCAAAAAAAAATGGCATGTGATGAAAAAAAGGGTATCACTCTAAGAATTGAGTTTGTTACAAAGCCGATTTAAATATTAAACTTTTCCAAAAAAGGCATTAAGGCTTTAGTTTTTATATTGTGTTGTAAGTATATTTTCACTCAGAACCTCACATGGCTTTGGGAATGTAGTGTAGAGAGTTTTTTTAAGGAAAGAAATTCATTTTAGGAAGCAGTTATGGGTACTGCCGCCCCGAAAGCTATTTATTGTAGAACACCTCTGCCATAGTTCGCCCCAAGTGGTTTGCTTCTTTTGGCGACTTAGCAGGTATGCAGGGGTTCATGGAATGAAGTTTGTCTAGGTCTTGGCGGCGTTAAGGGCCGGATCGGAAGAGACTGGTCGAGGGAGACTTTATGACCTCTCCGGCCGGACTCTCTCGACCCACCGCTTTGCACCGCAGTCGGAGGAATGAATTCATACATTTTTCACTCCTGGACATTTTTTTTGTTTTATATGTATAAGGCACAAGAGTCCCAACTGCTCCCGTCTGGAGCCAGTGAGACTATGGCATCCCCAATTGGGGTGTGTTGTAAAGTCTAAAAGTACTGGGGAGGGGCAGGAGATGGGGAAGAGGAAGATGGGGAATTGCCCGGCTATTTAAATCTGGTCACCAAACATGGCCAAAGCCATTTCAAGTAACATTTCTGAATAGTGGTCTCAACCGGGCGATACTTAGAGTAACTTCCTCTCTGGAACGTGCCGCACATATAGTATATTATTTTGAATTAATTAATTGTGGAATAACACAAAATAATCAATAAAATGTATTTGCGCATGCCGGGTTCGAACCCGCGACCTTCGGATTGGAAGTCGAGAGTCTTGCCCCTCGACCACGCCGGGCGTCGGATATACTGTACCACAGATTCTCGTTCACCCCTCATACCGTTTTCCTTCCCAAAACTTCGTCTGCCTTCTTTCTCTAAAAAGTCGTAGAAGTAGGTACCTACCATTCTATTGTAGTAACTGAGATTGTTTCATGTTTGCAATATGTATCGAATGGTAATACTTACCTGCGCAGTTGGCTGTTTACAGGATTGCATACTCGATAACAGCGCATTTTTACATATGTACAAAATGATTCCTGTTTGACTGACGCCTGCGAGTGGTGGTAATTTCTAACCAAACTTCGGGTTACAAAACCTCTTGATAAAACTTACGTGTGTAAAATATTTGCGAATAAAGATTTATATCATTTAAATAATCAACCTATTATTTTATAACCTAGTAACACAGAATCATCCCGCGTAACTATATACCGCTTCATGAGAGTTTTAATTTATAATCCAAACAGGTGTATTGATGATTTTCTTCAATCCTTTCCCAGGAATAACATATATTCAACCAAAGTCCAACAAATGAATATAAAATAAGGTTTTGGTCCGCATTCTTCCACCGGATATTGAATATCCTAAACCAACTCTACTGAATGAAGCAATTTACCCCTCTTTGGATTGACCAATTTAGATTATTTAGCAATTGTATTTTACGCCTTGTCTACCATTTTAACGGAAATCATAACATTATTTATGGTGAGATTGTAGCGGTATCTTTTATGAAGACATTATTTATTTTCATAATAAATTTCAAAAGAAGTCATTATTTGACCCATATATTTTTTATGGAGGCACTCTTCAGAAAGCTTCTTAGTAAAAAAGTTTTTTGTGTCTATCTAAAAAAAAGTATTAAAATGAAAATTAAATTAACTAATGTTATTATTAGTTCGGCAGGTATTTAAGTTATTTTTTAAAATTATTGTGTTCAAGACCATTTTTTAAAGATTTTATTTACCCCCGCCAAATTTCATTTTATGGTGCCTAAAATAATGTATTACAGTTTAACCCGATTTACTGAGAAAAATAATTTTAACAAGAGATTCTCTATTCTGTAGGATACTTTGAAAACTGCTTTCTCCACATTTAATGGTAATTTTTCCTTTTGTTTAATGATGACGTGATTTCTATTGACTTATTTCAAAGTGTTAAATTGTTTAGGTCTTAGGTGAACAAAATATTTTCCTTACTTTATTAATTAATGGATCATTCGTTCGTTTATTGATTTCTAATTGTACATTGAAGTAAATTTAATTTAAGATCATTTCTTTATATATGTACCTAAGGTTTAAACTCGTTGTTGCCCTGTTTCAGGGGGTGAGGTTTGTCTAGGTGTTTGCCCACTGTGGTGTTTAGGTTAGTCATGTAACATCCTTTAATAAATGTCGTTAGTATAGTTAGTTATGCGAAGTTTTTGGGTATCTCAACAGAAGTCAGTTAAGTATTATTTTAGAAGAGTATCTCGTCGTTCGTGTCTAATATGTGAACTGTTACGATGGTAGAAGAAAGCATCTGGTAGTCGGGGAAACGTCATCAGTCTCGCGGCTATATACTGTGAGATTTTTTTCCTCAAGGCCTCCTGAGTGGAACTATTGTAAAAACAAATCACTGGGACTGAAGAATAATACAGTTTCTATTTCTTCATGCTTATCCCTAAACTAAGTAGCGCTAGGATATATCTTGATAAAAAAAAGTACCGGATATCTTACATTAACATGATGTGATTACGTGCCATTAAAAATGTCATAATTAGCCAGTAATATCAGACTTAACAAATTATACCAATAAATAAAACCTGTATCAAACTTACTTAAGAATTAATTTATGACATTAAAGGAAGATAACTAATTGAGAGGAAGTAAATCAAACGTAAAGAAGTCCCTTCTTTCTCCCGGATCGGGTTTTGGGGGAGGAGAAATAGGCGTTGCTCGCATCCCCCGAACTCTTACATATATTTAATTGTTTAAAAAACGGCGGATAATTAAGACACGAATTATTGCTTTTGATTTTAAAAAAGGGATGTGGCTGTTTTGTAATTAAAGCGCACGAGAAAATCGCAACTTTAAAAAGTTAATTTGTCTAGTAAGACAAATAAGTATATTGGAATCATTTCATTAATTTAGTTTTTGCAAATAATAATAATATTGAAAAATCTGTTTCTGAAAACATAAGAAAATATACAGTTTTAGGAAATGAGATTAAAAGAATTTGGCATTCTCAGGCTATAAAAATATTACCATTTATTATTTCAGCTACTGGCATTATACCTAGCTCTCTCATTCAAAATTTAGGCGTTTTAGATTTGTTAAAGAATTTATTCATTAAATGTAAATATCAGTAATTTTAAATACATGTAGGATTACGAAAGATTTTTCAAATATTTATATTGAGGAATCAGTAGGATTTATCGGTCCAGTTAGGAGTTCTACCGAGCCGAACCCTCTGAAAATATCATGAGTCGGTGAATTATTTTCCCATTTGGTCTCTGGTGGGTTGACGTGTTGTTCTTGTACCGTTTTGTATTTGTTATACTTAAATTGTACAATTACATAGCATGGATTTACTAAATGATCGTTTGTGGAAAAGTGTGTGGAAGGGTTAAGTTTTTCCTGTGGCGAAGATTTAACCCAGACATAAAATTATTTGGATAATTTGTAAAGCGCCGTCTTTGGGAAAAATCACCTCAAGGGCTCTGTACAATTTATTATGAGTTCTTAGGCTCTTTGATTAATGACCCTGACGGCTTTTAAGTCTTCCATCGAAGTCTGGAAAGAACATCAGAATATCCAAATAAGTCACATTAGCATTAAAAAATCTCTAGAACAGTTATTATTAACGTCATGAAATATGCACAGTTTTTTAAATGTCACATATAAGGGTTAACTCAACAAATTTTTGCTCGGAACACCATTTTCATCATAAGCTACGGAGCATTGGAAAGTCCATTATTTGACTTTCAAAAATAATGCAAGATGCAATTAATGTTGTATCCGCAACATATTTTTTAATTTTCTATGTTTATGAAAAAAGGTAGGTACAAATACGTAGTTACCATTTTTTTAAAATTAACTCCACAGGCCCCGAGGAAAATATTTTCCCTCAGGGCCTATGTCATCTTTGGGGATGCTTAAGGAAAAGAAGGAGAGGAAGTTCTGGGAACGAAGAGGGTAAGAGAGGTGGGTAGGAAACTGGGAGTCGGTGTGTTCAGGAGTGATAGACGTATGAATCATCTGCGGTGTGAGAAAATGGGTCGAGAGATTCCGGCTGAAAAGGTCAAAGGATCTCCCGCAACCGTCCTCTTCCTATACAGACGCATTGGACAGACGTATCCGCATCAACACCTGGGCAAACGTCACTCCATGAAATTGATCACCCCTGCAAAGTCACCTAACGTAGCGAACCACTTGGGATGACCTAGAGTCATCCACAGAACACACAAAAAAATTATTTGGTCTTAATTTTTTCTTAGATCTTGTAACTTCCGTGTTCTTGCGCTAAACGAGGGGGAAAGAACGAAACTTTTTACTTGTATTCCTAAATCACAGAATCAACCCATAAGGGAGTATTCTTTGATATCTCTTTCCAATACAACTTCCTGACCTAATTTCTAGTAGCTTCGTTAACTGTTATTTGAAGACTTTATACGTAAAGGGGATGATTGATGCTCCTTATTGTGACAAGGGGCAGTAGGTTTTAAGGGTGGTCCGCTACCAAATGCCCCTGCAAACGACGTAGGCCACATATGGCCCCAAACACATAAGTCAATTAAAAAAGTTACAGATTAATCAAAATTCGTTATAAAAAATGATGCTGAAATTTAACCAGGAAGGAAAAACTAATGACTTTTGAATCTCCTGTAAAAAAGCAAAAATAGTATTTATTTGATTAGGATTTTTTTAATATAATACTGGCTCAAAGTTCCCTGCATTGCCCTGGCTTTATACATTTATTCTAAATCAGATGTAGACAGTAATTTTCGTCTTTATTTTGAATGTCAAGTGTATTAAGTTTAAAATTTTATTAAGAAGTATTAAAATTTAGCTTTTAGTGATGGGCAAAGGGGATGAAGGTGGTTTTTCAAAACCTCGCGTAGACAGTGACCTTCCTGTTGTTTTTCAATTGTGCAAAATTTTGTCAATATTGGAATAAAACTGTATATAGACTAGACATGTATAGACTTGAAAGCCGGACCGCCCGCTCACCACAGAACCACAGACACGCTTCTTCATATAAATTAATATTTATGATACGTATTATGTATATGAGACCCGATCAGAATAGTCAGATACTTCCGTACCTTTCCATTCCTCAAAACTAGGGATGCCACAGTCTCATTGGCTCCGGGCACCCGATAACCGGTATGCAGTTATCGCATAAGAAAAAAACATGAAATTTCATTTTATTTCTTTATTTACTTTTTTATACGCCTGTGGGACTTTTACATTGGGTACATAACATTTACATTTTTTTACACGGGAGTTAGTATCTAACAATAGATTGCAAAAAATAATTTCTTTCATTACAATGGTTAACAATTGGATACAAATAAAAAATAACAATTATTATTAGCAATAATGATTATCTTGAAACACTCATCACAATTGAAAAAAACTCGAACCCGTGTCCTTCTGATTTCCGGTCAAATGCTCTACCACTGCTTAACAATAATAAACTAAAGTTACTACACGGAGAAAAATGTTATTCTAAAATACGATAATTTTATTCGTAAAAACGGTTAAAAACGGGACTGAAGTTCTTACGAACAAATTAACAGGGTTCCAGTGTTTATTGACGGGAACATGTAAGAATAATTTGTTGGTATACGTAATTTCGTACGTATACCAACAAATTATTCTTACATTTTCCCGCCAATAAATATTGAAACACGGTTAATTTGTTCGTAAGAACTTCAGTCCCGTTTTTAACCGTTTTTACGAATAAAATGATCGTATTTTAGAATAACATTTTTCTCCGTGTAGAAATAATTTGTTGACGTAAAAAAATGGTATGAAAATCAGTATGTTTTAAACATATAAATGGTTACATTAAAAATGTCAATATCATTTGTAGGTATATTTGTTTGCTGAACAATGTATTCGCCAGGTATTCGCGAATTTGCTACATAATTGGTTTTTAAAGGTGACATTCAAATGGGTCATTATGCCTAGTGAGTCAAGTAGCAAGTCAAGAGTCTGCAACAGTTGAGCTCCCATATTACATTTTTTTTAAATATACATATATCGCTTTTCAAATAAACAAACCAATCCAATGATAAAAATATTTAGCATTGAAATTCAACAATTAAATATTGTATGCATTCTATTAAACACCCATTAAAAACCTATCAACTAGGAGTATTATATAACAAAGAATTAAAGATGCACAAACGTAATAATCTAAATACAATAAAAATCACCATAAAATTTTATTCGATATGAATCATCGAAGGTATAAAAACAAGTCGATGATCGAATTAGCATTGGGTTGCCATTGCCCAATAAAATGTAAAATATGGAGGTATTGCCAGTTGCCAGGGTTATGGTATGGTAATAAAATACTGGATAATTTCTCTATGAGAGCCATCGATTACCTGCCGATGGCGGCCATGACACTTTGACAAATGCGATTTCCGGATCCGTTGTCGCTTTTCAGAAACAGATCTTTGGGGGCATTCAAGTGCAACGTGTAATATTTTTTGCTGTTTTAAATTCATTGGTTCTTGAAAAACGTCTTTTAGTATTACTACTAGAAATTATTTATTTATATTAATCAACGTACAGTATTAATATTGTGAATTGTAATTACAAAATAATATGGGCTGATTAAATTATATGCAGAAAAATGGTAGATATTACGCTAACATTGATTTATTGAAGTAGGGTAGACCGAGGCTATTCGGATAATTTTTTTATGTTTTCTTGAAAAAATTAAAAACTAATGCATTTCCGAATTTTTTTATTTAATATTAAACATTTGACATTTTTATGTTTTAATTAAAAAAACATATGACTTTTACTGTAGACCTCTCCACTGATCCGAATCACCACATATATATGAGTGTCCACTGATTCGAATCACCTCATACATATGTAGTGATTCGGATCAGTGGTGGGGCTACTCGGATCAAACCCGAAAAAATAGTTAAGTATGAAAAAAAAAACAAAAGCCAAAAATAGGTTTTAGAACCCATAACTTATATGAAAGTATCATGACATGATTCAATATCTGTAATTGATTCAATATTGCAGGTCTTGCTCCTGGATTAGAGATGATCCCGGTGATTGAAGTCGTATGTCTTTGTAATGTCGTGTATGGGATTCCGTAGCTTACAGCAGCACTGCGTAATCCCATTTCACCGGATTTTACTTTCCTAACGGCTTCATCCATTCCAATTTTCGACCATGATTGATTAGTCGTCTTTTTCACATAGTTGCGCACCATTTGTTTCAAATAAAAATATAAAACAATTAACGCATCGAATTTTAAAAGCATTAAAATATAATCCAAATAGCCCCCCCTCCCATAAAAAGACTGCATATTTCATTATGCCAGAGCACAATATTTTTTACAGCGTTTTTTTTTTTGCTTCAGATATCACAAAAATAGATTGTATTGCTTTATTATTCAGTATTAATATGAAATACAGGATGAATACGTCAGTAAATTAAGAGTGCTGAAATGGAAAAAAAACGTTTTAAATTCTAAACTTTGTTTTAAAGCTGGATGCACATGGCAGAGCTATTTAGCTCGGGGCCATTCAAATGAACCAATTTGGACACGGTCCAGTAGCGGGATGAGCCTGGCCAATTTGATCAACATCGCAATCGAGTGTACAATTCGAACATGTGAACTGAAATCATAGATTGATACATAAAATAGGTTATTTGTTTCACAAAAAATCATCATAGGTTAAAATTAAGTAGCAAGAAAATAATATCGGTAGATACTCGTTTATAAAAAAAGATAAAATAAAAAAAATAAATAAATAAAATCCAAAAACTGTGCGAGGAGAGGATGGATCTGCCATGGACGGAGGCCGATCAATCGGCGCAAGACAGGGACGTATGGAAGAGCCTTGTCGATGCAGTGGGTCCCCGACCCGAATAGGACAAGGGGAAGAAGAAGAAGAAGAAGAAAAAAAGATAGGTATATAAATTTTCTATCATCCAGAAAAAAATTACGTCCACATGAAGAAGCCGTACTTACCTATAACTCTAGGACTGAATTCTGAAATCCGATGAGTTTCCCCACACATTTTGAATTTTGGCTCGGCGCGGGGCCATTTGGCTCGTTGACTCTATCGTGTGTTACCATCTTTAGAATCTACTTGTCAAAATACAAAAATGAATATAGCCACCTAAATCAAAATTGCATTCACTTCACATTATCAGTTAGTTGTTAAAATTATTCCTTATTCAAATTCATACTAACAAACCTAATAATTACAATACGAATTCGTCAGTAGGCATTGGAACCACCCCGCCGAACCGAATGAGCGCGTCAGGTGACTCCTCCGCCGCTGTACGCTGCACCGTTTTACCGCTCTCCCGATACCCTGTTTGTGTGTGAGTTGTGCGGCTTTAGGCACCTGCCCGCCGGGGAGCGGAAGGGCTGCGCATCGGGACCAAATCGGCGGCACGCGCGGCCGCCGCCCGCTCACTGTAAGCTGCTATCGAGTGTAATGTATGCTAGATCATGTCTTCTGCTACTTCTGTCGCCCTGGTATAAGTGAGTTACTTGTTGCATTGTTTATATCGAGGAATGGAAATGAATAATGATTTCGAAATACCACTTTAACTAACTGTAGTGTTTGCCTTATCTACATGCAGACATTAGTAATTGTGTTGGGGCTCTTCAAGAATAATAGTTTCTTGTTACAAACTGGTTTATTACTAATATTATACTTTCTGGGTCTCACTGTCGACTATAACCGTCTAGGAATTGAATCTGAGAGCTAGAGCTGTCGTTGAACCGGGTGTATTCGCTGGGTAAATCTCCTCTACATTCGTCTGGCCGACATATGTTGGTACTTGACGTAAGCTCTAAGCCTACTGACCTCTATCAAAAACAACTGAAACTTTTTTTTTTTTTTTTTTATATTAACTCCACACAGGAGGCCCTGAGGAAAATAATTTCCCTCAGGGCCTATGTCATCTTTGAAGATGCTGTGAGTCCTTGAATGACTACGTGTCATTCAAGGACACTACATTAACTAACACCCCTGCCGTAGGTCACCCCAAATGGTTGCAATCTTTGGTGACTAAGCAGGTGTGCCCGGGTTCATAAGGTGAGGTTTGAGACCCTTTAAGAGGCCGTTGACCCACCGGTGGCCACCAATGAAAATTAAATTTATTTTAATTTTTTTCAAATCATTATTTGTTTACGAGTTATTAGTAAGAACAGTTGTATAAACTACCAAAATCTGAAAGAATTGTTACTGTAAACTTATAAAATGCGTCACAAAAAAAAATCTGAAGTGACGTTTGATTATTTTTTTTAAAAACCTGGCCTGCCAAAGGGTAGGTTTTGGTTTATTTGAGTTGGTGGGTGCTTTTGATCAACTACTGCGTGGCGGGCGGCTTCGGGAGAAACCGGTTAAGGGAGACCTTTTGACCTCTCCAGCCGAATTCTCTCGACCCATGGCCTTGCATCACAATGGGAGGGATGGAATCACTTCTCAACACATTGATTCTTACTAATCCCTCACACCTTTTTTCTTTTTGAATTTCTTCTTCTTCCCAAAGCTTTCCCAAAGATGACTGTGTAAAGAAAATGTCAAAACTAAATTTAAAAAAAAAGAACGAAACAGGCAGTAAGTTTGTTTGCGTATGTATTAACCTATTTCTTGGCAGTTTTTTTTACATACGAATGAGCATTTTCGCCTTTGTTGGAAACTAACTAAACTAAATATTTTTTATGTACTTGGTCTTATTTAGTTAGTTACAACTGTTGAACCTATATAGAAACAATTATTTAGATCAAAGGGTAGTGTGTTTTAACCATGTTTTTACTTATTATTTTTAATATTACCTATTGGTGGGTAATATTATATCAAAACTGAAGATTATGTCATGAGCCTTTAATAGTTAAATATTTAAAACAGATTACTCACAGCAAGCCTCCGCTGACTCCGGCGACAAGTTCTCGAAGTGGATGCTCTGTGTAAATATGTTAATGTGTCGGAAGGAAAGATGTAATCCTCGAGGAAACAGCCGTTTCTTGGTACAGTCAAACTAAACGGCTAACTAAACCAAATTAATTATGGAAAACTCGCGAATGGAGAGTACGATGAATTTTAAACAATTTTTTTTCTGCAATGTATTTATTTATTTGTAATATCCGTCTACACGGGCGTTTACAAAACATTTACATACTGAATAATAATTTTGTGGAACAGTAATCTTGAGGTAGAATATGCCAATTAAATTTTATAGAACCCAAGAAGAAGAATAGTAGGTATTATAATAACAATGATTGAGGTATTTTAATGTATGTCAATTTTAATTTAAGTTTATTTTGGAAACATACAGTTGCATATAAAATCAGTGAACATATAATATTAAATATTATATTATCCAGTTAAGTTTCATTTATAATAATAAAAAAATGGTTACTGATTAGGAAGCAAGTAGTTAATTAAAAGATATGAGGTACGTTATTATAGCCTGTTTTTAACTATATTCCGTGCAGTTCACATCTACTTATTCAGATAAATAATTTTAAGCTTCTTTTTTTAATAATTTTGATTAAACCCCAAACAAGAGTCCCAACAGCTCCCAACTGCGAGAGCCGGTGATACTATGGCATTGCCAATTAGGGTATGCTGTGAGGTTGAATACAAATGGGGTGGGGAAGGAAATGGGGAGAGGAAGGTGGGGAAGTACCTAACTATTCAGGTCTAGGCTCCAAATATTGGTCTAGTTAGTTCAAGCGACGTTTCAATTCTGAATGGTGGTCTTACACCAGAACGATACTGTAAGTATCTTCCACTCTGAAACTTATATTTATTATTTTTAATTATTAAATTGTGAAAAAACAAATCAATCAAATAAAATTTATTTTCTCATGTCGCGATTTGAACCTACGGTCGTCTTCAAGGAGACAAATACATAATTTTAATCTGCTTAAATTCTAAATGTGGGATCTTAAATAGTCATTAATAAAAAATAAAATATGAAACTCTTAGCTGTAGTATTTATTAGTAATTAAAAATATTTTATCTGAAAACATACCTATTACTTGGCAGTTGAAAAACAATTATTTTATTTAAGCGGTAAATACTACAAAAATATATATTTTCTCATTTCTCTCGGTTGGATCCACCTTCCTTTGAAAACACGGTGCAGGAATGGGCAAAGGGGCCTTGGATAATTTATAGCAGTGTTTAATTTGACATCAATAAAAGGCCACAATAAAATAAGTTTCAGCGCCATCCTAAAGATGTCCTCTGGTACTAAAGTAACCAGGAAAGGTGGAAGCCGAAGGGACACATAAATGTCCTGCAGGATATAAAAATGTCCACCTTAAAATGAGAAAGTGATTTACAGGGATCCTGTCCCATGTTAAAAATTTAAATTAATTTAATTTATTCAGATCGATTGGTGTGATATTATTAATAATCAATAAATTTTTTTAAATATTCATGTCTTCGATACGATGCAAGTGTTTTTGATATTTCGGATGATAAGCAATACCTATCTGTAATACTACCTTTAGTCCTTACTGATCCCAACCGTCTGGAGCTAGTGAGACTATGTCATCCTCAATTATTAGGGTGTGTTGTGAGGCTGACGATTATTTGGGGATTGAGAAGAGCGGTGGGGAAGTCCCTTACTATTCAGATTTGGGCACCAAACAGGTCTAAACTCATTTCAATTTCAAACAACGTTTCGTTTCTGAATGGTGGTAAGTCACTATAGCGATACTGAAAGTATCTGCCAATGTACGATAATATACATTCTTTTTAAATTTGGGAGGCGGGTATGGGTACCGCCGCTCCGGTAACCGTTTATTGTTGTTTGCATCGGTGTTCGGGTTCATGGGATGAGGCTTGTCAGGATCTTGGCTGCGGAAGCGTTTGCCCACAAACTGCGAGGCCGGATCGGGAGAGACTGGTTGAGGGAGACCTTTTTTTTTTTCAAAGTAAAACTTCGCCTTTCGTCGCTGTGGGAGTGATGGATTCATATGTCCGTCACTTCTGGACACATTGACCCCCAGATTCCTACCCACTTCTCATACCTGTTTCTTTCCCAGAACTCTTTCCTTTATTTCTTAAATAGAGCATCCACACAGCATCCCCAAAGATGACATTGTCTCTGAGGGGAATTACTTTCCTCGGGACCTCCTGTGTGGAGCTAATGTAAAAAAACTAACGTTCAAAATTAAAAATAATTTCAAACAAGATGATTAATTACAAAAACATTGATGCGAAGATATATTAATTTTGTAATAATTTACAACAACAAGGAATATTCGGATCCGCACCGCAGCGAATCGCTTATTAATAAATTACATTATATTGGACAATGAACTCCGCACAAAAAATCAATAAAAACTTTCGCAAAACAGCAAAGCGCCACGTTATTAGTACAAATTGATTTCGGTCCTTTCAAATCGACAAATCTTTCAACAGAAGTCGATATTATAGATTTTTATCTAACAGGAAGCCGAATTCTTCGGACAGTCGCAGCGGGGAACTAACCCGACACCGCGGGTCGCCAGTCGGGGGATCGGCCACTGGTCCATCTGATAATATGTTAATTCTCACTGAGATCGAAAGCCATTGTTCTGGTGCATCTACCAACGTCATAATCGCCATTTTTGACCATTAAAGATACATTTTATTGTTCGATTTATAGAAAGTGAAACCTTGACGGAGCACCTTGAAGTTTTTTTAAATAAACTGATGGTTTTTCAATGATTTTGATTTGGGACTCGAAAACTTGGATGATAATAATAATAATAATAATTGGATAATTTGTAGAGCTCCGTTTTTGTGAGAAGTTATGTGAACAGTAGTAGAAACATGTATGTTTCTAATATCTCTTATTTAATAAATCAAAACCATACTTTCCTCCCAAAAGTGGAGGGGTAGAGCTCTCTATTAGCAATCCGAAGGTCGTGGGTTCTAATCCCAGCATGCGCAAATAAATTCTATTTATTTTAATACAACTTATAGCATATTTGTGGCACGTTCCAGAATTGAAGACACTCTCAGTATATCCCTGCTTCCGAACCCTCAGATCCCTACCCACCTCTCATACCTTTTTCCATCCAAGAACATCCTCACCATTTCCCTAAAAAGACCCTCCAAAAAGCAACTCCAAGGATGACAAAGGTTCTGGGAAAAAAAATTTCCTTAGGGTCTCCTATGTGGAACTAATGTAAAAATATGTGTATTTATTCCGCAATTTAAGATACCCTCAGTATCGCAATAGTGAAAGACCACTTTCCAGAATTGAAAAGATGCTTGAAACGGCTTTAGTCTGGTAAGGTGATCTCCCCTTTCCCGTAGGGAACAGTTTGGACTATTGTGGAGTTTTCAAAGTTTTTTTTTAAATATATTGATAACAGAAAAATGCCAAAGCCATACTACAAAATAATTAAACTTCCTTTTATTTGTTTTTATTTTTAACTTAATGAGTTAAACCTCAAATTAAAATATTTTATTTAATGAAGATAATATAAGTGAAACTCTAAAAATGAAGTGGAACTAAAAATGAAGATAATGTTGGTGTATGTCGCAGTCGAAGCATGATGTCCTGGGTTCGAGTCCCAGATGTATCCGTATCTTTTTCAGATTTTCGATTCTTCTTTTTTCGTATGGTGGGGGGGTCAGAGGGGGACATCTAGGTCTGCGAGCCAGTCCAGGGCCTTAGGCGTCGCCCTGTGGACCTCACCAATCCCGCCGGGGAATGAATGGAGCGGGCATTCGTTGACCACATGTACGGTGGTCTGCACCGCACCGCATTCGCACATCGCCGACTCTTCAAGGCCCCATCTATGCATCAGATGGGCACAACGGCTATAGGAGCACCTTATCATATTGATGGCGGACCAGAGTTTGCGAGGCAATGAGAACCCAGGCTGTCTCTCAGTGGGGTCTTGTACGAGATGGGCATTTTCCACGTTGGCCGATTGCCACTCAAGTTTCCACCTGTCTTCAGGGTTGAGGGGTGATTGGAGGAGTATTTCTCCTTTCGTTTGGAAGGGTTTTCGGGACTTCAAGGGCATGCCGGGTGGGAGACGACATCATCGTGCAAAGGAATTGCGCTTTTTTTCAATCCAATTTTCGAATGCGTTTCACTAATATAATCTTCATTCCTTTTATTTGTTTAGCTAAACGTCTGCAGGATGTGGTTTGGTCTCAATTCTACTCTCTCTATATTATTATGTGTAGTCTCGAAGGAAAAGATTAACCATAGTCGGTACTTAATAATATCAATTTGCTCTATTCTTTAGAACCAGGAGACCAGAAAATGACAAATTTCAGGAACCCGGTGCGTGGTCGAATAGATTATTATTGTTAAATGAAATAATAAATGACATTTTTACAAAATAAAATAATACTTGAAAGGAATAGTAGTATATTTATGACAGCCGGCGTAGTCCAGCGATAGGGCGTTGGACTGCCATTCCGAAGGCCGCGGGTTCGAACCCGGCGTGCGCAAATAAATTTTATTTAATTGATTTGTGTTATTTCACAATTATTATTTAAAATAATATATAGTAGGTATATTTGCGGCACGTTCCAGAGTGAAGATACTCTTAGTATCGCTCTGGTGTAAGCCCACCATTCCGAATTGAAACGTTGCTTAAAATGGCTTTAGCCGTGTATAGTGACTAGATCTGAATAGACAGGTACTTCCCCACCTTCCTCTTCCCCATCTCCTTCCCCTCCCCACTACCTTCAGCCTCACAACATACCCCAATTGGAGATGCCATAGTCTCATTGGCTCCAGGCGGGAGCAGTTGGGACTCTTGTAAGGTATATACATATTTTATTTTTTTAATGAATATAAATTTTATACTTTATTTTTATTACTCTCTGCACACCCCTTGCGCGACCTAAGTTGTGTTTTGTGTAAGTAGGTATACCGGTAAATAGGTGTAAGTAAGTATAGATATACTAAACCGACTGTACATCCGTATGCCGGGGGTTAACTGTCAGGGGATCAACTATCATGGAACCGTCATAAGCCCTAGCTTGTTAGAGGAACAAATGAATCCTTAATAAAATATTTAAAAAACGATTATGAAACGTTAAATCCATAATAAAAACGATTTGTCGAAACCGGTAGCAGATAAATAAAACTTAAGTAACAAATGTACATGTGAAATAAAACTCTTCAAAAACCAAAACAATAAATCAATATTCAATTATTACACATCTACCCTGATGATTGACACTGTAACGCAATCTGAAACCTTAGCTAAAGAAGGAGGGGAAGTACCTGGTTCATCAAAACTAGTCAGTAAAAACGGGTAAAGTCATTTTTAAGCAACATTTCAATTCTGAATGGTGGTTTTACATACATAATTTTGGTGGTGATAACTGTCGAGGCTCAACTGTCGGGTAACTGTCGAGGATCAACTGTCGGGTAACTGTCGAGGATCAACTGTCAGGTAACTGTCGAGGATCAACTGTCGGGTAACTGTCGAGGATTAACTGTCGAGGATCAACTGTCCAATATCAACTGTTGGGTAACTGTCGAGGATCAACTGTCGGGTAACTATCGTGGTTCAACTGTCGGGTAACTGTCGAGGATCAACTGTCGAGGATCAACTGTCGAATATCAACTGTTGGGTAACTGTCGAGAATCAACTGTCGGGTAGCTGTCGAGTAACTGTCGAGGGTCAGCTGTCGGGTAATTGTCGAGGATCAACTGTCGGGTAACCGTACTGTAGGGCGATACTCATAGAATGTAAGTACTGAGCTAAACCCATTGAAAGATCATCCATGTTTATTTCTGTTGAAATGTTAATTTTTCTAAACTAAATCACTTAACCATCCTAATTATCAATTATCCTCCTTTATTATTTCCATAGACCGTTAAATTTGAAGTCGATCCTTTGTAATCCCGGCACGAACTGAACAGTGGTTAGCCTCGTTATTGATATTGTCTGTGAATTGCGAATCCCGGGAAGAGGAACAAAAGTAATTGAGTTCCAGTTGCCGGGAGCCGGGATCTGGGATGGTCCATGGAAGGCTTTGTTCGGGAGAACCGCAGTGATCATCGCTGATCTTAGCCTTTCAATAAGATCACGCACGTCGCATTATCAAAAACGAATTTGCGGGAGACAGTGGCGTCACTTTGATTTTTCACCGCATCTTTAAAAAAGGGCAAGATTTGTGGTACAAATCTGTCACTGGGTACTAAAAAAGGGAGTAATTCTATTTTATTTGATATTATTTCCGTAGCGATTTCCATATAGATGTACAGAAACCATATCCATTTTTTTATTAGTAAAAAAAGATTCATAAAATACAAATAAATTCTATACAGTAATTAATTACATAATAGATGTATTTGATGTACCCCCATAAATAAGCAGGGCTTGTGTGTATGGGGGGGGGGCTATTATATTGGTTTTATTTGACATAATTCAGTTCAAGTTTTCAGTATAATTTTAAAGGTGAATTTTAAATTCTTTTATACTAGTATTCATGTTTCTAATTTTCGATTCAGAGATATTTATGATTTAACTGTCCTATTGTTTTTTTACGTTTTGGAGTAGGAAATATTGGACGTTTGTCTAAGATTTCAATTATGTTTAAGGGTGCAACTTTATTTCGAATATTATCTTTAAAAAAATGTTGTGTGGAGGGTCTCTTATTAAGGAAGTTCTGTGAAGGAAAATGGTATGAGAGGTGGGAAAGAATCTGGAATCAATGTGTCCAGTGGTGACGGATGTATGAATCTACCCCTCCACTGTCCTGCAAGGCAATAGGTAGAGAGACTACAACCGGAGAGGTCAAAAGATCTCCCTCAACCAGTCTCCCCGATCCGGTCAGCCGAACTAGAGGTGGGCAAACGCATCTGCCACCAAGAACTAGATAATCCTCACCCCATGAACCCGGGCGCCCCTGCTAAGTCTCCAAAGGTAGCGAACCATTTGGGGCCGTTGGTTATCCAATAAATGGTTCGTGGGCGGCGGAACCCACACCAAACTGTAAATTTAACGGAGAAAAAACCAAAGGGTTCTGAATTGCCTTTCGATGACTGTGTTATATAAGAATTTCTGTGAAACAACTGGCCCTTAATTCTTATCAATTTGAAACCATTTATGGTAGAAGTACAATGCATTTAATTTTCTGACCTTAAATTGTTTGAATAAAAGTTCTGACGAATATGATGAGAGTTTTTTTTATTTTTTTATTATTAGTTTTTGTGTATAATGCCTTATTGTATAATTAATCGACAGAAAGCGACGTATGTTGTTACTAAGGCAAGGGATTTGGTTATCCAATAAATGGTTGCCGGGGCGGCTGTATCCATACTCTCCTTCAAAATTGTAAACTGAACCCTTCAAACTGCGGTCAGGAATTCGTTCTAATGACGGTAGTTTTCGAAGCCATTGTGTGCGAGGTCCACAACGCTACGTCTAAGTTATAAAAATTGGATAAGTCTAATATGTTATTACCGACTTTAATTGTACTACGAGAATTTTTGTCTTTATTTAAAAGTTGAATTTAATATTTATTTAAACTCCCTCTTGCTTTACGGAGTTCCGCCACTGATTCAGGGCCTCTTTTTAATAGCTCAGTTCTTTTATAGGACGATAATATTACTTAATTAACTGGTTAACATACGATGAGAATGCGTATTTTACAGTTTGTTAAGGCTTTCAGGTACAATTGGCATGTTCAATAAGGTTGTGACAAGAGGACAGAATATGTTTTGGTTTTATAAAGATAACTAAACGAGTACAATGCTGTCAACTTAATATGTTGCGGTCTTACTGAGGTCAGTAATTGTGATGTAAACATCAATTTCTCTCTTCTTATTATTCGTCAATTATACTCCATTTTCTGTTTACTCATTGTATTACCAACGCTTAAAATACCGGAAGAAAGATTATAGTCCTTCGTACCTTTAGATAACGTCACCTTCACAACCTGCGACATTGTAATTAACTAATTGTGTAAAAAAGGAATTTTGTAAAAGGCAGTTCATAAAACTACTCCTGTCCTAAATAATCCTAAATTCTTCAGTCTCTCAAAATAGATATTAACTCCACTTTTTTATTTATTTTGTTTATTAGCGTAATAAACAGTCTTTATAAAGTGACAGTTATAAGAAAGAATATGTACGTCGCTGACTAATAAAATAACGACATTCAAATTTAAGACCGTAATAGAAAAATACACAACAATATACTCAATATAAACAATTCCTGAAGTACATCTTCTTACTTAAATCTACAAAAAGTGTTTAATGATTCACACAAATTTTTTTGGCAGTAACTTTCTTATAAATGTATATGAACAGTGATATGGGTAGCAATAATGTAAAATCGAGCAATACAGTATCATCCGCATGTAAAGTCGTATCTTCTCCAAGCATGCACTTAATTAAAGTGTGTTTATCGGAAGTGACCTGCCAGGTTAGTATGCTTTCTATATCTTTTTGGAAATAATACATTTAGATACATCCTAAATATGCATAATAAATTATACAGCACCTTGAGGTGTTTTTTCACAAAAACAGCGCTCTAAAAATTATCAAATTATTATTATTATTATAGGCTTACTTGGTCAGGTAATTCCATTTGGCGTATGTAATCCATTTATATTATCTAGTAATTTAACTATAAAACGAACAAAAATAGAAAAAATACAAATAAAAGAGATCCAGTTAAGAAAGAAGTTTTTGTGTGACTCTGCAATAGGCATACTGCTACTGACATTTTTTAATCTACAGTTTTATGCTCTTGTATTATAGGTATTATAGCAGAATTTGCCTAACTAAATCCGCATACATTCGCGGATATCTTCAAAATGCACCCTGAGCATACCCTGGGTCTTTTTTGATGATAACTGATAGTGACTTCTCTGGTACCTGTCTTTGCAAGCAAAAATACTGCGTTTATTTATTGACAATAAGTAGGTACTGAGCCACTGAGCCGTCGTGAACAGTTGTGCGAAAATTAAATTACAAATGCAATGCCTTGTGCACAAAGGTAATCTTGTAGGTGCTTAGTATTCAAAAATCTCAAGTGTTGGGTCGTGATTCCTTTAGGCTGAACTGCTACCTTTCTGGAACAGTTTAAAACGTGGCAGTAATTAAGTTGATCCAAAGGAGAATGTGCATCAAGTGAAGTAAGTGTAATCATCATCTTCTGCTGCAGTCGGCTCCTGTGTTCCCCTAATGTACAGGTTTGTGAGACTGGATAGTACAGGTCCCGGGCTGGAGCCTTGTGATACCCCTGTCAAGCAAGCCATGTCTAAGTGGGACCTCGGGCTTGCTTCTGTTTTCTGCCACCATATGGCGAGGGTCACCAGTTAGCCCGTATTTAAGCGACGAATTGAGGAGAAGGAACATATTTAGCGCAACCCCAAAATGTCAAAACCGAATGGGTGCACATCGAATATTGCTAATATCGGTGAAAATTTTGTCATACTAATCCGTACTTCTAAAAATATACGACACGCGAAGGTGTGTTTTTTTCTTGCATGAAATTCGTGCACCAAGGTATTTCTTAAAATCACGAGACGGGAGTCAGAACAGAAATCACACGTCACATTCCATCAGCACTGTTCCGTCGCCTTAGGGAAGCGCCTTAACTATAATAAGGACTACTTTTAGAGAAGAACAAAGAACAATGCAGCAAAGACAAAGCTTTTTAAAGTGCTAATAAATACAAATTATTACTAATATTTTTGAAAAATTTTGTTTTGTGAAGAGAAACGATTTTTTTTATTTGTTTAATTTCTAAGGAATGGTCTCTGTTGTTTAGCTGTATAATTCATTAATCATGTTTAGAAAAGAACAAATCAAAAATATTTAAAATTCAGAATCGAGTGCAGATTTAGAAAAGATGGATTTTTAATAAAGAGGAGGCAGTTTTGATAAGGATTGTTAGACAACGGGATATTTTTTTAGACAGTGCCAACCAAGAATATGTGATCCCCACTTCTAGCCAACACAAAATAAATTCCCACTCCTAGCCAACACAAAGTAAATTCCCACTTCTAGCCAACACAAAGTAAATTTCCACTCCTAGCCAACACAAAGTAAATTCCCACTCCTAGCCAACACACAGTAAATTCCCACTCCTAGCCAACATAAAGTAAATTCCCACTCCTAGCCGACACAAAGTAAATTCCCACTCCCAGCCAACACAAAATAAATTCCCACTCCTAGCCAACACAAAGTAAATTCCCACTCCTAGCCAACACAAAGTAAATTCCCACTCCTAGCCAACACAAAATAAATTCCCACTCCTAGCCAACACAAAGTAAATTCCCACTCCTAGCCAACACAAAATAAATTCCCACTCCTAGCCGACATAAAGTAAATTCCCACTCCTAGCCGACACAAAGTAAATTCCCACTCCCAGCCAACACAAAATAAATTCCCACTCCTAGCCAACACAAAGTAAATTCCCACTCCTAGCCAACACAAAGTAAATTCCCACTCCTAGCCAACACAAAGTAAATTCCCACTCCTAGCCAACACAAAATAAATTCCCACTTCTAGCCAACACAAAGTAAATTCGTACTTCTAGCCAATACAAAATACAATCCGAAAAGCAAGATCGGAGCGATGTCTAATTTTCAATCGAATATGGATATTTATTTTTTGAAAAATGTGGGAATTAAAGGAACCACAGCTTTGATAGGATAAACTTTTGTAATTGTTAATTATACGTTTTTCCGTATTTCTTGAAATTTATGGACATTTTCTTTTGATGAGTTTATGTACCAAGTAAGTGTAAGTTTATATTTTGTACATTTACATACATGGAAAGTAAATCTCTTCAAAACAAAATATCTAGAAATGGTTACATAGTTAATACCCAAGAAATACAAAAAAATGCGATTTTATTGTAGTAAGTAATGGTTCGTGGGTAAAATTGTTCAGGTTCTTGGCGGCGGATGAGACTCACCATCAACGGCATGGCAGGTCGGATCGAAAGAATCTGACTGAATTTTTTTTATTTCTTCTGAATCCTTTTGATCTCTTCAGCAATACTCTCTTGGAACATCGCCTCACACCGCAGTTGGAGGAATGGATTCATATGGACATATTTTCCTTCCCAGAACTTTCGCTCCTTTATTTTCTAAAAAGACCCTCCACACAGCATTCCCAAAGATGACTTTTAGAAATGCGATTAATTTATTGTCATGATTAAAGAATTAGATAAAATATCTAAATTACCACAATAATGCAAAAATTTTATATAATTTATTAAACTTTTTTTTTAATATCTATAGTTTTAAAAAAATGATGGAAATTTTCGGCAAAAAAAGCCTTTTGAAAACAAACATGTTATGAAGGTACAAGCACAAATAACTGGTTCTACGGTTCATTAGTCAGTGACGTGTTCCCAAATTAGGTACCCGCGTATGGCTTTGTTATGCAAATTTGTTTAGATCCTCATAATAAAAATACATTCACGGTAATAAGCTCACCGCATTAGCCTTAAGTAGGGCTAATAGATTTAAATTGCCATTGTACTTATATTCCATTAGCCTAACATATTATTGGCTAAGTAGGAATGGTAGGAAAGGGGAGGCGTCACGTCAATTTGGGACACGCAAATCAAGGAATTAGTTTGACGTCGGCTACTTAAGATTTTTCGGAATTTTGGTTTAGGCGAAAGTCGGCAGCGGACTGGATTTAGACGAAAAACCTTTAAAAGGAACCTTTTACCAAACTGTTACTCCTCCGAATACTGAGCGGAAGGGATGATTCCACCTGAGGCCGATAATACCTAAATAAAATCGTAAATATCTAAATAATGTATTCCCCATTTTCCTCGTTTAGTATTAACTATATTAGAAGAAAATACTCTCTCTGTATATTTTGCTTTTTTAAATACATTGTCTAGTTTAAGATTAAGAAAGGGACGCTTAGATGGTTTGGACATGTAGAGCGAATGAATGAAGAAAGGAATGTCAAGAGAATATATGACGCAAATGTGAATGGTAGAAGAAGTCGAGGACGCCCGAGGAAGACATGGCACGATCAAGTGAATCAGATACTTGAGTCGGGCCATGTCAAGAGTCAGAATAATAGAAGAGCATGTGTGATAAGATGTATGAATGTGAATGAGGCGAGGAATGTATGCCAAGACCGAGTTGTTTAGCGGTCCATCCTTTCTGCCTACCTCTACGGAGAAACGGCGTGATGGATAATTAGTTAGTTAGTTTTTATATTGAAATTCTGTTGATGCCGTTCAAACTGGACCATTTAAATTATTTTCGGACGGTCCTGACTCCTATATGAAGTAATTTATAATAAAAAGCAAAACGTATCGACATGCCAGTAGCTAAAAATATTTGCACTAGGGTCAAAATCCAGAGAGGAAGTCGGGAAATACCTTTGTAGCTGAATGGACATAAATTATTATAAATTTTCTCGAATGATTTTACTGACAGCCGTTGCACATGACAAACCGTGACTAGCAAAGTAAGATCATGTTTAAATTAAGCCACATCAGTCGCTCATTTTCCCTCCGGTTGTTACGCTTTTAATTAACTGTAAAAATTACGTTTTCATGTAAATATATTTGATTGTGTACTCAAGTGTTTTCATTGATAAATAACCACAACACACGCAACCTAGTTTACAGGCATGGTAAAGACTGTAAACTGAAATCCAATGCCCGGTTTCCTCTTTATGTGAATATTAGCTATCTTGAATTTCTTGTACCCAAAAATATAGGTACTGGTAACAAAAACTCTGTTTTATTGATCACATTGTATTTCAGCGATCTTCAAAATAAGGTAGTTTATCAATATTGCTTGAAATGGATTTAGCCTTGTTTGGTGACAAGATCTCAAAAGTCGGGTTGGTACCTACTTACCGACATAAACAAACTAATTGTTCGGAATTTTTAAAATTAAATTGTTTCAGCTAAGATTGGCTCAACATTAATAGGGAAATAATTTTTCTCAGTCGTTTTTTTAATGAAGTTAATGTAAAAATAATAATTATATTATTATGTCGTAATTTTAAGTATATTTTGCCTCCTGATGAAGGAACCGTTGGTTCTGAATAATGTATATACCTACCTACATAACTTTTATTAATAAAGGTATACAAATTTGATTATTATATTCATTTAAAATAGCGTAATTAAATTCAAAAGGTTAATTAAAACAATATATCGATAACATATTACAATCATTGTGACTGTGACTTTGGTAATCCTTTTTCTTTTATACTCTTTTTTTTATTTTCTCTCTTCTTCTTCTTTTATATCTTTTCTTTATTCAATTCTGTTTCACGTATAATGTATGATATACATATATAAAAAAATTAAATATTATAATTTTCATTATCCTTACTACACATTTTAAAAATATATGTTGAATTGTTTTTCGCTGCTCCACCTTTTTTACACGAGCATTGCTCAAAAAAAAAGGTGAATCACGATATTTAAAAAATGTATTAAAAAAAAATAGAAACTTGAATTTAAAAAAAAAAAATAAAAAAATAAAAAATAAATATATATATATATATAAATTATATAAATTAAGTAAAACAAAAAACGAAGAAAAAAAATTTCCAGCATAAAACCATCCGCAAATTATTGAGCCCAGTGAAAATGTTAGTATTATGCGGGAAGTAGCGCGAGTTTGCCGCCATAATCGGAATTGTAGCAAAAATTTTAGTACTGACTCTGGTGATACTGTCATGGCGGCTTATTATATTTTTAAAGCAATTATCGCGGACAATGAGCGCGCGCCCGTCCGCCAAATGTTTTCCGACATCGCTGCCAAGGTGCTTGTCAACCATTGGTTCACCGAGAATCAAAACGCCTTTTAATATGGTAAATAAAACAATAGAGAATCGCTTGTCTTTAATGCATAATTTCCAGTTCTAAAAAGGTCCAAGCCAGAACCTGACCAATTCTGGAAATGAAAGTATTCTTAAAAGCAGTTGGTTTTATCATTGACCAACATCTTTCAATTTGGGAGGCGGGAATAAGCCCCGGGAACCATTTATTGGATAACTAACACCTCTGCCATAGTTCACCCCAAGTGGTTCGCTATGTTTTGGTGACTGTCGGGTTCATGAGGTGAGGTTTGTCTTGGCTGCGGATGCATCTATCCACCTACTGCGTAACGGGCCGGATCGAAAGAGACTGCTTGCACCGCTATTGGAAGAATTTTCTTTCTTCTTTTAACTTCCTCTACTTATTTTTCTTATAAGACCCTTCTCGCAGCATTCCCTAAGATGATATGGGCCCCGAGGGAAATTATTTTCTGAGGCAAAATGTCGGTTAATGAAAAAAAATGGCAAAATCTTGGTTTTGTTGGTTTCCTCGTTTGTGCGTTGATTATAGTTATGATCTTTTGAGACAAAAAAAAATTGTTTATACCAGCCCGAGTGAAGAAGTGAGAAAATTAAATGATTTGTTTGCCTACCTATAACTAAAAAGCGTTGCTTACAAATTTTGTCAGGATAATTATTACATATTACCTATATACCTCTCAAACAAAAAAATTATTTCAGGGCCCATATGTATATTTTATTTATTAATATACTTATCTTTGGATACGTTTTTAGATTTTCACGGCCAAAAGAATTTTCGTTGTTTGTTTTTGGGGTGTTATGCCGTCTTGTGCTACCTCATTCTTTAGCCGACGTTTCGGACAGCGTTGCAGTGTCCATCATCAGGGCAGATCCGTCGATGTGAATTTGTAGTGTTAAGTGTGTGCTTATTTACTTGGAAGCGATACCGTGTCGTCAGCTTCATTTCAGAAGAAAGTGAACTACTTTGAAAGGGAAATTTTGTGAAAGCGCAGTATTTACGTTAGCCTGGGGCCCGTCCACGGATAAATGTAACGAAATGTCCAACGAAAGTAGCGTCATCTTGTGGCGAATTCTAGAATTAGAAAAAAAAACCAATCTGGCTAAAGAAGGAGGTAGCACAACACGGCATAACACCCCAAAAACAAACAACGAAAATACTTATCTTTGGTTTAATAAAGTCGCGTTTCAGAATGATTAATTAATTAATTTTACCTCCCTGCTGTAATTTGTAGTTACATGGGTTTTGAAGGTTAGAAAAATGCATAGTCTCTATTTTTTAATGCAGCATTTAAACAATATTTTATAAAATTTTCATTCAAAAAATTAAAAATCCAGCTGTAAGAATCTGATTTCCGGAGACCCCTTAAAAAGGGTCCTTGCGGTGGACACGATAACTCATGATAACTTCATCTAAAATTAAAAAAACAAAAAAAACTGTTAGTAAATTATAAAAGGATTTAAAAAAAAAATTCAAGGATTTACGAGGGGTGTCCGTAAAATAAGGTCTCCAAGGTGCTTTTTGTCGCGAGGAATCCTGCAATACTGGCATATAGCCGCATTATCTGCGATGCTTAGTCTCGGAATGGCAGCCGTTCGCCATAAGGTTTTCACTTGCCACGCCCGCCAGTTTTTTGTTCTTTGCAGATCGATAGGTGATGGTTCGCGAGGTCTGTGAATTGATCCCTTATGTCAGTAAGACCACCATTGACAAAATTTTGGCAGAATATTTGGGATGCCACAGGGTCTGTGCAAGATGGGTTCCAACAATTCTCTCCCAAGATCACAAACAACAACGGATTGAAGTAGCCTACGAATCCTTGAATGCTACGACATCGATGGCGAGGAATTTTCGGATTCGATTTTGACTGGGGGCGAGATTTGGGTCCACTACACGAAACCAGAGACAAAGGAACAATCCTGTCAGTAGCGTAGTGGAAGATTAAAAACGAACCTGGCGTTGAAAATTGTACCTACTGTTTTTTTTTATAGTGATTACCTCACAAGAGTCCCAACTGCTCCCGTCTGGAGCCAGTGAGACTATGGCATCCCCAATTGGGGTATGTTATGAGGCTGAAGGTAAGCGGGGAAGGGAAGGAGACGAGGAAGAGGAAGGTGGGGAGGTACCTGGCTATTCAGATTTAGTCACTAAACACGGCTAAAGCCATTTCAAGCAACGTTTCAATTCTGAATGGTGGTCTTACACCAGGGCGATACTAAGAGTATCTTCCACTCTGGAACGTGCCGCAAATATACTATATATTATTTTAAATAATTAATTATGAAATAACACAAATTAATTAAATAAAATTTATTTGAGCACGCCGGGTTCGAACCCGCGGCCTTCGGAATGGCAGTCTAACGCCCTACCGCTGGACTATGCCGGCCGTCAAACTGTTAAGCATTACAACTCTGCCAAAAATCCAAATTCATTTTTTGATGTTGGTTTTTATGAGTAATCTGCGTTTTTTTCCTGGTGAAGGGGACACTTTTACATATGACTACATATCCAACTCAAATTTCGATTGTACGGAGATGTCTGTTCAATCAACTGGCCTACGACTTTAAAACATTTACTTTTTAAGAAGAAATGATAAATCAAAAAATATTATAAATGGTTGGCTTTCCCTGATATCATCCGTCCTCCGTATTGACATGGACAAAATATGACAGGCAATCGTGTAAAGATACAGCTAGCGCCACTGGCGGCATGCGGAGCAAACACCGCGTCACGGGGGGAAACCGGCTTCTCCATTACCAGTCAGCCCACCAGTCCCCCAGTCACACTCTGCATAGCTAATGGTGACCGCCTAACCAACCAACCGCTCATCTGTCAAACTACCGGAACATATCTAAATGAGAACCATCTAGAATTTTGTTTTCAATTTGGCGAATGCGTTTTCTCACCTACTAAGTAGCGGGCTGGATTGGGAGAGACTGGTTGAAGGAGACCTAATCTAAACCTCTCCAGCCGTACTCTCTCGACCCATCGCCTTGCACCGCAATGGGAGGGGTGGATCCATACATCCGTCACTCCTGAACCCACTGACCCCCAGATACCTTCCACCCCCATATTTTTTCTTTCCAGAACTTACTCTCCTTCCTTTTCCTAAAAAAAACCTCCGCACAACATTGATGCAACCAAAGATGACATTGGCTCCGAGGGAAACTGTTTTCCTCGGGGCCATCTTGTGTGAAAACAACAGAGTTACGGTATTTAAAATTCAACAGTCGGTCAAAAGATGAACAAGGACTACAAGTAAATATTTTTTTTTAGTAATTACAATAACCTAACCTAACTCACCCTAACCTACCCTAACTTCACCTAACATTACCTTACCTAAAGTGAAAAATCCCGGCATACGCAAATAAATTTTATTTTGGTTAAATTGTGTCTTTTCACCATCTCTTCTTTAAAAATATTGTACAGTATATTTGCCTCACTTTCCGAGGTGGAAGAATCTCTCAGTATCACCCTGGTGTAAGAACATGATTCAGAATCGAAACGTTGGTTTCCGCGGTTTGGAGGCCGCGTTAAAATTAGTAGCTCTTGTCAACTGAAGGAATCATATTTGCCATAATCCGTTAATAAAATTGTTAAAAAAAAATTTGTTTTTTTATGAATTATTTTATGTGTGACTACCACAACACGGGCATTAGCCTAGTGTGATAAGTTAAAAAATTTAAAACACTGTAACTTTTAAAAAAATTATGAAATAATAAAAAAAATCTGTTTCTGAAAAAATAAGAAAATATACAGATTTAGGAAATGAGATTAAAAGAATTTGGCAAACTCAGACTATAAACATATTACTATTTATTATTTCGGCTACTGGCATTATACCTAGCTTTCTCATTCAAAATGTAGGCTTATTAAATTTGTCAAAGAATTTATATATAAAAAAGCAAAAACCAGTCATTTTAAATACATGTAGGATTACGAAAGATTTTTTAAAATATTTATATTGAGGGATCAGTAGGATTTATCGGTCCAATTAGGAGTTCCACCGAGCCGAACACTCTGATATGAAAATATCTGGAGTCGGTGAATTATTTTCCCATTTGTTTATCTGGTAGGTTAACATGTTCTTATCATGTTCTTGTATTATTTTGTATTAATTATACTTATATAATACACTTACATAGCGTGGATTTACTAGATGAGCATTTGTGGAAAAGTATGTGAAAGGGTTTGGTTTTTCCTGTGGGGAAAATTTAACCCGGACATAAAGTCTGGGGAATAAAAAACGCTAACATAACAAAGACGACGAATTTAGTCAATATCGAATTGACATAAAAGGTTTTAACGATCTATCTTGATAGCTAGCGAGCTTTTCGCACTTTTTCTTCTATTGATAAACAGTTTTTATTTCCAAGAAAGCACTTCCAAAGTTCTCACAACGTTCAATAGTAAATTTAAATTAAAAGCACACTAAAGATTTTATCGGTTAATTCCAAACGAAATGAATAACGTAATTATTTACTTTAATAATTAATTATTCTAATTAAGTCATTAATCAATTCATATTGTCCATCCATATTGGTAAACCGTAAATTATTATGAAGATTAGAGACTCATTAAGTTTGTTTGTTTCAATAAATGAATATTAGCGAGATTCAAAACCACGTGAGAAATTTATATATCGGTTCCGAGTCTTCAAGTAAGATGAATTGATTTATTAGTGTTGTCTACTTGCTAACTTTTTTGCGAGCATTAGCCTTTATCAAACAAAATATTAATAAGATAACAAAAAATATGCGGTTAATTCAAAATTCAGTGAATTGAAAGAAATTTACCGGTAATAAAAACAAAGTTTACACAACTATTTTCAATTTTCGAACCATCTCTTGGGCCGGGTAGTAGCCAATTTCACGTCAATTATGTGGGCGTGGATGCCACCATAAGTTAGTAGAATGTATTGTCATCAACGACAAGATTATCTGAAGAGTTTAAGCTCGATCGTGCCGGAAGTGGGTTAATTTCCACTTGCAAGATTTGCATTCATTCAAGAAAACAAAATCGAAATTCAACAACGGGTTGTAGTTTGAGGGCGGAAAACGAGTTGTGCTTTGAGAAGTTCGTTTATTAAAATATGAATTTCCAAAAAGGTTATTTTTCTTTTTTACTTCTACTATCATGTAGAATCACCTCCCAAAGTTTGTACGCTTTACCACCGGAAGGGAGAAAAATTAATATAATATACCTACCAGTTTTATCATCAAGTTATGTTATGTCTGTTTCATAGAAATAAAAAAAACATCTTAGATCAAATGAAATTATTTTGTACAGTTAAATCTCAAAGTTCTAGAGCTCAGGACGGAAATATAAGATCTAAGAGATTTGTTTTGTGTTGCTTTTAAATTCCAATCAGAAAATGTTTTATAAATTTAAGTAGCAGATTTCTACTATGATAATCAATAAAAATTGAATCTCTTTTCTGGCAGAGTTCAGTGTCCTCTTTTTTTAAAATATGATTGAATTTCATGAAATCTTTCCTCGGTGGAAAAGAAAAAAAATGAGCCATCAATAATCGGTCATAAAAAATCATGATTTTAATGGAAAATTTGTTTTAATGTTTTCAGATCATCTCATATCCCGGAAGTAAGCCAGGATTTGGGACAGCCTGTATAGGTATAATAATATGGGAAGGTAGTTACTGTGTGCTGGGAGGGTAGGTACCCAGAGCTCGCGTAATAACCCGACCATATGGCAACATTTATTCCTCTTTCAATAGGAATTTGACAAGCGCGGACATATGCCGTACAATACTATCACAAAGGGTTCGGGGGATGTGTTTGCGGAACGGTTGTTGTTTGTTTTCCGCTTATTAATTGTTTGCTAATCCGTTTCAGTGTAGTCTGACCAATTAATTGATATTTCATGATTGTTGTTGCATCGCGAATTTACCCGAAATTTTAGATTATTTTACCATTTTTTCGGTGGCAATAATAGCTTAAAGTAGCTTAACACGTTTAGCAGAAGATAAAATTTCCTACAACTTTTATTTGAAAAAATCTTTAATATATTTCGAGATATGCAGTCGTAAAAATGTGTAAAAGTTTATAAAAACAGGTAAATTGCATGACTTGGTTTGATTTTTTGTACATAACTTTTTTCCAGTACAATTTTGTGAAAAAAATACTGTTACATTTTTTATTACAACAGTATTTAATAAAGCTAGGTAATAAGATACGCAGATGATGCTGTATTACTAACTGACAGTATCGATGACCTCCAAAACCTTTTAAATTTTGTTAATAATGCTGATGAGCAACTGGGCCTAACAATAAACGTCAATAAAACTAAAAGGATGACATTTGGACGACTAGATCACTCTGGATTAGTGATAAAGTTAAATGGTTGCAATGTCGAAAAGGTGGAAAGATTTAGATACCTCGGCAGCATTCTCACGGAGACTTTTGACCGAGAATTTTGGAGATTGAGTGCAGAATTGAAACAGTAAGAACTGCATTCAATAAAATAAAATCCCTCTTCTGCAATGACAATATCAATTTAAAACTAAGGTTAAAATGCTATGTGTGGTCGGTTTTGCTGTACGGATGTGGGACATGGACTTTGAAATTAAATACCATGAACAGGTTAGAGGCTTTTGAAATGAGGCTTCACCGGAGAACACAGAAATTCCCAGGCGGGCTAGAGTAGATAGAAAATTGTTCACACTAGTAAAAGTCAGAAAAAATTCATATCTGGGTCACATACTTCGAGGGGAGAAATATCAATTGCTCCAATTAATATTAAAAGGCAAGATAGGGGTCACCGAGGGCCTGGTAGGAGACAAATTTATTGGCTACGAAATGTACAAAAGAAGACCGTTATCAGAAGTGTGGAGGAGCTATTCCGGGCAGCGCAAGGTAGAGATATATACACCAGAGTGATCGCTAACGTGCGTCGGGGGGACCTGATAGAGCACACGAAGAAGAAGAAGGTTTAAAATATTTAAAAAATACATTTTAATAAGTATTAACACCAAGCGTTTTTTTTTATATAACCATCTAATTTATCACCATTCATCCAGATGGTAACGTCCTAAGTAATAAGCCAATATAATAATTGAGTCTATGAATATGTGAACCAATTTAAACATGAAACCAATCAACAGGGGGTGTCACAGATCACCCTGGACAACACAAATACAGGGGAAGATTATTAATACATTCCTGTTAGCAGATACCACCCCGGGCATGGACCGAGGGGCAACGAGAGCTTTCAGAGGAAACACGGACGTCGAGAAATTTGAATGATAGGTATCTATATATTACAAAACTGTTGCCTCCAGAATACCGGGCGAAGGGAGAACTACGCGTCAGGCTGATTATAGGGCTTTTGTATTCCCCTGTTTTCTCCTCCAAAACTACAAAGATTTTTCTTATAATTTCTTGAGCTTAAGAACAAAATACTATATGTCTGTACGTTTTGTTTAATTAATAATACCTGTTGATTAGGGTGTGTCAATTATTTCAACTTTTGAATTCAGAAACGCCTGGTATCTCAAAAGTTGCGTCTTACAAAGAAAATGAGAACTGCATATATTTCTTTTCTCTTTTAAATGGTTATTAGATTAGCTCGCCAAAATGCATCGAAAATCAGAAAAAACACCTAAAACATGTATTTTTAAATTATGGTAATTAATATTTTTTTCACAGCAATTATTACTGTTGTCATAACATGTTCATAATTCATAACATATGGGGCTATATTGGGCCACAGTTATGGAATAAAAATTAAGTTTGCTACAAAATATAAAATATGGACCTGTAGGAACTGTAATTTGCACTTTTCAGCGATGCAAACATTCGCGACAGATTCGTACACTGGCAACCCTCCTGCGCAGACCTGAGTGCGCGGGACGCAACTCGACCATTCCAGCTTCGACGATCGAGCTATAAGCTGATTTTAAATTCTCCTTCTGTAAATTCAATTCGCGGTAACTGTAATAACCCTGTAATCTTAAATAAATAACTGACAATTATAAAAGTGCTTTATCATTTACAAACCGTGAACTCATGTTAGGGACCGGCCCAGGTAAGTGCCGTAGAATACATAACCCTAAAGCGGTGACCCCGACGTGATACACTGTATAGAGACGAAAGGTCCACCAGTCACTGAACGTGCGCGCCGCCTGGCCCCAGCCCTTCTTGAAGCAGCTAAGAAGGAATTCAAATTTATGATGGAACAAGGTCGTGATTCCCGAATCACGAAATCTAATTTTGTTCAAAACTTCCGGCTATTGTATCCGGCTATAATAGGGAACACCAATTTAATTTATTTTTACGTTTTCCAATAGCTACAGATCATACACAACTTTTGAGACCCTGGGCGTTTTAAAATAAGGCAATTTTTTTCTCTCTATGGATAGCAACATACGCTACTGTTGATGGCGTCCAGGCTAGGCTAAGATTTTTTGGAGTCTCCTTACTCCGACAAAAAGTAACATATCAGTGATCGATGTCTATGTTATAAATAACTCAGGTGCGGGGCATACGTCATCCCTATGTCTACCTACGTTAAATTGTCGTGAAAACAAGCTTATGTGCCCAAGCGGTTAAAATATTTGTAGTAAGGTCAAAATCAATAGATGAAATAGGGGAATAGTTTGTATGGACAAAAAGCCATCCGCGCTTCCTCTTAACTTGTTATATTTGCCTGGTACTAAGGTTATTTAGAATGAAAAAAAATTTTAATGTGTCAAAATATATATTTTTTTAAATGCATAAAATGGAATAATGAGTTTTTTTCTATTTACACCGATTTTTGGACAAATAATAAAAATCAAATGTAAGGTTATGTGTGATATGTGTATGATTCTGAAATGTTGAAGGCTGTTTTAATGCTTTTTTCATTAAATAGCCATTTTCAGATAAAATATAATTTTCCTTTTAAGGCCAAAATACCCAATAAAAAGACTTTTTTTATATCTAAAGTCATTTAAATCATCTAAAATATCTGCTACGGATGTAAGCTGTTTTATCTATTCTTAGATTTTAGATTTTGGTATTAGTTGTGAGTTTAATAAAATATTTTAATGTATTTTCCATATCTATGAATGAAAAAAAAAAAATACAAAAAAATATTTTTATAGGCTTAATTAAAATTTCAAAACGACTGGTTTACCGACAGATACAATAATGTTCTGTCGGATAGCTTTATGATATCGTGCAGTATTACTAACATTATTTAAACTATTGTTTCCGATGACGATAAAAGTATTTAGTGAATAGCTCGTTAGATGTATGCACAGTAGGTATAGCTTTGATGATTGAAAACCAAGATCTGATTTTTTTTTTGCTTTCATGGAATTATTCCCGAAAACATTTCATTCATATCCCAGGCTCTTTTGAATCAAAACCTTATCTAAAGCTATCGATTCAATTCACCTGCAAAACTTACATGCTTGTTATTATGACGCTCTCTTTGGTTGCGTGGTTAAGACACGGTTACGAATCTAGAGGTCGTAGGTTCATATCCAGGTGAGAGTAAGTAAATTTTATTTTAAGCAAGTATTTTTTTTTATATAAGAAAAACTCTCTTTTTAACTTTTGAAGGTTATTCTCATCAATGTAATATATCATTGAAGAAGAAGATAACAACATTAATCTATTTTTTTTAAATAAAATCGGATATATTTATCCGAGACACTATCTAGGTAACAAATACATTCTTTGAATACTTGTTTCCAATTATAAAGGTAGCTGCCAATAATATGGAAAAAAACATTAGTCCAAGATAATATTGTAAATTCTGAAATTTGAAATATGAAGTTGACAATTACGACAGTCTCATAATAGATCGCAATGGCCCAATTGGTAGAGGTGTATGTCCCGGTAAGACGTAAGATTCTGGGTTCGAGTACCAGTTGCGACCATTATCTTTTATTATTTTCCTGTGTCTTGTTCATTTTCATATTTTAAAAAATTAGATTATTATTGTTATCTTCTTCTTCAATAATAATTATTAGCCTGAAACACTCATCCACGTTAAAACAATCTTCCGAGAAAAAATACATGCCGCCGACGGGACTCAAACCCGCGCTCGAATCTTTTCTCGGAAGATTGTTTCTATGTGGATGAGTGTTTAGGCTGATAATTATTGCTTATAATAATTGTTACCCTTTGTGCCATGCATAAAATCTTGTCTTAAACATTAGTTTATCAATTAAACAAATAATAAATTTTATTTATTTGATATCGATTACTGAGCAGTTTGGACTCTTTTGCAGTACATTTTTTTAATAAATAAATTTGCTTTCTTCATATCTAGAACATATTACATACAGTGAAGTAGGTTGAATGAATATTGACATTACCTTGCCAATTATAAAAGCTAGTTAAGGGTGGAGTCGATGGGGATAATGGGAGTCACCCCATTGAATTGTGAAGTTATTTATTTATGGATCATTAAAGCTGCCGACAAGCCATTAGTTTATATTTAAACACAATGCTTGTCATAGGTCAGGCACGAGGTACTAATAAAAACTGTTTTAACGATCATTGCAAAACAATATGTGAAAATGTTTTTTATAACGGTAGGTAATCTCAAAAGATGATGTTATGAATTGAAATAACGGGGCTTTAAAGCGATCTCATCATCTGATATTAACAGATATTAATTAAGTTACAGACTGTATTAAAATCGTTGTATACAGAATTCATTAGCTCTATTAATTAAATTATTGTAAATAAAGTCAATGATGCTTTGTGGATTCTTCGTCTTTGTGTTTGATTGACTGTTGTAGGTTTTATAATGGTATTTGTATCAAATATTATTTTATACAGGGTTCGTACTTTATGTGTTCATATTTTATATGCGAGAAAATAAAAAATGTCTCGTTCTTCAAGAAAATCTTTATTCATTATTAAAATATACATTTTAGGAGATTATTTGGCAGCTATTTCGTGTCTCTTGTTAATCGATCCCTATCATGACTACAGATCGCCAACGAATAAGTGGCAGTTCACAATGACTAAGTGTCCTTAACATATTCGACATCAACGTTTGTTTGTACGTTAGCGATGTGCAGTTGTCCTAGGGAACGATGAGAAGTTACCGGTAGTTATCCTATCGATCGTTATCGATCGAGTGTGCTAGGGCCTCAGAGAACTCACTTCGCAGCCGATACAGTTACTCTAGGTGAATGAAGGTTTTTGATGCTTACGTTGCGGGTTCATTACACTCCTCTTTATCTATTGTTAAACAAGTCTCTCCTAACTTTTGAACCCATTTCCTGATGAACTGAATACTTGGCGCATCATTTATGTTTCTCCGCACTACAATCGCCGAATCACTGTTTTTATAAAAAATCTCGCACACAAAACGCACGGTCTGCTCCAGAGAAATGCTCCATAGCAACTGAATTCCTAAAAGCCAGACTATCGATTGACATATATCGGTAGCGTATCGTTTTGTAAGCAGTTTGATGTTCCAAGTCTACAGAAAATCTTAATCAAAAACTTCCTGGTACATCATGAAAAATGACGCAGATGTAAACTCCTTACATATTCACAAAACCAGAGCCAAACAAACAGACATACTAAATACACCAATGTGTAACTCTACCTTTGGACAAAGAAGTTCTGATTTTTTAGCGGTAAAAGTATTAAACAAACTGCGACTGAGTTTCAAACAAATTAAATTAAAAAATAACTACATTAAGGACATTAAACCTTGCTTTAAGGAACTATCGGAAGGTGAACTTACTAGAATATTTAAAACATCGTCGTAGAGTTTCTGGAAAACCTTATCCAAACCATGAAGTTGTACCATAGAAGTCACTGACATCTTATCCAGAACATAGTCTCCCGCAGGACAGGGTCTCCTAGCGAGGAGGACTACGAATATAATCAACATCTATTTTATAATATATTTAACATGTAAAAATTGAAATATAGTAACAAAAAAAAACAAAGCGCCACTCAGATGTTTTGTAGTCAGCCGATCAATGATGAACTTTCATTTGAGACACCCTATATAATAGAGTATGTAGATCAAAAACATTGTAGCTATTATACATCACAACATTATGATGAAAATATCGATGAAGTCAATTTAACAATGAAAATCAATGCAGACACCACCGATGAATGCATCGAGAAACCGCTTTATGTTAAATTGCAAACATGTTTATTTGCCATTCATCAAAACATCGACTCTAATAAATTACTACATCTCTGGACTTCCTACTAAGTATATCAAATAGGATTTAGAATGGAATGTTTGAGAAGGTTTTGTAAGCTTTATGAACTTGGAAAAGAGGGTCAAGTGAATATGTGTTTTATTTATTTTTGGAATAACTTAATGAGTAAAACTCCAAATTGTAATATTTCTTCATTGGAGACAAACTTAGCGACTCTCAAATCAAAAATTGAAAAAGAAATTCAGAAAAAGGTAGGAATTGAACCCAGGACTTTAGGCTTGCCGGGACTCTGCTCTAACCACTGAAATAATTCGATCCCATTTGGTCATATATAACCAGTGGAGCGACAGAGCAATTTAAAACGTTTTTCGCAGATTGCTAAGGAAATTTTTCCGCCCACATTAAAAAAATCATACCTCCGAATTTGAATATGGACACATACAAACTGATTATAGTTTTATGTAGCCAATGAATTCCCCTATATTTGTGTATTTTCACATATTTGTAGGATTTATAAAAAATATATAATTTAATCTTTAACCTTAAAAAATTTTAAAGAATCTAGATAATATTTATTTTGTTATATTTTGAATGTACAATTTATTATATAATCATTTCTTCAAACTTCGCAAAATCACTTTGTGGCATCATTATTATATAATAATTTAAATAAAAAAATAAAAATTTTAAATTTGCCACATTTTGAAAACATTGCAATTTTTTGGAAATAGTATCATAATGTGGCAAAAAGCGCTCGAGTGGTTAACTGTATCAAACTTCGACTACGAACTATCAACATTGGCGGCTATCTTTATGTATGATTGTTAGATTCTTCCAGAACTAAATGCAATTTAGATAGTGTCTTAGATATTAAATCATTTTTTTCTTAATGTGCGACATCTATTGTCTTTTCTGCAAGCCTAGAATGAATATTTTATTTATTTTAAGAATAACATAATGACTAAAATTTCAAATTGTAATAGTTAATTTTTATTTATTTAAAGCATTTAAAATGTTTCAATTTTTAAACCAAAAACAAATGACGTTTGCATTACATCTTAGTACTTCAGCGTAAGTACTAGGTAGAGGTTTCAATATATTAAGGTAGGTATTCACAATAATATCAGAAAGCATAACGGTTTTCAAAAATAAAGACGCTTCAGACATTGCTTTACAAGAAACGTGTTTCGAGCAATCAGACAGCGTTATAAAAAAACTAATTTGTCGACGGAGGGGAATGTTAATAAGGGATGCACCCTCCTATATGAGTAAAATACAACCTTATCTGTGTAGGTGAGTTGGTAGGTACCAGGCACACGTGCACAGTAAGTGATGGCACGCGCACGGACACGAATAATACACTCGTAGTATTTATCTGTACACGGAGGTTAGGTTTTGTGTGAAGGGTGGCCACTCTAGCGGAGAAAAACACAAGCTGCAAACTTCAATAATTATTTATTATATATTCAGAAATGGCTTCCTTGTTCACCCAGCTTTGCTAAGATTTCGTCAGCTTTATTAAAATAAGGAAGTTATAGTTTTGCCATCATAAGCAAAAATGCAACTAGAAATTTTTACTCTCGACTAGCAATCAGATGGTCGCGGCTTCATATCCCGGGGTGGGAAAATAAATTTTATTGAATTAATTAGTGTAATTTCAGAAATAATTAATAAAAAATTATTTTAACGGTCCCGAAGAACAATGTTTTTGAGATCAAGAAGTAAGTACAGAGTTTAGAGAAAGTTTTGATATTTTAAATTTCGTTTCATTTCAACAAAGAATCTGAAAATACAAACTTAAAAATCATCAAAGGGAAAATAAATTAAGCATAAAAATATATATAGTTTTTAGCAGACCCGACATCGTTCTTCCAACCTTCTGGAGCCAGTGAGACTATGACATCCCCAATTGGGGTATGTGGTGAGGCTGAAGGTAGTGAGGAGGGAAAGGAGATGGGTGAGAAGAAGGTTGGGAAGTACCTGACAATTCAGATCTGGTCACCAAACATAGTTAAAGCCATTTCAAGCAACTTTCAATTATAAATAATCGTCTTACACCAGGGCGGTAATTATGCTATAAATTTATTACATTTGCATGCCCAGTGGCAAATAGGGACTAACCCTGAGAACGCTCACTCTACATTTTACGCGATATTCGATATTGCAGCCCTTTCTTTATATTTAATGTTTAGCCCCGTTTTTCACAGTTTTGGTTCAGTGATGTTATGTTGATCGTTAGACCTCGTAACGATCTGTTAATGGCAAACAAATAATACAAGGAAACCATACATAGGCAAGTTCAAGGTTAGTAGACCGAAAACATAAATAAGTACAGGTAAATATAACGGTATTGGGTAATGGGTGGTTTCAATTATCAAGAAATTTGATCGGCTTAAAACTATTTTACCATTTTCTCATAATTGTTATCATTATTTTTTTATTTATTATTTAATTAACGCCCTGGGAGGCTTTAAATGAAATTTTTACAAATTTATTACAGTAATTAACTATAACAAGATAAATGCAGTTTTTTTTTAATAGAGAACACCTCACAAGAGTCCCAACTGCTCTCGTCTGGAGCCAGTGAGACTATGGCATCCCCTATTGGGGTATGTTGTGAGGCTGAAGGTAAGTGGGAAGGGAAGGAGATGGGGAAGAGGAAGGTCGGGAAGTACCTAGCTATTCAGTTTTGGTCACTAAACACGATAAAGCCATTTCAAACAACATTTCAATTCTGGATGGTGGTTTTATACCAGCGCGATACTGAGAATATCTTCGACTCTTGAAGTTATTTCACTAAGTATCTAAATATATACAGGGTGTTAAGGTACGTACTTAACTATAACCAATGATTCCTGACATTATTTGGTGTAAAAAATAAGAAATTTTGGTCTCCTGTGACATTTTGGATGTTTTTTTTTCAGCAAAAACTTAATTTACATTTTTACTCCAAATAGTGTTAAGAATCACTGCTCAAAGTAAGTTAAGTACGTTCCTTAACATCATGTATACATTTTTTTAACTTTCACGCCTTTTCCCCTACGGGTAGGCACACATACACTAGATACATGTATTTAATTGCGTTATATTTTCCTACACTATTAACCCTCCTTTCTTCGTTCATCCAAACCATCAGTGCCCATAAAAATAAAATTAAAGTTACTCTTTCCTTATTGTGTTCATCGAATTTTCACCACACCACAGTGCAAACTATCTCTGAATATCTGGCTATAGCCCAACTATAGCGTACCAGATTTGGTTTACGAAAAAATTTATAAATCATTTGATTTTTCCGTTGCTAAAACTAACATAATTAGCGTAAATAATTGCCGATATTCCATAGACCACTCTTATCCAATCATCGAATCTTAAAGCTACTATAGAAAATAAGATAAGGTATCTACGTATAAGAGTATATTGCTCTTGCTTATTCACATTACCTATGAATATCCAATAGCTTAGCATTTTATTTAAACTTAAGTTGAAGTAAGTTATTAGTGATGTTCTACAATCTCAATGAAAGATATTACTTAAAATATATTCAGTAAAACTCTAATATAGGTCGAGGTTCGCCGTGATTACACGTTGCTTTATTTATGTTATTGTAAGGTTTACAATGAATATTTAACTAGACCAGACGTCCATCGTATCGGAAGCTCAAAGGTATTCTGAAGCTATAGAACCCGACACTGCGGGAACCCAGCAGTCTATCGTCTGTTATCGGCTATTTCCGTAACCTTTCGTGCATTGGACACGACGATAGTCGGCACTCTTCTAAGGTACTACTTAACTGACACCTGTTGAGACATCTCTAAACTATATATATATATATAATAATGGCATCTGTTGAAGGATGTCGAAACTACAAGTATAATTCTATATAGGTACCACAGTAATCAATGATATTTTATAACAAATGTAAATTTTATTTGATTGATTTGTGTTTTCACAATATAATCATTTAAAATAATATAAGGTATATTTACGGGACGTTTCAGAGTAGAAGATACTTACAGTATCGCCCTGGTGTAAGAACACCATACAGAATTGAAACGTCGCTTGAAATGGCTTTAGTTGTTTTGGCCCCGATGGTCCCATGGCCTTTCCTCTCCCCACTTTTCTTCGGCCTCACAATACACCCAGATTGGAGATGCCATAATCTCACTAGCTGCATGCAGGTGGTTGGAAGCAGATGAGACTCTTGTGCGGTAAAATATGTCCAAACCATTTAAGCGCCCCTTTCCTAACCTTGCTCACAACGCTTACTTTGCGAATCTCCACATTTATCACACTATAATACGTGTTTTTTCCACACATACGGGACCTCATTTCTACAGCATTAAGTCTTCTTTCATCCTTCCCCTGTCCGTTCTATGCATTACTGCTTTACATCAGGGTAGGTACCAGCACCCCATTGTGAACTGCTAGCTTCGCTTCTTTGGGCAGTGTTCAAAAGTAACTTTTTGCACTTTCGCACACAAATGGCGGTACCTGTAACGAAGGTTATGATTTAATGGGTGCTTTTCGGTGATTATCAACTTTAAAACTGCCGATTGAATCGATTGATACACCACCGGCGCGAATTAATAAAAGAGTCGGGAGAGGTCCGCGGCTGCCGCATCCCACATTCAACATTCATTGGGAGATGACTTGCACATCCTGAATGCTGAATGCTGAAGGTTGAATGCCGGGCGTTCCACGGAAGCCGTTCAGAGATGATTGAGGCATCAGAGATGAGATTGGATCTTGGGATAGAGCCACAATTAGAATACTGTTGATTTTATTAACACTTCAGATGACTGAATGAAAAATTAGACAGGAATTTTATTTGGTTTGAAGTGCGTTACTTTTTAAAGCATTTTGTTGTAGGTGTTTAGGAATATCATGAATATCATTTGATTAGTAATCCAAAAATAATATGTGTAAATTATTTATTTTTTTATTCTAACTGCACCTAGAAGGCGGCCTTGGTGGTCGAGGGCCTAGGAATTTGGCAATTATTTGCGAATGAATTTACTAGCATAAGGTGATCGCCCTTGAGGTGATTTCTCACAAAAACGGCGTTCTACAAATTATCCAATTATTATTAAGGCTCTCGATAAGTAATTCGAAAGGCATGGGTTCAAAATGTTCAAATACTGGCAAGCGCAAATAAATTCTGTTTGATTAATGTGTGTTATTTCACAATTTATACATTGAAAAATATATTACAATATATTTGCGGCACGTTCCAGGGTGGAAGACACTCCCATTATCGCTCTGGTGCAAGGCCACTATTCATATCATAATTAAAGCGTTACTTAAAATGGTTTTAGCGGCATTTGGTGACCACATCTGAATATCTAGATACTTCCCCACCTTCCTCTTCCTCCACTGCATCTCCTCCCCTCCATTACCTTCAGTCGTACAACCATACCCCAATTGGTGATGTCATAATTTCACTGGCTCCAGACGGTTGGGAGCAGTTGGGACTCTTGTGCAGTATTCACATAAAATAGTAAGCCTTGAGGAAAATAATTTCCCTCTAGGCCTGCTTCATTTTAAAGATAGGTCAGAAAAAGGGATTTTTGGAGGTTATTTTTTAGTAAAGGAAGGAAAGCTAGTTTTGGTAAGGAAGAATGGCATGAGTAGGAATATGGGAGTCAGTGTATCCAATAGATTTTTATGAGTCCAATAGAATCCAGCTAGAGAGGTTAAAAGATCTCCCTCATTCGAACTCTCCCGATCCCGCCATCCACACAGCTGTTGGGTAGACGCATCCATCACTAAGACCTAGACAAAACTATTCTTGGTAAATCACCAAAGGTAACGAACCACTTGGGGTGACCTACGGTAGAAGTCTTGTTAATTTTTAACATGGCACACGGAGAAAAATTTTATTCTAAAATACGATAATTTTATTCGTAAAAACGGTTAAAAACGGGACTGAAGTTCTTACGAACAAATTAACAATGTTTCAATGTTTATTGAAGAGAAAATGTAAGAATAATTTGTTGGTGAACGTACGAAATTACGTATACCAACAAATTATTCTTACATGTTCCCGCCAATAAACATTGAAACCCTGTTAATTTGTTCATAAGAACTTCAGTCCCGTTTTTACGAATAAAATGATCGTATTTTAGAATAACATTTTTCTCCGTGTAATAATTGACTGAGCGTCCCGAAGTCCGGTTTTAACTCGGTCGATTTGCATTTCTGATCTGTAAGATTGTTAGTGTTTACCATATCCGATAAATCAAAGGTGGTAGCCGTGTAGTATAGTACCTATTTATTCCTTTAAAACCTACGAGCTTTCAAATCGGTATAATCAACATAACGCGAAGTCTAATGTTTACAAAACTACTAGTTTATTTTTTATTAATAAATGTTGTGAAGCTAAAGAAAGTTTTACACCCCCGGGAAGATATGGCACCATCAAATAAATCAAACACGTGAGTTAGGTCATTTACAAACCTGATCATTTTTTTGTGTTTGTGCGTAGTTTTTAGTTTACAATTTATTTATCTTAACTTAAAAGAGCGATTACGGTTTTATTCCACTAGTTGTACTACGAATTCCAAATAGTAAGAACATCCCTTATAATCAGAGTTTTACGCCGGGGTTTTTTTGTACAGGGTGTTCCTCATCCCCGTTATCTATTCACCATTATCCATGAACCTAGTTCCCGTGGAGAGATCACCCAATCACAAAGGCGGATGCTCCGAAGCTCGCCCCCACACATAATTAATATCGGACAATGGCACAACAGAACAATGACAAGGTTTTTTTTTTTTATTTGATTCGGATTCGCTTATTGTGGAGCACCCTATACGGGAATCTAAAAGCCAGTTTTACACGTGTGAGTTAGGAATGTAGAAAGTTGTCACTGCCTGATTTTTATAATGTATTTTTTTATATTAGTTTTTACAGACAAACGGATATTTCAAAGCTTCATAACTCTACACGGAAATTACGAGGCAAGCTGAAAGTAGTTTATTTTTTCAGTTTCTATATGATCGCCTTATATTTTATGATTTAAGATTTTCACGGCCTAAAGTATTTTTGCTGTTTATTTTTGGGATATTATGCCACTGTAATGTTATCCGAAACGTCGGTTAAAGAAGGAGTTAGCGTAACACGGCATAATATCCCAAAAATAAACAACAACAAAAAGCCTTATATTTTGCTCTCCTAGGTCTGACTTGCAGATTTTAAGAAACGTTTATTTTGCCCTTTTCCAATATGTAGCAACATATGGTACTGTTGAACGGGATGGTTGAGCTGAATCCGTTATCAATCCAATAGGGAACAATCACACTTTTTTTTATCAAAACTTAAAGAAAAAAATTATAAACTGGAAGTTGAGTCTAATGTAATCCAGTAATCAATCTTCAGTTGATCATTTGTTTGTCGAAGAAAATGTCCGTAAATAATGTATAGTGCCAAAATGTACAAATACAACATTTTCAACACCAAACAACTCGGACTCGGGAGTGCGGTGTGACGTCACAATGTCGCCAGTCAATGATGACTCGTTTTTGATCTTTGAATTTTCACACAACTTTGAAAGTGAATTAATTAATTTAATAATTTTTTGGGGGGTTTTAAGTACGATATTCGATTTTAGTTAACTTTTAACATATATTAAATGCATTGAAAACACCATATTACGTACACTGCATGTACCCTATTATTTGAATACAAAAACTAATTTTGAGAATCACATTAAATGCCAACCATATATTAATAATAATTTGTTTATTTTTGAATATTTTTTTTTGTATTTATCTTACATAATTGTTTTTTATTACACCTTTAACTAATTAATCACCACTCTTTGTAATGTTTTGTTTTGATACTTATTTGCCTATATTATTCGTCTATTGTTATTTTTGTTAATTTTAATTATCCTATCGAAGGAACCATTTGTTTCGAAGCATTTTGATAGTTTTGTTTGAAGAAGAGGGCAAATGGTTGGTTTTAAGTGAATAAAAATGACGCAACAAAGTGAATTTGCGATTACTGAAGAAGTGAAAATATGTTAATATCGTGTGCTTTTATTTTATTTAATCTCAAGTCTAAGCGCAGAATAAATTAAATATACAGTTGAAAATCATTTTAATCATTAAGACCCATTGAACAGCGGCTGAGAATTAAAGTTCCAAAATGCTTGCAACTGTACAGGGAGGTTCCGATGAGAAAGATCGATTATACCCCGTAACAAATTTTTTAAACAAATAATTTAATATCGATTTATTTCATTCAAAACTTTCTTTAATATATACCTACATTCAAGTAAGCAATAAAAATGCTCAAAACGCATGATAATAAATTATTAAATATCGTGTACTTCTTGCAAGTATTTTTGATCATAAGTATTTATGATTTTTCAATAATGTCTAAACAAAATAAATGTGTTAAAAAATCTGAAATATTTCAATTTGTAAGCCCTAAATAAATAGAAAAACTGAGGTACTTTCGTCAGAACTAACATTAAAATTCTGAAAAGTGTCTTTACTAGATTGTGTAATGATTTATTTTGCTGTACGATTATATGATTTGAAATTTGTGTTGTATAATACAATATTTCGTTTGAAAATTGAACAAATCTGCCAACAACCAACGGTACCTTAGTATATTAATAATAAACTTAGTTTTTCAAATTTTAAAAAGTGGGTTTTCCGGATAAAATAGCAATCTTTCAAAATCAATTTCAGTTTTTTTGTAAAAAAGAGTCAATACGTCTTCTATTGTCTGGTTATATCTTCTTAACATATTTTTCCTAGGCATATCTGCTTCTCACAATTTATTAAAACCATTTAATCAAAACCTTCAAGTTTCTGTGTTATAACACGGTCTATTCAGTTTATAGTCTCCAATAACTTGACTGTTGGTCTTACAAAAGGATTCCGAAAGGGACCAACATCCGCAACAAAGTCCTACCCCAGGACCCGCCATCCCCTATTCCCTGGAATGGGACCTCAGGAGGTCCCAACCATCATTATTAATTAAACGATCACCCTGAAAGAGTTTTAAATAAAATACAATAAATCCGGGAGAATGGCGGACATCAACAGGCCGTGCGGGTGGCAAGGTTCAAAGGGATAACAGAAATCATGTTTTTTCCTGGAGGAGTCTTCAATAAGATTATTTAAATGATTTTTGTTTTATAAATGTGACCGGCGTGACGGCAAGGCTTTAGACTCCCAATCCGAAGCTCGCTGGTTCGAATCCGGCCTGCGGAAATAAATTCTGTTTGATTAATTTGTGTAATTTCACAATTAATTAATTTTAAAAATATAAATATAGTATATTTGCGGCACGTTCCAGAGTGAAATATACTCTCAGTATCGCCCTGGTGTAAGACCACCATTCAGATTTGAAACGTTGCTTGAAATGGCTTTAGCCGTGTTAGTGTCCAGTTCTAAATAGCCAGGTACTTCCCCACCTTTCTCTTCCTCGTCTCCTTCCCCTCTCCACTACCTTCAGCCTCACAACATACCCCGGGGTGCCATAGTCTCACTGAATCCAGACGGGGACTGTACTCACATTAAAAAAAAACACTTAAGTCGTTCTTCCATGGAGCTACCTTCAAGCGACGCGATCGCCGCTCGTCTGTGTTTTCCATAATATTATTAGTGTTTGAAAACGCCGCTAGGTGCTACACTACCAAATTGTTTTGACAGGTAGCGGTAGCGTCGCTTGTGAATAGCTACGTGGAAGAACGGCGTTATTATATTTTATTTACGCCGACCGGTTTCAGAGGAAGACGCCGCGTTTCTTCCTCATGGCAAACATGTGACATTACAAAACATTGAGTGAGCACAATGTATTACTTAATGTTGTAGTAACGGTGGGACTTGGCTATGGATTAGTGAATAGTGGGGGGAGGAGATAGAACAAACAGTGAAAGGGAACATGTCTATGATAGGACTATATTTTTTTATAATTAAAATGTTTTTTTTTTAAGGGTTTACCCTCATGGACTGTTTTTCTTTTACCATTTTCAGTCTTTACTTTTTTTCACTCACACGGCAGGCCCTGGGGAAATTAATTCCCCTCAGGTCATATGTCATCTTTGGGGATGGTGTGGGAGAGTATTTTTAGGAAAGAGAGTACAGGAAGTTCTGGGAATGAAAAACTATGAAGGATTTGTAGAAATATGGTGGTCAGTGTGTCTCCCCAAACCGTTCTACCAATTAGCTGGTAGCAGGCGCATCCTTACGTCCTGGACAAACCTGGGAACCGCTGCTAAGTCACTAAACGCAACGAATCACTTGGAGTGACCTTAGATAGAGGAGTTTTTTATCCAATAAATGGTTCCTGGGCGGGGGTACCCATACCCGCCTCCCAAGTGAAAAAAATAAACATATTGTAGTAAAACAGTATACCTAACTTATAAGAAAAAAAATAAATTTACCAGACTTCTTGCCTTTAAATTTGTTTTGTACTTAAAAGTACTAATTTCGGGTGCCGTGGGATGAAGTGAAAAATATTCCTGCATGAAATTATTCACGTTCGATGAACTCAATTTTTTCTTTTAAAAATTTCAAAATCGCAATTATTTGTATGAATTCAGACAAGCCATAAAGTACGTACCTACCTATCATATGTTGTAATTTTAAAACTGCACTTACAATATCACGTTATTTTTACAGGTCTGTTTACTATCCATTTAATAAAATATTAATGGCATATTTTTATCAAGAAGAAAATTTAAAACAAAAATACGAGTGTGCTTTAGACCACACGACTGAAGTAAATACTTCTGTAGCTCCATCTATATGTATGTCTATATATATGTTCATATGTATAAAATATATTCATATATTAATTATCTACAAATATTTATTTAAATTTATTATCATTCGCCTCGCACGATCAAGCCATGCGCATCGACGTCCGCTCCCCCCCGCGTTTCGCGCGTCACTGGTATTTCAAAATACTGACTGAAATATTTCATGCACTGGCTATGAGAGGAAGAGAGAAAGAAAATGTGCGCGCGCACTGCTCTCTCTTGCTTCTAGAATGTGATAGAGCCCGTTCGCCTCGCAACGCATTTCACTTTTCGTAACGCTGTAATTTCCGTAACGCATTCGCCAGTTTACCCCTCAACTCAAGCGTGCGTAAAGAAGTATCTACTTAAAAAATAAAACGGTTCGAACGCAGGTAACTTTTTAAACCACCCTCAAGTTTATAAAAAACACCCACAACGAGTTATTATTCTTTTGCATAAACGAAACAATTTTCCAGATGTTAGAAGATAAACGCGCGAATCAAAGGATGAATTTTCATTGTTCCCAGACAATAATATCCTTATAAAAGTTAAAATCCTTGCATAACAGTTAAAATCCTCGCATAACAGTTAAATTCACCTTATAATCTGCAGGATGTCTTTGTGGTCCCTGTTATTGTAGTTTTAGGTGTGAAGAAACCGTTAGTTATTATGTTTTAATGGTTGTCTTATAGACTTTATTATTAGCAGTTTTATATAGATTACCTCTCTGTGTGGCCTGAATATATAATATATTATGTTGTCTTCGTAGATAACTGCGTTGCGGTTCGATAAATTTGATGGCAAATTATAAATAATATTGCAAGTTCTACTAAAGTTGAGCTTTTATAGTAGAGTGTGAAATGAAAGAGCAGATGTAATTAGTAATAACTTTTGGGAGATAGTGAATTAAAGAACTCGCGGACGTTCGAAAACAATATTGTTTAAATTTAAATACCTCACAAGAGTCTCAACTGCTCCCAACCGTCTAAAGCCACTAAGCTTTTGTAATCCACATTTGGAGTATGTTGTGAGGATGAAAGTAGTGGGGAGAAGAAGGGAATGGGAAAGAGAAAGGCAGATCTGATTACCACACATGGCTAAAGCCATTTTAAGCAACGTTTCAATACTGAATCGTGGCCTTTGGTGTAAGGCGATATTGAGAGTAAATCTAATTAATGAATTGTGAAAAATCATAATTAATTAGTTAAATAAATTTACTTGCTCACGCCGTAGTTTGAACCCGCTACCTCCGGATTGCGAGTCGAGAGCCTAGTTTAATTTATTCACGAAATCTACTTGTAAGTCGACCGGTCAGTGGTTGAGTGGGCATCGCGTTTGGGTCCCACCCAAGCGTTCCGTGTTCGATTCATCGGCTGGCTAAGTCCTCCATCACAACACAAGCAACATCTTCCGCTTAGTGTGGTGGTAGTAGGAGATTTTCAAATGTTGTTGGGTTATTCTTTTAAAAAAAAAATTAAAAATACATTTTTTCTATGCGAAAACCGCAAAAGGGTCCCAAACTGTTTTCTGCTAACGGGACCCGACAGTTGATCCCCTGACAGTTGGACCCTGAAACTATAATTATTATTAAATTAAATTTTTTTGGGCATTATTTATCAATAGGAGGCGGCTAAGCGGTGGCAAAACGATGAATTCTAAGTCACGAATCCGCAAAAACATCATTCGGAGATATTGAAATTTGAATTTTTGAAATTATATGTTTTTGTAATAACGAATCAATTCTAAACTTCAAACCTCAATATCTCCGAATGATGTTTTTGCGAATTTTCAACTAGGAAATCTTCGTTTTGCCACCGCCTAGCCGCCTACTATTTATCAATGTCATACCTAAAATGGACTTCAAAAGTACCTTTAATAATAAGTTTATCTAACGAAATTATTTTCAGTGTCGATTTGTTGCACTTATACGCTGGTATATACAGTATACACCATAGATTAGTGGTTTTATTCTTGATGTATTTTAATGAAAATTGGTTTTATACTTTCCTTATACGGCGGTACATCCTCTCTGCACATCCCTTTGAGAATAATAATAATAATAATAAAATCGTTTATTCATCAATAGATTTTTTTTTACATATACATACATTTTTGATTAAACATTGGTTCTATTGATGAAAAGGTCACTGCTCAGCTGCAATTCAGGATTTTTCCTGGAACGCAGCTAGTTTTCAGCAGTGCCTCCAATAAAAGACAGAAAATAAATACAAATAAATTAAATTACATAAAAATAATCAAACTAAATCTCAAAAATCGACACACACAATATAAAAAATAAAAAAAGAAATACAAATAGAAATAAATAAAAATATATAAATAATATAAATTGGAATTCAAAAGCTCATAAAATCAATAAAATCAATCCAAATAAAATATAATAAATAAATTCAAAATAGAATCGATTCAAGTATAAAATATAGTCAAAATAAATAATGTAAAAATAAATAATGAAATCAAATCAAATCAAAAGTAAGTATTTCTTCAATTGCAAATATTATTAATTAAAAATTAAAATTTAAAGAGAAAACTTAGTTATCTTTTGTGTAAGTTCGTATACCGTATTTTCCCTGAATGGACTGCATATTGTATAATATAAGTACCAACTGCCGAGGGATATACTGTCATTTAGTCACAAGCGATTCAAAGAACGATGAAAATTCAATATTGTAAGTTTAATATATAAGTTCTTAGCCAAATTCATTTTTCATAACACACAAAAAGCTCAAATCCAATATTATCCCTCGGGCTGTCTATTCAATTAAGGATCATTAATAAGTCAAGAAGAGGGGCAGGGGTGCATACCATCCACACCAGGCAGGACTCATCAGGCGTGCTATCGCGCTGAGAATCTGGCCCCAAAACCGGCGGACCGCGACCGGCACGCGTACCGAACTTGCGTACACCTGCCCATCAAATATTCATGCGACGCTATTCGAATCATCCGGTTAAAATTGAACGTATAACATTGAATCCTATTCATGAGTAAAGTAGAGGTTCAATTTTTATTAGAAGAACTCACAAATATGACGTTTAAATAAGTGGTGGCAGTGGCCTAATTGGTATGGATTTTGTCCCGGTAAGACGAGAGGTTCTGGGTTCGAGTCCCAGTTGTAACCGTTATCTTTTATTTTTCATATTTTCGTTTAGATTATTAGTGTTTTCTTCTTCTTCAAAGATAAAGTAGAGGTTATTTTTTTAAGCATTATTATTACACACAGCAGGTTCTGAGAAAAAAAATTCCCTTAGAGCCAATTGTCATCTTTAAAGATGCTGTATGGAGGGTCTTTTTAAGGAGAGGAAGGTGTGAACATGAGCCTTTAAGAGACCCATGTTGTAGAAGGGAGGAAAAACAAAGACCGGTAATCGTTCCACAACCGAGATATTGAACTCAAGAACGAGTCGTAAAAGCGACCCGTTCTCGAGTGACAACCTGTACATATTGTTGGGTGCGCGTTTGGTGCATCGGTTGCCGTGGAGATAATATATATATATATATATATTTTTTTTAAGTTTAAAATTTTACATCATATATCTAATATATTATATTCTAAGGGGGTTTCTCACCATCCTCCCAATAGCTTATCTACCCTCATAACGAATATTATTAAAAATAAAAATAAAGTACTTGCAGTGGTTAGAAAACTCGGCCAACTTATCCAATATATAGCCACTACACATAGGTTCGAGTACCGAATTATAAACTCCAACTTAATAAATAAATAAACCGTAAGTCGTAAATATTAGTGTACACAAGCTATTGGGAGGATGGTGAGAAACCCCCTAAGACTACTATAATATTATTTATTAGGTATTTACTTCCTAAAATTTGGACTGGTAATGACGTTGGTTCCTTGGTGCAACTTCCATTGAAATACCGGGTAAGCAAGGACGACATTCTCACTAAAATATTAACTTTTAATGCACTGTTTTTTGGTGTTTAAGATGTTTATCACTCTTGACATCAAAATTTTCTTCTTTTAATGTGGTAGGTAGTAACGAAAAAGTACTTTTTACGCTCTGTAAAAATGGTGTTTTATCTTTTAATTATTCGTTGTGGGTAACATTGGTTTTTTGTGCTGTGATTTTATAATATGGCTTTTTTTTTCGTTGTTTATTTTTGGGGTTTTATGCCGTGTTGCGCTACCTCCTTCTTTAGCCGAAGTTTTGGACAGCATTTCAGTGTCCATCATCAGGGCAGATCCGGCAGATCCGACGATGTGTATATATAACACCCCAAAAACAAACAACGAAAATGCTTTTGGCCGTGGAAATCTAAAAAACATATAGCATGTTGTTTTTACCACTACCTTCAGCCTCACAACATACTCCAATGGGGATGCCATAGTCTCAACGTTAGTTAGTTAGGACTCTTGCGCGGTTTCCAATTAAAATAAACAATTCAGGAAAAATAGTTCACAAGCAAATTTGCTTTACTATATAAAAAAATAATATCGACAATGATAAGGTTTTTAAACATGGTGGTTATAGTTCCTTTAAAAAACATCTGAATTTATTAAGGGAAATTAAATAGGTATTTAATTTTTTTTCTTACTCGCCGTATTCAATCAAAATAAAAGTGCCCAGTTCTACTTCCTCTAACGATCAAAATAACTTATTTCTAACAACAAGACATTAATAACCAAAAGAAATAGAAAAAGTTCATACAGAACGCCCTCAACTAATTACGATCAAAGAGGATGTCGTTAAATATAACTATTTTATAAATTATAAAGCATCTCAAAAACAGAACAGAAACTACTCTATGATTTGGGATAGGACCAGAAGGCTGGGGAAATCTCCCAGCCGGATGTTCCGTAATTTCTTCCCATAACAAAGGGCACGAGGGTTCAGAATAAGGGATGTATAAGGGAGTATAAGGGATGCTCCCGAGATCATTTCTCTTCCAGGGATGGAACAGAGCCTTCTCTAACGAGGGTGGAGCAAATTGCCGGATAATTCCCACGCGTTGAAGTCTTTCGCGTGAAGTTAAATCTCACGCTATGCGTTTACCTAAATATATTTCTTGTGGGGTAGTAATCGAGTTCGTTACTTGAAGTTTGTAGAATAGTTTAGATTTAAATCATGTTGAATAAGGTTAGGTTAAGTGGGAATATTAAATTTACATATTAAGGTTTAATTTTCATATCATTTTTTCTACTGCTTCAACTGGAAAGGAAGAAGTTAATTTGTTATAATATTATACCAAATATGTATGAGAAGCTTTTCTAAAGTAATTATAAACTTCTGATATTAATACAAAGCGCCTAATGTATACATTTTTTTAAAGGAATAACTTTTTATTATGTTTTGAAGATTTTACTCATCTATGTGTGTGTGTATATCCCTCGATGTAATATTTCTCGATGTCCCGGTAAGAGAAGAGATTGTGGGTTGAGTCCCAGTTGCAACATTTTTTCGTGTTTCGTTTAGATTCATTAGTATCTTCTTCTTTTTCGATATTAGTTTAAATTTTGACGCGAAATACTAATGTGTTCTAATTTAATCAATAGTGCACATTTCAAAATGACAGAAAAATTGTGACACATATCGTAATACTTATAGAAAATATTACATCTTTTACATTATTTTCACTATATGTTTCGTTAGAACACTCGCTTTTTTAATATGAATACTGCACGAGAGTCCCAACTGCTCCCAAATATCTGAAGCCAATGGGACTATGGGATCGACTAAAGCCAGGTCAAGCGATGTGTAAATTCTGAATGGCATTTATGGTATAAAGCAGGGCGATACTGAGATCCTTACTATGGAATAAACAGAAAAAACGACACCTACTTTTTAAACCTAACCTACCAGGTCAGCTTTTCGAAATCTTGCTCTAAATTATGTATTTTAAGCAAATCAAATCAACCTAACCTAACTTTAAATCAATAGTTAAAAGGTACATTTAAAAATACCAAAACTTGTTCGGAACGAAATTTTATTAAAAATGAATTTGCCAAGGATCAAACCAACAACATGATAGGTATTATTATTCTTGTTCAAACTCATTATAATAACAATTGGATAATTTGTAGAGCGACATATGTGTGAAAAATCACCTCAAAGGCGCTGTACAATATATTATGAGTTCTTAAGCTATCTATGTCTTATGTTATTATTTACAAACTAGATACAGAAATCATACTTACCTGGCAGGTTACTTCCGATAAACACACTTTTATTAGAAAGTTTATGCTTGGAAATAATACTACTTTAAACTATACTTAAAACACTGATTTCATGATTTTACATTATTTACTACCTTCCATTACTAATAGATTGATGACATTTATGAGAAGATTAGTGGCTAAACTAGAGTAGGTATTTATTTTGATAGACTTTTTAAAGGAGAATTTAGGTCTCGAGAATTTTTTATGAAATGATCTTTAATATTAATAATAATCCAATTAATTACAGGAGACCATATTTGTCCCAGCGCACATATGTCTCATAGAAATCGATATTTCTCCCTTACTACCATAGAGATAAGCATGATTTAAACGGTATTGGAAAAAAATACAACACGCTGTAGAATGTTATGTAAAATTTACAATAATTTTTGTTTTTTTTATTTTATTTACCTGATATTTATAATAATAAAAATTAAAAGCGTATTTAATCACCTTTCGAAAACAGATTTTAGTTTTCGGATATGTTCACAATTATTCCATTTATTTGGATTTTATTGCAAAGCGGAAATATTTTTACTCTCTGACAAAATACGCCAAATTTGTACAGCGCTAAATAAAAACAAATAACTTTGTGTAAACCACTTAAATAATCACAATTATCGACATATTTCGAAACCAAAAGTTCTTTCGTCGATATAATAAGAATATAATGTTCAATAATTTAATAATTAATAATTTAAACATAATTTCTTCGTCAGGATATTAAGATCTGATTATCCTGACGAAGAAACCTTTGGTTTCGAAACATGACGATAACTGTGATGTTATGTAGTTTACACAAAGTTATTTGTTTTCATAAATGAAATTGACGCCACAAAGTGATGAGAACTTGTAAATTATTAATGAAGTGATCTTTAATAACTTAAAAGTTATTTTTTGTTTAAATTTTTATACATTTGTATTTAACCACAGCCCTGCTTTCAGATTGACTGTGTTTCCTCTTTACCCAACAATAAACCTTATTAATAATCATTATTAAAGCGTGATACTTCTGCTGTAATATTATTATTCCGACTTTTTTCTGTTCCTCTCTTTTTTTCTGTCCGTAACGAATTGAAAGCCTGCCACTGGCTCTAGGCCACTCGAAACTGAAGAGGGTGGAATCTTTGGGGATGTTTCAGGCTGTTTTTTTCTCACATCTCGCGGTGTGAAACGTCGCTCATAACACGAAAAACGCTCGGGGTGTCAAATCAAAACTAGATGGAATGATTATCATTATGGAATGTTCAAAAGCTCGTCACATCGTGTGAGAATTTTTATATATTTTTTATAAATTTTGAAATTATTTTCTTAACTACCTTACCATCATTTGTTTCTAAATCATAGATAATTGACTCGATAGCAAAATGTTTGAATATGGAATTTGTTAACACGAAATGGGTTGCGTGAAAAATTAAATTTTTATATAATTTTTTTTTAATGCGTGATTTGTGATAAACCCTTAATATACAACCTGACCTTCAAAATACAAGTTTAAAAATAATGAATCTGTTAGGTTAGCAATTATAAAGTTTGTAGGTGCTCATAAAGAAATGGTCGCGATAATGAGAAATATTCGTGAATTCCCCAACTCTAATATGTAAAAAGAACACATCTGCTAGTTAAAATTTTAGATTATGTTTCTTTCATGATAAACTATCTGATAAGTTTTAAATTATGATAATTTTTTTTAAATATATAATTTTTTTATTACAAAAACAAACCAACTCTTTTATACCGATTACAGAAAAAACCACAATTTTTTGTAGTTTTTTACTTTTGCAAATACTTGATAATTCGCTAAATAAGGTTCCGACAGCGTTTTCTCAAAAAATGAGAAAATTACGTAAATTTTATTTTTTTATTTGTAAAAGTTCATAGTCATGTGTAAATTGATTAATAAATAATGTATTTCAATTCATTAAACATGTAATTATTTCTTTAATTACATAAAATATTGACTACGCACCGGTGCCGAAGAGATAGTGAAGCTAGTTCCTCGGATCATCTTCCATTGTAATACCGGTGGAACAAAGACAGCATACCTATCTGACGACTGTGCTCTAAAGATTGCTGCAATCCACTTGTTACCTGCTTACTGGTTCCATTAATTTTATGACATCTTCATTACACTTGAAAAATAAATTTAATAATAAACGTAACATTATCTTACATAATCATGAGAGTATCACACTTTCAGAAAGGCGCTTGCGGACTTTTTGATGAGTGAATGTGACGATATTAGTAGAAAATGTTTTAATGTGTATTATCATGTATTTTATCAATAAATAAATAAATAATTATTTTAAAATAATTTAACTGAAAAAATTTGTTAAAAATTTATAAGAGAACTAAATATTGACCAGATGTTACCTTTTTATTACATTGTTATTAATAATATCAATCATTACCTCAGAGTGAGTCCTTTCCTTTGAGGTTTTAGTGAAAGCTCGTTATGGTTCCGAAGAATCAATATTCGATCGTAAAATTCACATTAGTTCCGGTTCGGAAAATGTAAACAAAGCGGAAGTGCGAGGCAGCCATGACATATTGGGGCGTGACGTCAGCATTTATGGATGATTTGAACATTAAATTGGTGGTAACTAGTAGAGTTTATAGAGCTTCCTTCGGTGTTTTATTCGCCTTTGTATCAACATTCCAAGTAAAACATATATTTTATAACAAATACCTATTGATGTCTTGACGCCCACTGTGGATGTCAAAACTTGTCCTGATTTGCTGCTCCGGGAACCAACACCACTGCCATAGGTCACCCCAAGTGGTTTGTTACGTTTGCGGACTTAGCAGGGGTGGCCGGGTTCACGGGGTGAGGTTTGTCTTGGTGTTGAGAGACCGGTTCAGAGACTCTCCATGATAAGAGGATGGTTTCATACGTCCGTCACTCCTGAACATATTGACTATCAGATTCCTACCCACCCGTCGTACCTTTTTCCTTCGAATCACACTTGGGAAGATAAATATTATAATCAAATCTTTGTACTATTGCTCTTCATATCATAAAAAAAGCTTTTGCTTTTCCAAATACGTTAATTACAGAACAAACAATGTATTATTAAAATACACAAACGGATTAAATAAATTAAAAACAAAAATGTCCTCTGCGTGCAAACTGCATCTAAATTTCTCTAAATGGCCTCCGTGGTCGAGCGGAACGTCTCTCGACTCGCAATCCGGAGGTCGCCGGTTCAAACGTATATTTTAATTTATTATTATTATCTAAAATAATTTGTAGTATATTTGGCGAACGTTCCGGAGTGGAAGATACTATCAGTATCGTCTTGGTATAACACCACTATTCAGAATTGAAGCGTTGTTTAAAATGGCTTCAGCCCAGAACTGAACAGATAGATACTCCCTTACCTTCCTCTTCCCCATCTCCTTTCCCTCACCACTACCTCACAACATATCCCAATTGGGGATGCCACAGTCTCCATGGCTCGAGACGGTTGGGAGCAGTTGAGACTCTTGTGACTGTTTGGTTTCTGACCAGCGGTCGTGAGTTCAATTCATTGGCTGGATAAGTCCTCCTTCACGTCACAAGCAACGTTTTCCGTTTTTTTTTTTATAGAGAACACCTCACAAGAGTCCCAAGTGCTCCCGTCTGGAGCCAGTGAGCCTATGGCATCCCCAATTGAGGTATGTTGTGAGGCTGAAGGTAAGTGGGGAAGGGAAGGAGATGGGGAAGAGGAAGGTAGGGAAGTAACTGACTATTCAGATCTAGTCACTAAACACGGCTAAAATTCATTTCAAGCAACGTTTCCATTCTGAATGGTGGTCTCACGCCAGAGCGATACTGAGAGTATCTTTCACTCTGATTCAATGTAGTGGTAAAAAGAGATATCCAAATTATTGTCAGGTTAATCGTAAATCGGGAATGTTTGTCTTTCTTCAAAAAATAAAAATATTGTAAATTAAGAGGTTATTCTAGAGAATTTTGACATTGTGAACCATTTTTAAGAAATTTCCAGATCAGTGAACTGATGGAGCAAAATTCAATTAATCGATGATTGTATTACTGACCTAGTTCATCTTGGGTGGGAGACAACTCGACACCTCCCAGACGGATCCACAGACGTACCAAAACTACTGCCAGTAAACCTACAAAACCAAAATGCACCAACCAATTCAAAGGCATTTTTGATTAAATGCTGTATATGTTCGTGCTTTTTAGGAGGTGCCCAGAAAGAGTTGATAGAATTCGAAGTGAAATGTGCTACCGTGCAGAATTTTGCAGAAATCTGAGCCAGTGTTTGATTTATCAATTTCAGTGATCTATATGAAGTATTCTTTCGTAAGTCTAGGAAACGGTATAAGATTTTATATGTTGGAATTTTTATGCACAAATGAAGGGTGATCTTCATTAGATATGTGAGAAAAGAACGTGCCTTACGTGAAAATTGTGGTTGGAGAATAAGGTACAACCTTGACTTTGATGACCTTCGTTGTCAAGCGGTTATGTTCCTTTACTACTAATCCAGAGATCTCGGGTTCGGTTGCCGGCGTCAGTAAATAAGTTTAATGGATAAATGTTTGTTTTTTTCACATTTAAATAATACATACACGTTTCTGAATGGTAAATAGTCCTGATGAAAGACCACCATTCTTAATCGAAACTCTGCGTCACTTAAAATGGCTTGGTATAATTACCAGATCAGAATAGCCAGGTACTTCGTACATTTCTCCTCCGCATCTCCTTCCCTTTCTCATTTCATTCACCTTTACCATCTACCCCAATTGGGGATATCATAATCCCACTGGCTTCGGACAGTTTTTTCAATTTTATTTTATTTTTATATATGACTATTAAAATCCGTAGTATAGTAGTTAATTCACACTTTTCCTCCCTCGGGATTCTTGTTCCGATGCAGATTGTACACGGAGAAAAGTGATATTCTAAAGTACGATCATTCTATTCGTAAAAACGGTTAAAAACGGGACTGAAGTTCGACGTACGAAATTACGTATAACAACAAATAATTCTTATATGTTCCCTCCAATAAACATTGAAACCCTGTTAATTTGTTCGTAAGAACTTCAGTCCCGATTTTAACAGTTTTTACGAATAAAATGATCGTATTTTAGAATAACATTTTTCTGCGTGTAGTCGTGTTCTAAAGCTGGTGATCCGTTTTTTGAGTAGTCCTCGGAATGAAGGAACACGCCCTTCTACAAAATAATAACAATATTTGGATGATTTTTATAGCGCCGTTTTTATGAAAAATCACCTCAAGGGCGCTATTCACTTTGTTTGCCTATTTCCCCGTCTTCATGTAGGTTATTGAGTTGGTGTTAGGTACTTTATAATTTTTATGATTTACTCATCTTCATGTTTGTTTGCAAAGCTCATATTCATGTTTTTTTACTTTGTTTGTTGATTTCCCCATCTTCATGTTTTTTTGCTGTGGGTAATCGAGATAGTTTATGTTACATCATCATTTTTATGATTTCCTCATCTTGATGTTTGTTTGTAGACTTCGTGTTCATGTTGGTTGACTTTGTTTGTCGATTTCCTCATCCACATGTTTTTATAACTTTAGATTGTTGAGTTAGTACTACATTTCTTTTATGCTTCCTTCATTTTCATGTCTGGGACACCAGTTCACACAAAAAAGACTCTGGTGGAAGGCTCCAATAGTTTATTTCTTTCTACTATTTTTTTTTCTACATAGCATGCACGTATAATAAAACATCGTAACCATAATATCTACAATATTATATTGCCTTATTAGCAGTATTAGCAGTATGCAACACAAAAAGCAGCAAAAAAGTAGGTACAGTATTCCATAACGTGCCAAATTTAAACCGCACTTTAAAAAAACTCAAGATGGTAAATCAAGGCTCAACATTTTTTTCCAAGACAATTGTAGACAGATAAAAAACAGTAGCCGGGTGCTGCTGCAACAAACACCTTTAAACTATTCAGCCACAGACCTCCTCACGTAACCCGACTCCACCACCCACCTCCCACCTCCCACCACCCACCGCAGCAACCGCCCAATACCTTCATGGGCAATTAGCTCCTCGCGCCGTGGAAGCCAACGAAATGTCACTTCGAAAGGTGCATCCCAAATTTTGGGCAGATGATCAAATGTGTATCTACTGTACGAACGTATGTTGCTTTTGGAACCACAATGTTCCATCCGAAATTTTTACCAAAATTATGTCGTCTCCTACATACATCGAATTTTCATATTTTTAAAGATATTGTAGTACCATAGAGCGTGTTGCTAGTCAAGTGTTCTCCTGATTCTTAATTTGGCGAAAAATGATTTTACCACACATACTCCTCAGGACGTCTTATTTCAGTGGATGTCAAATAGTACAGCTGACGGTCTCCATTGTGGAAGGGTAAGGCTCTCAACTAGCAATCCAAAGATTGCGGGTTCAAATCCCGGCGTGCGCAAATACATTTTATATTGATTAATTTGTATAATTTCACAATTAATTAATTTTAAAAAGTGTATAATATATTTGGGGCACGTTCCAGAGTGGAAGATACTCTCAGCATCGCTCTGGTGCAAGTCCACCATTCAGAATTGAAACTTTGCTTGAAATAGCTTTTGTGGTCAGATCTGAATAGCCTAATACTTCCTCACCTTCCTCCTCCAGATCTCCTTCCCCTCCCCACTATCTACAGCCTCACAACATACCCCAACTGAGGATACATATAACATAGTCTCACTGGCTCCAGACCGTTGGGATTCTTTTTGGAAATACACATTTAAAAAAAGAACATGGTTTTACCACACATTCTCCTCAGACACCTTCTATTGGTGGATGCAAAAAAGTATCTCGTGACTTTAACCTGACATTTTGATCAACAATGTAATTTCATGTTATTTACAAATGTAAAAACACTATCTAGGTTACAAATAAATTCGATTAGAACTACAACAAGAAATCACAGAAAGAAAGCAGCCAAAGAACACCAAGAATTTATTTGTACATAGGTAAAACAAAGATCCTGGGTTCGATTCCCAAACCATCGGTTTTGAAACATGCAGATATTATAACATCGATTATAGTGGTTTACACAAAAGTTATTTGTTTTATTTAGTTAAAATGATGCCACAAAGTGAATTTGCAAAGATTGAACAAATATATTACATTGATTGGTATTTAGAACCTTAAAAAAAAATATATATTCCAATAAAATTACATAAATAAGAAATGCAAGGCTGATATAAGCGTAATGAGTAAGATTAAGAAAGGGACACTCAGATGGTTTGGGCATGTAAAGAGAATGAACGAAGAAAGGAGTATAAGAAGAATATATCAGGTAAATATGAATGGTAGAAGAAGTCGGGGACGCCAGAGGAAGACAGAGCACGATCAGGTGAATCAAATACCTACTTCAAGAGTCAGATTAATAGAATATTATGTATGAGACGATGTATGAATATGAATGAGGCAAGGAGTGTGTGCGAAGACCGGATAGTTTGGCAGTCAGTCATCTCTTCCTACACCTGTGGGGAAACGGCGTGATGGTTAGTTAGTTTAGAATTTATAGGTACCAAAAGCCATTATAAGCCAAACTATGTTTGACTTAGCAAGATCTTAATAAATATTGAGTCTAGTTTTTGGACTGTTAATTCGTGGTGGAATTCCATTGTATTAGATTTGAAATTAAACAACTTTTGGGCTTTGTTCTACTTATTTATTATTTTTTAAATAAGTGGAATCTAATGTACATTTAAGTTTAAAATCTGAAATCTAAAACTTTTTACGTCTCTCTTGCAAAATACAAAAAAGCATGGAACAATTACAAAAAGTTGACTGGTAGTTGATTTTTTCAGTGACATAATATGATAAAGGCTTGAAATGTAAATAATCAGGAAGTAGTTGCTACATATTAGTAAGTAAATCTTTCAGCATCAACAATAGATCACACACTTCACAAGCAACCAACATAAAGCACACTGTTTACATTAACAATATAATAACCAATAACATGGTCGTATTAGGTTTGACAGGACTTGTGACATTGCCCATTGTCCTGGAAATCCGCAAAACCTCAAAAGCTTCGTCCTTCCTACCCTTATCCCCATCCCCCACCCCCTATACCTTCTCTCTCTCCCGCCAGCCAAGCGTAAGTTCCGCATTGTGAACTAATATGCTTTTATGGAATTTGTATGATATCCTTCCGTTTCCTTGATAATCATGTTATTCCTGAAGCCTTCATAATATGTACAAAAGTGACACTTGAGGGTAGTTTTACAAAGTGACAACAAGGAGTGGTTTCTAATAAACAATGACAAAAGAGTTAAGCAGTTGAGTTCAAATTATCATTTGAACATCACTTCAACAAAACCAAAATTATTTTTTCTATTTTAAAATTAGCTTCACACAGGAAGTCCTGAAGAAAATAATTACTCTCAAGGCCTACGTCATCTTTAAGTGTGTAGATGGTCTTTTTAGAAAGGGAAGTTCTGAAAAGGAAAAGAGTATTAGGTGTTTGAAGTAATATGGGGGTCAGTGTGTCCAGAACTGAAGGACGAATGAATCCATCCAATGCGGTGCAAGGCGATGTTTCGACAGAGCCCTACCAGAGCTAAGCTAAGCAGTAAGTTGGCGAATGCATCCGCTGCTATATAATGTTTAGTTAATTTAAATCATATTATAACTGCATAATTGTTTTGTAATCATTTTTTATGCAAAAAGGGGGTTTAATTCTATATTATTTAAAGGTATTTGTATCAAATAAATAAATATTATGCAGGTAAATTTCGTATTCAAATGCATCCAAAACCAAATTACTACAATATTTATAATGAATATCAAGGTATTATGCCTTACAGTCTTAGTAAAAAAAATATGTGGTTTGTGGTTGCAAGTAAAGAAACTACCCGAAAATTTGTACTCTAAGGTTTGTATAGAAAAGATGTTATTAGTCCTTGCGGTTATAAGGGTGGATTCGCAAATCATCCCTTCATCCCTTCGTCCCTTGTCACGGAGACGAGGAGGATGTCTTGCGGTAAAATCAAAAATCAATTTGCCAACTCTAAAAGACAGTTTAAATTGAAATAAATTACTATTTTTTGACGTCCTGCCTATTTCAGATAAAATAAATAAAACTGAATAATGCAGATATGCGCTTGCTGACATATTTCATAAGAATGTGTTTTTTTTACTTATAATTACAAAATACTTAAAAAAATATCTTTTTAATGCACACATTTTGTTTCTCGCTCCATTTCTGGTTCTAGGAAAAAGCTTTGTTATTCTAGAATCCATATTTAGAGCATAAAAACATATTTTGCACGTTGCCTTTTTTCTCACAATAAAAACAATTTTTGTAAAGAACTCAGAAGGGTGGATTCATGGAGTGTGAAATGCCAAAACCTATGCTATATAAAAACAGCAATTTTTAACAGTTTCGTGTGACATCCAATTTAAACAATCTCCAAAAACTGATATCAATAAACAATAATACCTATATCTTAGAAAATTGCTCTTTCGCAAGTTTTGCTTCTGGTGTTTTCTACTTTCTCATAGAATATCAAATTATATAAATAATATAAGCTCGGCAGCATTAAGAACTAAACTTAAAACTCACTTTTTCAGACAGTTATATACATAAAGTCATAAACCCACCTTCACAGCACGTGACATTGAAAACAACTAATATTTAAAAATGTAAGCAAATAAGAACTTGTAAGTTTTTAAGGTCATTTCATAAAAATTCTTCAGTCCTAGAGTCTTAAATTCTCTAGTCTTTCAAAATAAATAACAACTCTGCTATTGGCACTAATCTCCTCATAAATTTAATATCAACAATAATGGAGAGTAGCAAATGTAAAATCATACAATGTCCAGTGTTTTAAATGTGGTGTCTTCTGCGTGCAACCGTCCCTTCTCCAAGTATAAACTTTCTAATTAAAGTGTGTTTATCAGTATTTTTACCTGCCGGGAAGTATGTTTTCTGTATCTGTTTGTAAATAATAAAATTAGATAGAGCCTTAGAATACAAAAACGGAGCTCTACAAATTATCCAAGTCAAACTTATGTTTGAAACAGACTTGACCTTGGGTAGGCACAAAAGGTTGTGGACATTCTGCCAACACGTTAAATCATTAAAAATCTCACAACAAAGTAACAAACTGCGGTAGTCGGATATGAACAAAACCGGAGCGTGTAATATTAATTCAATTAGTCGCAAATGACAGTCATTGGGAGCTATCAGATTAATAGGCAAGGTCCAAAATCCTACAGAATTGGACCTTAAAAGCCTTGCGTGTATTATTACTGGACCCGGGCACACTTTCTAGTAATTTTGGCACATTAGAGGAAGCATTAGCACAAAGTTAAATTGAAAAAAATAACTGTTAATTTGATGAAGTCTAAGGACCTTTTGATTTATTAGCCGCGCGTTGCGTCTGTATTTAGGAAATAAATTCAATCAGATAATAAAAAATAATTGAGCAGAAAATTTACCGAAATTTCAGTCAAAACTTCTTAACAGTTTTTACGTAAGGACCCTACTTCTTAGATTCTGCATATCCAAACTGTAGAGTTTAGAATAAGTTGCAACCTAAAAGTGTCTTAATTTTTGAACGACACATTGGCCGAAAATTGGCTTTAGTAGGAGAAGGAAGTAAAGCACAGCTTAAAACTCAAAAACCTCTTAGAACCAGTATCGTAATCCTGTCGACGTTAAAAATGAAAACATATCTAGATTTAATTTACATTATCCATATTATGCAGATGCTTAAGAGGAACGATTGGGTGGCCTTTTACATTAAATGTTGAGGTCAAAATACTCAAAAAAACTGAGAAATATTGTTTCCGGTACATATGAAAATATATCTATATAGATTTAACTTATAAATCTGAGTACAACTTTACACGACCCATGTGCCGATACCTAAAGTCCAGACAGCAGTAAGCTTATGTAAAATACGGTTACAACAAGAATGTATAACGAGGAGTTGAAGAAAATTATTTTCTTGTAAGCATAGAAATTGGATATCTATGCTTGTTATTTTTTTTGGAGTGTACATGAGCACTTCGTATGCGGCAAGAAAAGTGACATTCTTATTGAAGCTAGCAGCTAAACAGCTTAATGATTTCTTCAACTATCTTCGAGATACGGATTTATAGTAATGACCTGCTTACCAATAGAGCGGATGAAATTTCTTCGAGGAAAATGGTAAGGTATATATGCACAATGCACCCTTTTGGGATGTATTTTATATTAACTATAAACAGGATACTTGGTCGGTGGTCCGCGCCTAATCGATCTGCGAATAACGCTTCAATTTCCTTTCGGGACGGAAGTCTTCCTCACATCAAGATTAATCCACGCTTAAATTGGCAAAAAATGTCATTTATGAACCAATCTGGGGGCCAAAAACTTTATGGTTTCTGATTTTCTAAGTGTCATGATCATTAATTCTAGGTTACAAATTGATACAGAGATTTTTGCCGCTTTTAGTAATTGTTTTTGATATTGTGGTTGTGTGTAGATGACTTTATTCTCGATTCTTCAGAGATTATTATTTAAAGTGTCTGATGCCTGTAAAAGTCTAAAGAGTGGAGTGAGAATCCTTGAAATTTGGCAGGGGTACGAGTAGAAGTGTATTTAGGAACATTTCAGATTTTTTCAAAACTTACATTTCGATGATTGCACAAATCTTAAAGGGAAGCTTTTGAATGAAGAAATAAGCACGCACGATTAAAGAATGTTTCAGACTTTAGTATCCATTATGATATAGTAATAATAATAATTCACAATCAGGTTTTAAAAATAATTCACCAAAGTTTGGTAATTCAACATAACTTGATTGACTGTCATAATATAGTACCATATTATGAATACGAACCAAATTCATTTTTAGAAAATAATTTCTTTAAAATTTACTATGATAAAACTATACTAACAGACAGACCAATTGGTCATAATAGACCTGATATAGTTTTACATGACAACATTTTAAAAAAAAACTTATATTATTGATGTAGCTATTCCAAATTCCTGTAATATTCAAAAATCTGTTTCTTAAAAAATAAGAAAGTATACAGATTTAGGAAATGAAATTAAAAGAATTTGGCATTCTCAGACTATAAAAATATTACCTTTTGTTATTTCGGCTACTGGCATTATACCTAGCTCTCTTATTAAAAATTTAGGCATATTAGATTTGTAGAGGCATGCGGATCTCCCGTGTGAGGAGATTTGTGGGCCTCCTTGATTGAGGAGATACCGGTGTATCGTGATATCGCCGTGTGCTGTGGGTCGGAATAAATAATGCGAGGATGATTGTTGATGATGATGATATATTTACATATTTACAGAATGTACAGTATTTTACAAATGCACCGTATTTACAAATCGCGTAATATTATTCCCGACCGAACCGCAGATTGCGAAGTTGTGTTACTCGGCCGCTTGCCGCGCGAGCACTGCGTTGAGTGAAGACTGATGAAGATCGACTCCTGGATTTCGCTTACTCGAGCCCTTATATAGGGCCGGGCCAAAGGTACTCGGAAGGTAGGTCAAACATGCACACGCGAGAAGTTTCTCGATATGGCTAGGCAGCGCTGTGTGTAATGTACCGCAGAACCGAGCTCTTTCCAGAAGGTGGTCAACAACAAAAAGGTAGGTGCAGCGCAGCGCCGGACAGTGCCAATTAGTGCGGCGTAAATATCGATAGGTAAGCCGCTATAGATTTGTCAAAGAATTTGTATATAAAAAAGCAAAAATCAGTCATTTTAAATACATGTAGAATTACGAAAGATTTTTTAAATAATTATATTGAGGGATCAGTAGGATTTATCGGTCAAATTAGGAATTCCACAGAGCCGAACCCTCTGATATGAAAATATCTGGAGACGGTGAATTATATTCCCATTCAATAGTATGGTAGATTAACGTGTTGTTCTTGTATTGTTTTGTATTAATTATACTTATATAATACACTTGCATAACGTGGATTTACTAGATGATCATTTATATGGAAAAGTGTATGAAATGGTTTAGTTTTTCCTATGGGAAAAACTAAACCCGGACCTGAAAATCTGGTGCGTAAAAAAAAAATCTTTATTTGTCAAATTTTTAGAAATTTATACTTTTTATTTTTAAACGTTTTTATATTATTTTTATATTATTTCATATTATCAGCTATATATTTAAGATTTTTCCCAAAAAGCAGCTGGTTTTCAGCAGTGCCTTTAATACAATGCACATAATACAATACATAACAAATAATTAATTAAAATAAAACTTAAATTTAAATTAAATCATAATTCAAATTACAGCAATATAAATAATATTTAAATCCAAAATAAATAATTTAATCACAAACACGATTAGGTATTTCTTAACAATTAAAATGTTATGCAGTTGACTGTGCAGTCAGCAACCATTCGCCAAAGAGTTTCTTGAAGCACTGCTACCACTGCTATTCAAATAGAAAATCATTGTATTTCATTCCAAAGTTATAATGATGAACCCTCAATAAAGCAGTTTTATGTCTGGGGAGAACTGGGGAGTAAATGTTGTCCCGTGTGCATGATAGTCACGGGACCACTGCAGTCTGTCAAACAGATAGATAGGAATCTTCAAACTAATAAAATTGTGTATTTGACACATAAAATTTAACTTTCTTTTGTTTGACATATTTAGAATCCTATGCCGATAGAGGTAAGGCGAGATATGCTCGCGTCTCGTGGCATTATCGGACACATCCATTTTGCATTCGTTGAACTTGTTTTGTATTTTTTAAATAACGTTACAAAACATACACCCATTAAGACTCAATTCATCCGTTATGGTTAATTTCTTAATTTGTCCGGTAGATTAAAGCATCATTCTTTGACTAGACCGACAAAGAATCCTCCTGTCAAAATTACAAGATTTAACTTCAAAACAAAAAAAATCAGACATCACTTACTGTGAGGTCTGAACAGTATAATGTCTCCTGCAAATAATCCCATATTAAACAATGTAAAACGCTGGATTATCAACGGATGTTAGGTTCCGAAATATCGAGGTCTAACTGACTGAAATAAGGGACCCAAAAACAAAAAGAATTGGCCGACATTAGAACCCAAAACTCAAACCGCATCGCGACACTCCGGCACCACAAATTCTCTAGGGATTTCTAGGCCTTTTCAAACGTCTCCCGAAGTAAAAAGACAACAAATCAAAAGGTAACATCACACAATACTACCCTTTTCGTGGATCAATAGATCTGGAAGGGTCCTTTTGTTGGAGAGTTAGATTTACAAGTTCGATTGAAGACTTTTTGTCTGTTTAAAGCACCCGATGACAATGGATTAAGGTTTTTTTAGTAGCGCAAAAAATTGCATTAGACCGCCAATGGAAATGTCAATTTTGAAATTGGATCAATTTTTTATGCCCGTTTTATAATTTAGAGTGTGAAATTTGATGGTTCAAGGAGTGATGGATTTTTTTTCGAAATTTCGGAGTAATCTAGGAATAAAAGCTTTGGGTTGTGAATTTATGGGTTATTGAGCCGTGTTTCACCTTCTTCTTCTTCTTCTTTAGTCAGCGTTTTGCACAACCTAGCAGTGCCCTTTATCAGGGCAGATATCGTCACATTAATTCGTAGAATGCGTAACCACCAAATGTCAAATTTTACAGGAGGCACGAAAACCCTCATTGTGAAAAAAAATTAAAGACGGGTCATTGTTTTTATTTATGTTTCGAACATAAAATATATTTCGAAATTTATTTTCAATCATTTAACTATGGTAAGTTAATTAAGGCTTTCTAGTTCAAATCGGAGTTAGGATGTTTATATAAAAACCGAGAATGGAGAAAGGTACGTATTTTACAAAAGATACTTACTTTTAGCAGTTAACAGTTTTCTAATTTGTGTTTATCTAAAAAGTTTTTTTTTTAATTTGCTAGTTTTACCAGTCGATGCGGGACTAATTTTAACATACAACGGCATTAATAACGTATTTTCTAAAAATTTGGAGTTGCGCAGTCCACGAATTAATACGACGATATAAAATATTGCACTGGGAGAACTTTTGGATTGAGGTGTAGTTGAAATTACAGAAATATGTCAGATAGATTAATGGCAACTTTTATCTGTTATTTTTTAATTGATAAACTAATGTTTAAGACAAGATTTTTATGCATAGAACAAAGGGTAACAATTAAAATAAGCAATAATTATTAGCCTGAAATACTCATCCACATTGAAAAAGTCTCCCGACGGGACTCGAACCTGTGTCCTTCTGATTTCCGGACAACTTCAATTTGGGAGGCGGGAATGGGTACTGCCGCCCCGTGAACCATTTATTGGATAACCAACACCTCTGTAATAAGTCACCCCAAGTGGTTCGCTACATTTGGTGACTTTGAAGGGGTGCCTGGGTTCATGGGGTAAGGTTTATCTAGGTCTTGGCGGATGATGATCTAGACACACTGAACCCCAGATTCCTACCCAATCCTAATACCATTTTCCTTCCCAGAACTTCCTCTCCTTCCTTTCCTTAAAAATACCCTCCACACAGCATCCCCAAAGATAACATAGGCCCTGAGGAAAATTATTTTCTTCAGGGCCTCCTGTGTGGACTTAATGTAAAAAAAAAAAAACTTCTCTCTCCACTGAGCTACGTCGGCTTACCTCTTACCAGCCAAATAATTCAATATATTCTAGTGTTTCATTCGATAATTACTGCTTATTACATCTTTTCACCTGCAAAAAACCAACTTTATTTTATATGAGAAAGGCATTGTATCATAAATCACATAAAGGCATAGAGTTTGTATGATGAATCGAATTTAGGGGTACCTAGTGGATAAAAGTAACACGCGCCCTTCACTGCAAAAAATATATCCACCCCCTCCATACAATAGAGTTATAAATATGCGGCCTGATTGGAATCGAACCCAGAACCCGTACTCCCAGATGTAAGAAGGCGGGGTTCTACCACTCCCCCAACTGGGGAAGGTAACTTATGCGAATTTTAATACAAATTTTAGAAAAAAATACTATTTTGAAATTGATAAAATACAGAATTTTTGGAGGCTGCTAAATTGAGACTTTTGATTTTCAAATTTGTAAGTATTTATTGTAACACATTTACATACTTGATAAATAATCTGATATTTTAATAATGTGAATTTGGAAATATTTTAAGGCCTTTGTAAAACCTAAACTTGTTAAACTTAGAAAAATTGATACTTTTAGGTACTTACCTATATCTTACATTTTTTAAGTAAAGAAAGCGAAGGATAAGTAGGTAGGAAGAAATTTCTTATTACCACAGAATTTTAACAAATCATCAAAGTTTAAATTCAAGTTCTGTGAAAGTCTTATTCAAGTTCTGTTATTTACAAAGTGTGAAATAACCGGTCCGTGATGAAATAATAAGATAATTTGAAATACAAATATTTATTGAACAATTTCAAAGCTATATTAAGTTCTAGGTATTATTATTTCATCATGGGCCGGTTGTTTCACAGTATTTTGTAAATAACAGAATTTGAATAGGACTTTTACAACCCGTCCTAAGGGCTAGTTATTTTACAGAATTTGAATAGTTCTTTGAATTTTAAAGTTAATTTAATAGTTCTATTAAAGTTCTGATATTATTTCAGTTATGTGAAACAAGTGGCAAATAATTATCTAATAACAGAACTTGAGTACAACCTTTACAGATCTTGAATTAAATGTACTTCGTACTTATTGAAATTTAATGATAAACTCAACCTTAACGTTTAGAACCTATCTGATTTACATAATGCACAGATACTTACCTACCTACGTAAATATTATTACTAAAAACATTTTGTTTTTGATTTACTGTTTTTAGATTACGAAAAAAATGCTTACCACAATTTAACAAAAAAAAACATAATAGTTCTTTGTTTAATTTATTGAAAATATTTAAATTTTGTTGTAAGTTATTTTGAATTATAATGTGTAAATCACCTATTAATAATATGTTAACCGATGGAAATAAAGTACCTACGTCAAATAATTCCTTCATTTTTTGATCCAGTCATCCATCAAATTTAGTCATGCTTATTCAATATTATAAGTTATGGTTCAAGGTTCCTTTCAATTAGGTACACCAAAACAAATATGAGTTATTATAATAACAATAATTGTATACGTATTAAAAAATATACACCTATACAGTGTATTAAGTGACATACTCGACTTACGACCACTGATTCCTGACATTGTTTGGAGTAAAAATTACAGTAAAATTTTAATCTCCGGAGACTTTTTAATTTTTTTTTCTTTCATAATCGAAGAAAGGCGATACTAAGAGTATCTTCTACTCATGAACTGAATGTGTGAATATAGAATTGTAATTGATGCTGTAAATATTTTGTTTGTGAATATTTTTCTTGACTATTCCGCAGCAAATATCTTTGTTCTGATTTATTCTTTACATACACTTTCAGAGTCACAAATTCTATTGTATTATGATATCGAGTGATTTTTCTAGAGTCTTCGAGCTATTTTTGCTTTTGCATAACCATTTTTTTTCAGAATATGGAAACAAATGGTTATAAAATGGCCACTATTACTGTGAACTACCGTCATGATAAATTTATAAAAAAGCAGAATCTTAGCATCACCAAACGACAAAACATAACTACAATCACATGTTTAAAAAGGGAATTATTCAAATATTATCAACATGATTTCTTCTTAATAATAGCAAATTCACTATGTGGCTTTATTTTAATTTAATTAAAATAAATATCGCTTTGTGTAACACATAAATATAAAATCTAAATAATCGACAGAATAATTTATAAAAGTTTTGTTACATAAATACAATAATTATTTATGTTTTTATAATTTAATGTAATAACTTTTACAAAAATTATAATTATTGTCCGGTCTTATCAGTCAATTAAAACATGAGTTTTGATACCAATATAATAAGAGGGATAATTCAAAGAAGCTGGCAAATCATTCCACAACCGAGCTGTGAACTCAAGAAAGTAGAAACGACCAATTATATATAGTGACACTGTGTACAAATATTGGTCGCGCGTTCGGCGTGTTTTCCTACTGCGCCGATGCCGAAGGGATCAATGACGCTAATTCCTTCGAGCATCTTTTATTGAAATACCCTTCGAACAAGGACAGCATTCCGTTTGTTAAGACAGTTTTCAATGTCAGTGATTTTTTCAGGTGCAATGTGCAAACATTGTTATCTTCAACTAACGTGTTTTAGTATTCATATTCATACTGGGTTTTTAACGATTTTCTCGTTTACGCGAGAACATTCCAGCTATACAATAGACACAAAAGACACAAGATACATAAAAAAACACAAGTGATATATCTGATAATAGGGAACAATCACACTTTTTTTTTACCAAAAATTAAAGAAAAAAAATTACAGACTGGAATATTCAAACCATTTTTTTACGATAGGAATGGTCTTTCAATAACGTTTTAAAAATTCACATTTCAAATTAGGACAAAAACGCCATCTGACGTCACTGCGCACCTTTTGACGTCACTTCGTACCCCGTGTCGGATGCCAATAGTCGAGTCTAAAGTAATCCAGTAATCAATCTTCAGTTGATCATTTGTTTGTCGAAGAAAATATCCGTAGATAATGTATAGTACCAAAATGTACAAATACAACATCTTCGACACCAAACAATTCGGACTCCGGAGTGCGGTGTGACGTCACAATGTCGCCAGTCAATCAATGATGACTCGTTTTTGATCTTTGAATTATCACACAATTTTGAAAGTGAATTAATTAATTTAATAATTTTTGGGGGGGTTTTAAGTACGATATTCGAATTTAGTTAACTTTTTAACATATATATAATGCATTGAAAACTCTATATAACATACACTGCATGTACCCTATTATTTTCGAACTTGGTCCATAAACTAAAACCATTGTTTTATTATTAACTTGTGATTTAGAAACATCAAGAATTTATCTAAGTGTTTAAGAATATTCAGTCATCTTAATGACATAACTCCAAAGCCACAAATCATTAAAGTTCCCTCCCCTTGCCCATAATATGTAATATTTCTTACCTAGAATTGCCACCATGGAAGCCACAGACCATAAACTACCATCGGCAATTACCGCGGTAAATCATCCCGCAGCAACATCGACCATAGACCACGCGTTGTCCATGCCTCAAATTGCATAGATAATCTACGGCCGAAGATGATTTAGATTTGGGTGGGCGAGGGTACCTAACCTAACCTACAATTAAAATTATATAACTGGCTTTGTGGTCTCCGCTGATTATTGCTAAACCCGCCTACAGTTTTACTAATGTTACATAATATTGAATTCGCCAAACGAGTCCATTTAAAATTGGTCGTTACAATTTTGAGTTCATCAATTAAAAAAAGTTTTTACGGAAATTAATAGACTAAGCAAAATGATTGATTTTTTTCTTCTTCTGGAGCCTCTCTTATCAGTTGTTGACTATCATCAGTGCATACCTCACCACAATAACCGCTATACAATATTTTATAGACTTATTTTGAATTTCATATTTCCTCTATTTATAACACAATATACATTGTCCAGTTGCCATTTCACCTGTCTATAAATTTGTTTGTTATGTCAGAGTTCGCACGATCTTGGTTCCTACTACGAGCTGTCAAATCGGAATAATCAATATGATTTCGTATAATTTCGTAGAATAGAAAGTTCTAAAAAGGAAATTTCATTTAGTTGGTGACATTTCTTTGGACAAATTGTATAATTCCTTATTTGAAATTTTAAAAAAAAGTTAGTAGGTTTATAATTAGGTATGTATTTTAAGTACCTGCTTATAAATCTTATGGTTTCAAAGGAAATGTTGGTTTGATTTATTACATAAATGAAAATTAGAATAGTAATTTTTGGACGCGAGATCTACGGCCTCCGCGGTCAAGGGGTAAGGCTCTCGACTAGTAATCAGAAGATCACGGGTTCAAATCCCGGCGTGCGCAGGTATATTTTACGTTTTTATTAAGAAAGACAAACTAGAAAAATGGTGCGCCCCACGGTTGAATTTGGCCGCCACCTCTTGTCCGGAGCCCCACAATACTTGAAAAAAACCCTCGACTGTGTGCAGAAACGGGCGATTCGTTTGCTAGATTCTCCCGTCTTAACAAACGGGTTGCAATCTTTAGAGCACAGGCGTCGCGTCGGGTAGTAATGCTGTCCTTGTTCTACCGGTATTTCAATGGAAGATTCTAGCATCTTTAATCCCCTCGGCACCGGTGCGTAGTCGGGAAACACGCCAAATGCGCGCCCAACAAATGTACACGGTTGACATTTGTCGCATGAGAACGGGTCGCTTCTACGACAGACGAATTATTCTTACCCCAAGAAAAAACACTCTCGAGGTAACTGTCCATTCTTTGCTTCAAAGCCCTCCGAGCCGTTGGTATTTCTGAACCACCTGTTAAAAAGACCACGAACTGTCACTGCTCCTACAACATGGGTCTCTTCAAGACCCATGTTCCTTCCTCTCCTCAAATAGACCCTCCACACAGTATGTTAACAGATGACATAGGCCCCGAGGGAAATTATTTTCCTTAGGGCCTCCTGTGTGGACTTAATATAAAAATTAAAAATAAAACATTTCTGGGTTACGAATAACCTGACAATATTTTAAAATCTCCTACTACCACCAAACTAAGCGGAAAATGGTGTTTGTGTCTTGAAGGAGGACTTAGTCAGCCGAGGAATTGAACGCGATGCCAAATCAGCCACTGACCGGTGTGAATAATTTGTATTGTTCCACAATTATTTAATTTAGAAATAATATACTTACAGTAAGTATATTTGCGGCACGTTCCGAAGTGAAAGATCCTCTCACCATCACCTTGATATAAGGATACCATTCAAAATTGAAACGTTGCTTGAAATGGCTTTAACCGTGTTTGCTAAATAGATCTGAAAAGTTAGGTACTTTCCCCCTTCCTCTTCCCTCATCTCTTCTCATCTCTTTCCCCTCCCTTTTCCTCACAACAAACCCCAATTGGGGATGCAATAGTCTCACTCGCTCCAGGCAGTTGGGAGCAGTTGGGACTCTTGTGCGGTATACACGTAAAAAAAAATCAATCTGTTTACAAATTTACTAATCAAATTTTTTATAAAAACTTAAATTACAATTAAAAGTTATAAATTTTTTTTGTGGTCTCTGTAGAATAGAAATAAAAGTAAAAATAAAGTTTTTTAAAGAATTTTTCAAAGAACTACTGCTACTTGTAAAAGTGCCATAAATTTTAGGCAATGAACATAATGAATGGTTCGCCGAGCTATTAATTTAAAACCGTATCACAATCCAAATACTTGACATTTTTATTACGACGATATGTCTATTTTCGCAAACCGTTTCACACAAAATAAACGACGATGAGTGTATTGTTCTCTCCTAATAAACACCCGAACCGATTGTTTGTCGCTAAAATAACTACAACTTAACTACCCGATAATGGATGATCTAGTCAGGGTCGCATTGGTAAAATATAAACTTTTTAAATGGTTCGTATTTTCTATCATGATTTAAATAATATTCTGTTATTAGTGACTTTGTAAACTTCCTACCCAGCACTACGCCATTAATATTGTATATTTGAATTCCGCACAAGAGTCTCAACTGCTCTCTACCGCCTAGAGTCAGCGAGAGTATGGCATCCTCACAACCTTCAAAATAGTGTGGAAAATTTTAAGAATATTTTTCTGATTCTGATCGTTTGATATTTTGATAATTTTAATATATATTTATTGATTTGAAAAACTGCACAAAATCCGAAATGGTTGCAACTGGTTACAACGTCATTATGACATAGAAAACGCCACTTACTGGTAAGATGGCTGTTCCCAACATTGCACAGCGAGACGTCAACGACACCGAATTCACAAATAAAAATTAAGAATAAAAAAAACAGTGAATTTCAACAGGACGAAAACCAAATTAGGTCGGTACTTCCACATAAGTAAGGTTTATACCCATGTTTACTGTGTCTGTCTCACTAGAAATATCCTGTATCGAGACAGGATGGTATACAAATATTTTATTAGATCATAATTAGATTATAATCATAGGTAAATTTTTTGATTAGTCATTAATAAAAGTAGTAAATAATTATCTGAGAGAATTAAATCAGGTTGGCATTTCAGTTTTCAGTTTCAGGCAACACGGACGTTTATTATATTTTCATTTGAGAACATTGTTATCTTTTGCCCACCTTACTACACAAAGTCTGTTCATAATCTGTACAATTAAAAAATAAAAATTCTCTACGGATTAGAGAATATTGAGCATAATATAAGCAGAGACTCGCGACTTGCCCTGCTACTTGCGGTGGCCGGCTGTTGCCAGTTGCCAGCTGATTGTTCTTCTTCTGTGGTTAAACAAGCTGAGATAATTACAGAAATCGTAAAATTGAGTAGGCTATCATAGAAGTTTGGTTGGAAGACATAGCAACCAGCCGGTTTTAGTTTGGTTTCAGTTGCCTCGTCAGCTGAGGCACTAATTATTGCAATACCTTTATCGATGGTCCATTGTTCAGAAAAGATTTTTATATTTTCAGTTTTTTAATTATCTTTTTTTGTCAGGTACCTAAGTTAATTTATATTTTAGTGGCAAGTGGTAACGTATTTAAAGTTTTTTTTAATTGATAAACTAATGTTTAAGACAAGATTTTGTGCATACCACAAAGGGTAACAATTATTATAAGCAATAATTATCTGCCTGAAACGAGATCTTTGAAGATGAATCTGAGAAAGATCTTTCTTAAGATGCTTGTAGACGGGTATTTGTAGGTAGTTCGTCAGTTTTGTCACGAGTTTCGTGTGTTTTGTGTATTTTACTAAAAGTTTACTAGTTTCGTTTTCAAAGAGATAAATTAAAATGGTTTTACAAAAAAATATATTAATTAATTTAATTTAAAGTGATCTAAAAGAAATTTGTATATTTTTATTGTAAATTATGGCGAGCCACAAAGTTAATGCAAATATGTAAGCATTAACTTTGTGGCTCGTTAATATTACAAATATGTAAAATGGTTTTTATGTAAATTTGTCAAACATTACTTGAAATTTGCTGAATCTACAGTACTTATTATTTTTTGTGGGATCTTTGAGTATAACTTCAATGATTTATTTTATGTATCCCGGTCTAAATTATTTACCAGTTCAACCCTGAAAGCGGTGAAGGTAGAGCTAGTTTGTTCTTTATGTTGTTTAGTACCTATTTTAGCAGTTAATTGTTTTGGCTTAGACATTATTGGTTTGCCTATCTCCGCATGGCATCATTCGTTCATTAGAATGGTCGGTCACACTTATGCCACACGGTTATCGTTCAGTTTATTATATTTATTGTTTTCAGATACTGTTTGAAATAAAGAAAGTGGATTACAATATGCGAGTCTGGGACGTGTAAATAATCCCAGATCTCTCTGGGCGTAATACCCAAAAATATATGATTGTGAATTTAATATGCGCGAACAATATTGTCACAGAAGATGGCTGCCTACAATTCCTATTAAAAAACAGAAACACTAACCTTTGATTGTAGTTCTCTGCTAGTGTAGGAGGCCTCCCTTTTTATTCCAAAATTGAGGTACAGAATATCAGCCCAATTTTTGATGTTATTGATCAGCAAATATTCCAAAGTCAATCATTACACTTCGGAAATAAATCCACAATCCAAAAAGCAATTGTGCTCAAAATCCAGCAAAAATGAAGAGAGTTTTTTCATAATAATAATTTCCATGACGACAGTTTCCAAGAGAGAATTTTCATTACTACAATACACTATATTAGTGTTTCTATTATCAACAGAAACTGTCAAACAACCATTTATGTAACATAAAAATATTTTTATTAAATTTTCGAACAAATAAAACAAAACATATTATAATGCCTAACCATAAAGTTAATTGAACCCTTAAGAACATGAACTATTGTCATTAAACAAAAATTCCTACAATATGGCCATATTTGGTTCTTAATGTGCTGAGCCCCCCATTTGGCAATTTAATAAAACTCAATGAAATGTGATTTTTTCCTTCATTTTGTTTGTATCCTGCTAAAAATTGTTCAATTCTTTTATTGCCGGGTATTTGTAGTGTCTTTGTCCAAGACTTGTGTTTACCGTCGTAGTTTTTATTATTTTTTGTACCCTTTTCTAACTGGTCTCTTGATGATCATTTGTGATTGTTTAAATTTGTTTTATTTTGTCAATAAATGTAGTGTATTTTTTGTGTGATTGGAATATATCTGGTAAGTCAAACGTGTTTATGTTTTATTTTTAAGTATTATTTTAACTACGTACATACAACATACTTAAAAAAAGAAAAACATATGGTTCTTAAAACTAATTTCAATAAAGTAATTCGACAAAATCAACAAAACTACTCAACTCAATAGAGAAAACATTTCTCGTGTTTAAATTGGAGAGTAGTACCATTACAGTGTAAGTTAAAGATATTATATTTTATTGAAGTAAGAAATAAATAAACGTATACAGAGGAATAAAAGGATAACAGATAATATTGAATATTTTGTCCGTGTCAGTCTTTAAATTATATTATTAAAGTATTACCTTATGATCGTTTCTATGGGTTTTTCTTATGACCATTCCTTCGTATCTGCCGTGATGTATATGTGATGGTTATTTATCTCCTTACAAAGTAAGCACCAAAACAAACAAAAAGTTAAATTTACTGGCTGTATTACTGTTATTTACCTTTTTGTTCTTCTTTTCGCAGATGTAAGTAAAAACAATGAAAATTAAAATCAAAGTAATGTCAGTGCATCCCAGCCACTGACTAGATATTATACACTAGAAATGCCTTTCATATAGATTTGAATGGAATCCAGTGTCGCCACTGAATTGGAACCTTTTTGTTCTGGCCCATTTAGCACACGCTCTCTCTCTCTCTTATATACATACAATTGCCTGATATCGTACATCGCCATCCCATTTGATCGAAATGAAATTTCAATATGATGGAACCCAGTTGAAAGAAGGATAAATGCAGGTAACTCTATTAATGGAGGACTGAACGCCGTTGGCGCTAACAAAAATAAAACTGTACAAAGAAGCGTAGCTAGCAGTCCACAATGAAGTGCTGGTATCTACCCTGATGTATGGCAATGAGGCATTGAACTGACAGAAGGCTGAAGGCTGAATGAAGTAGGCTGAATGCTGTAGAAATGATATCCTTGATCCTCGTACGTGTGATAAAACCATAAATATTCGTGTAATAAATGTGGAGATTCGCTAAAAATGCAAGACTGATGTAAGCGTAATGAGTAAGATTAAAAAAAGACCCTCAGATGGTGTGGGAATGCAGAACAAATGAACGAAGAAAAGATTGCAAGGATAATATACGACGCAAATGTGAATGGTAGAAGAAGTCGGGGACGCCCAAGGAACACATGACACGATCAAGTGAATCAGATACATGAATCGGGCCATGTCAATAGTCTGAATAATAGAGGAGTAGGTATATATGAGATATATGACGATGTATGAATATGAATCAGGCAAGGAGTATGTGCCAAGATCGGCCTCGCCAAGATTCTCTCTCCTGATGTAAACGTAATGTTAAAGATTAAGAAAGGGAGTCTCAGATAGTTTGTGCATGTAGAGCGAGTGAACAAAAAAGGAGTGAATGGTTGAAGAAGTCGAGAATGCCCGAGAAAGACATGACTCGATCGAGTGAATCAGATACTTGAATCTGGCCATATCAAGAGTCAGAATATTAAAAGATTATGTATGAGACGACGTATGAATGTGAATGAGGCTAGAAGTGTGTGCCAAGACCGGCGTCTCTAACTCCCTCCTCTCTACCTACTCCTACAGGGGAACGGCATGATGATTAGATGGTTAGATCTGATTTAGATTTTCACGGCCAAAAGTATTATAGTGATTTATTTTTGTTTCAGACAGCGTTACGCACGGAGAAAACATTTATTTGAAAAAACGATCATTTTAATAGAAAAACGAACATTTTAATAGAAAAAACGATCATTTTAATAGTAAAAACGGTTAAAAACGGGACTGAAGTTCTTACGAACAAATTAACAGTGTTTCAATGTTTATTGGCGGGAACATTAAGAATAATTTGTTGGTATACGTAATTTCGCACGTATTTTACCGCCAGTAAACATTGAATCACTGTTAATTTCTTCGTAAGAACTTCAATCTCGTTTTTAACAGTTCATTTTTCTCCGTGCGGTGTTCATTATCAGAGCAGATTTGGAATCACTATAAAATAGTTAGGTATAATGAAACACAGTTCTGTATTTTTTAAATTTAAGTCTGACTATTAAATTATGAAAAATACGCCCACCTCGCATTTCTTGAGTCCCCGAATAAGTACGGAGCAGTACCCAGTGCAAACTTAATGTGGAGTCTTCGGCATGTGTAATATTACACCTCGGGCCAACGACACTTTACTCAGTGTAACAAAAAACTCACGCTTAATGATATTAAAAGTTAATATTCAGTTACAGCGGAACTTCCAAAGAACTATTTCATCTTATATTTTAAGGATACTGTTATGAAGATACATTATTTAAAAACGAATAAAATGCCGAACTTAATGTGTAATATATTCAAAGGTTTTTGTTTTTCTTGGTGTTTTCTCAACGAAATATTTTCTTTACATTAACCTATTCCAGGAGGCCCTGAGGAAAATAATATCTCTCGGGGTCTTTCATGCTGTGTGCAGGGTCTTATTAATGTAAGGAATGAGAGGAAGATGTAGGAAGGAAAATGTGTGAGGGGTGGGTAGTAATTTTGGAGTCCGTGTGTTTAGGATGACCGACGTATGAATCCATCCCTCTGCGGTGCAAGATAACGGGCCGAGAGAGACAGCTCAAGAAGTCTAACCGGTCAATCCCGATCCAGCCTTCCATGCAGTTGGTAGGTTTTTCATCCATCGCCAAGGCCTGAACACTCCTCACCCATTGTTTCCAGGCACCCCTGCCTAATTATGTTTATAAAACTTAAGGTATTATATTTATAATATTTCAGCAAACTAATCTTTCTCACAATATTAACTCGTCGCTTGAAGACTAGTGTTTTCGGGTACTTTTATATGTATCAATTAGAAAGGCTAGTATGGGTACCACCGTCCCGGGAACATTGATTGGAAAACCAATACCCACCCAAAGTGGTTTGCTACGTTTGGTAACTTAACAGGGGTGTCCACGTTCATGGGGTGTGGTTTGTCTTGGTCTTGGCGGCCTTTCATCTACTGCGCGACAGGCCAGATCGGGAGATACTGGTTGAGAGAGATTTTTTGAACTCTTCATCACGACATATCTCAGAATATCGCCTTGCACCGCAGTGGGAGGACTGGATTCATACGTCCTTCACTCTTGGACACATTGACCGGCAGGTTCCTATCCGCACCCCACATACCATTTTCCTTCCCAGAACATCCTTTCCCTAACAAGGTCCTTATTCATTTATTAAGTTGAAAGAAATATAACATTTCACTTTCTTAATAATATAGTAATAATTTCTTAATAAGTGCTTAACGTTTTGTTTAAAGATATTATATTATACTCATCTCAGTTTTTAGGCTGTCTAGACGGAGATTATACATTTTTAAACCCTCCTGGCCAATGCTTCTCTTGTATTGCCACTTTCAGTCTTAACATTATTTGTGTACAATTTATTATGTTGTCCAGTATAATGTTCAAGTGTTTGTGACGTTTTTATAAATGTTGTGTTTGAGTGTATAAGTCCATTTGTATTTTGTAGATTAAAGGGCATATGTTATACACCTACAACCTCCACCCAACATCCCAAAAAATGACATAGGCCCTAAAATAAATTGTGTTCCTCGGGGCCTTTTGTGTAAAGCTAATGTAAAAAATTAAAGCTTATTTAATGAATATTTACCCTTCCCAGGTATTGCAGTAATTTTATTACTTTTGGCCTGCAGCAGAGTAAGAAGAATTTCACAGTAATAATTATTTGCTGTCATCATTTAAAGCGCGAAGTTTAAATCCAAGGCAGTTGTTGGCGGTTGTTGGCAGTAGCCCGTGCCAACAATTATCATTATTATCATTGAGGCCAATTTAACGCAATTGCGCCAATAATTGAAACTTAAACATGTTTCGCTCGAGGAGTAAAATATCGCCGCGATCGTTTGACCTCTGGGCGATACACCTCGTTATCAAATTACCTCATAACTCTCTTTTCGCTCGAGTAAGAACAGAAGCTATTACATCAGCAATTGGGTAATTGTTGCTTAAATCACGTACGCTGGTTCCGCACGAACCTTCCCATTATTGTGTTAACCCTATAATTATTTCGGAGGTTTTAGGAATTACTTAAGATTTTTATTTAATATGTTTGAATTAATAAAATACAAATACAATTGCTCCAATTGATCGCTGCCATTCTAAGGTACCACTTCATATCACTTCATAGAAATTTAGTTCGTTTGTAAATCATTGTAACTCTGGTTCAATGAACTTCGATTTGTTTTGACTTTAAGTATTATTTTCAAAATTTGAATTGATTATGTCAAGAATTCAGACAAGCGATAATGTTCCTACCTATAACACAACATTTTAATTAAAACTTATACATTTGATTAAGAAAAAATATGAATGAAAAAATTTCTTATAAAATAAAGAGTTGTTGTTTTAAACAGAAATTTGTATGTATCAATCATTCTGCAGGTATTGTCCTAGTTCTGATGTGTTTATTTATTATGTGATTTATTCACGGGTCAGCGCTAATACCTACCTACATATATAAAAAAACAACCTTTGGGTGATTTTCACTTTTCGGGTGTTTAAAATCGCCTGGCAAACGGAATCTAGATGTCACGATAAGCTAAAAAGTGGTTTTTATTTATTTTGTGAATAATTTTATGAAAAAGAGGAAAAGTTAGTTTATTTATTTATTGATTGTATTAAGACGAAAATGTTAATATTGTAAAGAGCTCAAATGTTAATAATCCACTTGAGAATATTCACGGAACGCACAGTTTAAGATTTGTTTTTCTCTATGTAAAAATGTTAACATTAATTATATGTAACAAGGTTTAAACAAAAAAGATAAACTAATTGAAACTGCACGGATAATTTTAAAACGTTGTTTCTTGTACGCATTCATACATTTCTAATGAAAAAAAAAATTGTAGTTTAAGCTTACATTTTTTATAAAGAAATTAATAATTTTATTTGAAAAATATTTATTTATTTGAAACGGTGGGAAAAGCTTCAATTTATTCAAAGAATATTTTTTGTGTTTATAATTTAAACCGATTCGTAGTAAACATTAATCGAAAATAGTGTTTTATTTATACGCCTATAGGGCTTTTACATATAATGGAGTACATGTTTTTTTTTAACATAATACAGGTATTTTAATACAGGTAACATAAAATATAAGAAACAAAATATAGGTTACATAAAATGTGAGTTTACACAAAATAGGTAACGTAGAATATAAGTTAAGTAAAAATAGATAATCTGCCAATATCCTACAAATCAACAATAATATTAATGAAAACAAGCACTAACTATAGTATTTTATGAAAATTTCAACAGTTGTTCTATTTGAAATTTGGAGATGGCAGCACGTCCGAATTAAATTTAATTTAAACGTGAAACTAACGTTTTATGCATTCTAGAGCTAAGAGAACAATCAAAGTCAATTTTGCAATCATTTTCTGATTGATGTTCGAGCAGAAAACAAGATTCACCCTTAAAAGTATTAATAAATTATTTGCATTACATGCCTACTATTTAACATACGCCACTCAGAAGGATGAAATAAATTGAAGGTTTCCCATAATTATTTCTGTCGTTTGCAGTTCGCGCATTCTTCTCTGCAGTTTGGGTAATTGGGGTAAGTGTGAGCGCATTGTTAACCAAACGTAACTCAAACGATGCAACATAATGAAGTGCCATTATACATTTATGTAAACAAGTATTCCGTGAAACTCTTCCATATAGCTAAAGGCCACATATTAAATAAATCTACAAACGCCTAAACATACAGGGGTATTTACAATAAATAAGTGATTCGAAAAATCGGTTCCATGAGACGATCCCCCACAGTTGGCCCCCCCCCCCGGCATACTTATATACAATATGCAGTCGGTTTAGGGAAAGTACGGTATTACCTACTTACACAAAATATAACTAAGTATAACCAAAAGGGTGAGCAGTGAGAGGTTGTCCCGCCGAGTAACAAAAGTATAAAACATATTTTCATTCAAATGCATGAGGCCCTAGCACACTTGCTCTATAACGATCGATAGGATAACTATCGGTAACTTCTCATCGTTCCCTATGACAACTGCAGATCGCAAACGAATAGGTGACAGTTCACAATGACTAAGTGTCCTTAATATATTCGATATCAACTGTCGTTTGTACGTTTGAGATCTGCAGTTGTCCTGGGGAACGATGAGAAGTTACCGACAGTCGGTCGGTAACTTCATATCGAGCCACCGTGCTAGCACACCAGGGATACAACTACTTGTCTATTTACTGTATATACCAGCGAAGGTCGCGGGTTCAAACCCGGCGTGTGCAAATAAATTGCATTTGATTAATTTGTGTTATTTCACAATTAATTAATAGAAATAATATATACTATATTTGCGGCACGATCCAGAGTGGAAGATACTCTCAAGTATCGCCCTGGTGTAAGACCACAATTCAGAATTGAAACGTTGCTTTAAATGGCTTTAGTCGTGTTTAGTGACTAGATCTGAAAGCCAGGTACTTCCCCATTTTCCTCTTCCCCATCAACTTCCCTTCCCCACTTACCTTCAGCCTCACAACATACCCCAATTGGGAATGCCATAGTCTAACTGGCTCCAGACGGGAGTAATTGGGACTCTTGTGAGGGATTCTCTATAAAAAAAAATTAAAAAACTAAAAGTAGGTACAACAAATCGATACTATAAAAAAATTCGTTTGATATCCATACCAACTTATTATTAAAGGTATTTTTGAAGTCGATTTTAGTTTTGAAATTGGTAAATAATGCACAAAAATTATAATTTATTAATAAGGTCAACTGTCGAGGGATCAACTATCGGATCACCGAAAAATCTCATTACATAATAGAATAATAATTGCTACGTTTACATTACATTACTACGTTTACATTACAAAATAAAAACAGCGTGTTTTATAAAGGGCAAAAACTTTATAATAACCTACCGAACGCCGCGCCGTTAAGGAAGACTCAAATCTTAGCACTTTTCGTAGGACATGTGCTATATATGTTAAAAACAATATTTGATTTGATTACAAATATTATACTGTATTTCTTAAATTGTAGTCAACTGTATTTCTTAAATTAATCTCTTAAATTGTATTTTTTATTTTGTACTTCTTAAACTGTATTTATTAAATTGTATTCTCATATTTTCTTACTAGATGTATGAAAAAAATGTGCATACATCTAAATAAACACAACAAAAACAAAACCAAAAAAAACAACATGTATACATGCTTAATACGAGTATATTTTTTATAACGTGCTATAAAAAGTTTTATTATATGTATATATATATTTTTTTTAAAGAAAGACCAACATTACTTGGTTAGGAATAACCTGACAATGTTTGAAAATCTCCTACTACCAAAATAGTAAGCGGAAGATGTTGCTTTTATTGTTGATGTTGCACTTAGCCAGCCAAGGAGTTGAACAGGGGGGCCCAAACGCGATGCCAACTCTGCCACTGACCGGTACCTGATATTAGTCTTTTAATTATATCGTGTTTAGTGACCAGATCTAAATGAGGTAATTTCCCACCTTCTTCTTCCCCACTACATTTAGCTTCACAACATACCCCAATTGGGGATGCCATAGTCCCTGGCCCCAGGCGGTTGAGAGCAGTTGGTATTCACATAAAAATGCACCAGTGTCAAAAGGATTAACGACGCTAATTCCCCGGAGCATTTTCCATTGTAATAGCGGTAGGACAAGAGCAGCATTTCTACGAGACGAACGTGCTCTAAAGATTTCAATCCCTTTGCTAAGATAGAGGAATCTATCAAGCGGACCGCCCGTTCTGCACAGGGTCAAGGAATTTGGGGCTCCAGAAGTGGCTGCCAAACTCAACAGTGGGTCGCATTTTATACAAGATCAACAGTTGTGTGCTAAAGTACCTGCGGGCCTTGAACATTACGCCTCGCTTCTGAGAGGCTAACTTGACTCTGGCTTCGATGGAGCCCCCGTTCCTGAGCTGGTCACATAGAATTACATTAATTTGTTTTACGTGCATTATCAATACTAGGCTAACAAAAAACAAGAAAAAATAACCTCGTCACCTAATTTCAGACAGTTTATGTTTTAGCAAAATAAAATGGCTCCCGAATATTGTCCGATAATAATCTGTGAGACAAATTATCACCTTTTAAATATTTTATTACTGCCCGAACAAGGGAATGTGTCTATAGATTCCTCACTTGGACCATTATTAGTTTCGGCGCGTCGGTCAGCAGAAAACAAATAAAAACGTCGGAAGAACTGAAATATTGCGTCATAAAAGTCAAACGGTAACTTCCCACTTAACTTGACACGAGCCAAATTAATTAAGATGACTATCTCTCCTTGATAATGTTGGCAATAATGTTATTTATGTCTTCTTATATTTCCTTGCCTTCAGCAGTAATCATGACAGAAAATTTTGACTGTTGATCCCTACACAGTTGTGCCCCCAAAATTATAAGTATTATAAAATTATGATTTTTTACCAATTTCAAACATAAACTCGACTTCAAAACTATCTTTAGTAATGAGTTGGTATGGATTTAAAACAAATTTATTTACACCGTTGGGTTCTTGTACGAATACGCTGGTATCATAATTTATTCATTTTTACATTGAATTGCTCTTTAATCGCTTTTAGTAGACATTTATCGTTTTCAATTTTTCTTATCTTTTCCGGTAAACTGTTGTAGTATTTTTTCCTAGATATATGTAATGATGTTATGTTGTGTAAATGTGGTGTTATATTTTTGTGTTGGAAATATATGTTTTTGACGAGTACGACTTTCAGTTAATAAGCTGTGATCTTATTTTTCTTGTATTAATTGAAGTAATATATTTTTTTGGACTAGATTATAAATTTTAATATATCATTGAAGAAGAAGATAACTCTAATAATGTAAATTAAAATATGAAAATGAACAAGACACAGAAAAATAATAAAAGATAACAGTCGCAACTGGGACTTGAATCCAGAACCTCTCATCTTACTGGGACGGCGCTTTATTTACACTTTAAGACGAGAGGTTCTGGTTCGAGTCGCAGTTGCGACCGTTATCTTTTATTATTTTTCTGTGACCTGTTCATTTTCATATGTTAATTTAGATTATTTGTGTTATCTTTTTCTTAAATATGACATTGATGGGAATAACATTTGAAAAGTTATGAAAATAAAGTTTTTCTTATAAAAAAATAAATTTTAATACATCAAATTCTTCAAAAATAAGGTGTGTTGGATAATCTGTGGTTTTTTCCAATATTATCTTTATAATTAAACGTTGGACAATTTCAACATGGAGTAGATTTGTTGTGCGTGCAACTCCCCAGCTGTACTATAGCATGGTAGACTGATGTTAAATTTTCCAATAAGAAAAAGTTTCGAATTTTTAAAAACATGTAAATTAATTTTCTTATTATGTTAATAGTATGGTTGATTTGATCTTTCCAGTTTAGGTTTTGTCTATTGTTATTCCTAGATAATTGATTTTATTCGGAATTTTTAATGTTGAACAGTTGAATCTAACGAATTGAAAACAGTTTCTAATGTCCAATAATGTTTGTACTGATGAGTATTATAACAGTTCTAGATGAGGCTGTAAAATTATTAACGAAGAGAAATTTATCTTCCAACACTCATTAATTAAGAAAGTGTTCTCTGCTAATGACTTTGCTAGCAGCTTTGTGTTAAATACCTTTTGTTTCCTACTTTTACTTATCAACGCTCTCTTAAAGGTCAAAAGTCACTTCATTTTGTGATTAGATACATATTTCTGCGAATAAGAACTAATTTGTTTTTTTTTATTAATCTCAGAAGACAATATTAGCGATTCTTGCATCAAGGAATTGAACCGAAGATCTTAGCCTTAGCGGGGCTCTGAGGTAATTCGACCCAATTCTCTTCTATCATATTCAACTGTATCATACTTCGACCAAGAACTACCTAACATTTTTTTACATTGGCCAGCCTAGGTCAAAATAATTCCTGTTGAGGCCTAAATCATCTTTGGGGTTGCAGTGGAGAAGGTCTTTTTAAGTAAAGTAAGTTGAGGATAAATTTGACAAGTGAGTATATGTACCGCAACCATTTTTTTTTAATTTTGACGGCTGCGTAGTCCAGCGGTAGGGCGTTGGATTGCCATTCCGAAAGTCGCGGGTTCGAACCCGGCGTGCGCAAATAAATTTTATTAAATTGATTTGTGTTATTTCACAATTAATTATTTAAAATAATATATAGTATATTTGCGGCACGTTCCAGAGTGGAAGATACTCTTAGTATCGCCCTGGTGTAAGACCACCATTCAGAATTGAAACGTTGCTTGAAATGGCTTTAGCCGTGTTTAGTGACTAGATCTGAATAGACAGGTACTTCCCCACCTTCCTCTTCTTCGTCTCCTTCCCTTTCCCACTTACCTTCAGCCTCATAACATACCCCAAATGGGGATGCCATAGTCTCACTGGCTCCAGACGGGAGCAGTTGGGACCCTTGTGAGGTTTTCACTATAAAAAAAAAATATAAAAAAAATTCATTGAATAACCAACCTCTCTGCCATAGGTCACCGACAATGTTTCGCTACGTTTGATGTCTTTACAGTGTTGATGAGGTGAAATTTGTCAATGTGTTGGTGACGAATGCGTCTGCCTAACAGATGGTGAGCCGGATAGAGAGGCTGGTTACATACAATCTAATTAAGAATCATAGCTCCCTTATCGGGCACAAGAGCTCCTATTTTCTGATAAAATATGCGTGATCAATGACCTAAAATATAATATATATTTTTTTAAATAAATATATGTGTAAATATAACCCATATTATTTATATTACAATAAAAAATATATAAAAATAAAATCTAAATAAATTATTGATTTTATAGAAATGTGATATAGATGATTATTGTTGAGATCCGTAGACATTGTCAGATCTGCCGGATCTGCCCTGATAATGGACACTGCAACGCTGTCCGAAACGTCGGCTAAAGGAGGTAGCGCACCACGGCATAACACCTCAAAAACAAACAACGAAAATTAAACACTGATGTTTACGTAGGTAATTATATATTTTAGGATTAAAATATTTATAGAAAATTTCTCATTAAATGAATTTACTCTGTAAGTCACAATCAATTCAGTTCTTCCTGTACGCAAGCAGTTTAAAAAAAATTCCAGTTAATTAAAAATTAAATCCCTGGGTAGGTTTGAAGCTCGGTTGTTTTAGTTTGCTAACGGTACCAACCCGTAAAATCAATCTCCAATGTTGCCATTAAGAAAAATTCGCCACAGCAATAAGCCCCGAGGATTTATGTCATAATATTTCAGGAGAGGACTGTTTTAATAGATTAGGCATTAAGGGTAGTGTGGTAGGACGGTAAGGGTTGATGCCGCACTTTATGTGTCTTTATGGGGTGCAAAATATTAAACGTTTGCGTCGTTAATGACGTCACGGTTGCTCGATAATCTTGTGATCAGTGATCCTCAAACCTCACAACACCTATTTTTAGGTACAACGGTGAATAGAAAGGATGGCTCTAACTTTAAGGCAGTGCTAGATGTTACTTGTCGGTAGGTCTTTTAATGTTGAAAATACAAACGAATTTATTTTTTTTAAACTTTTATAACCTGTTCCACTATAATGATGAAGGCGGTATGGTAAGCAAAGAATTGCTGGTTTAATTTCTATTATAACATAATCATTTTTTAACACCATTTTTTTTTCAGGAAACGTTAACAATTTTTTGTTTAACAATGTTGGGCATTAACTATATCACAATTTCTAGACATTTGATTTCGTGAGTTTTATTCACAATGTATATTAGATGAAATATTACTAGGTAAGGGAGTCGTAATTTGGGGGGGGGGGGTAGGGCAGGAGTCAAAATAACAAGGGAAAGAGGCCAATAAATGTGACCTTCAGGGTGCAATTATTTAATTTACTTTTTTTATTTTTTATTTATAAGGTTTAAGGAACACACATTAAAACATACCTTTATTAATCTTTTAAATATAAGTAACAAATGTACACAAAAAAAAAGAAAACCTCAAGTTTTTTTATTTAGACTTGAAAGGGTAATTAATATGTACTCACTTAACACATAAGTACTAGAATAATCTTATGGTAAACTACTAAAAATATATTTTTATTTAGAATGTAAGAAGACATGTAAGAAATATCTTTAAAGAAATATAATTTTATGGGTAAAATTATCTGTGACAGTTAAAATTGATTAATTGTTTAATTTTTTATAAAATATATAATAAAAAAAACAACTTTTGCGCTTAAAATCGTGACCTCTAGACTCTATTTGGCAAGCAATTTTAAGACAAATATGTATCTATATCCGTAGCGATATAAGGCACACTAAGAATATATACATTTTGTTGTTTTTGTTTGAGAAGGGATGACCGCCTAGAAATCTTAACTGTTTTGTGTCGCGGTTCGGGCGAATCGGTGTGGGAAAATTTGATATATTAAACAGCCAAGGGCAAAAATAGATGGTACATTCCACTGCGTTTTTTAAATTTTATTGCGTGTGATTCCCATCATGTGGACATTAAAGACAAAGTATTATACCACCCTGAAGAACTATTCGTTTTTTAAGTCAATTAAGATCGCATTAATATTAAACTTATAAAAAACAAAATATTATTAAGTGTGTTAAATCCTTTCTACGATTGGAATTAGCAAATAAATGAACAATAAGTAATAATACGATTAGATTTATCTTTTAGAAATTAATAGATACCATGTAGATACATAATTAAGCTCTTTTGACATTAGCTGTGTTTGGGGATGTTGAGTGAAGTTCTCTTAAGGAATGGGCATGAGAATTAGGTAGGAATCTGGGGGTCAGTGTGTCCAGGAGAAAAGTGGGTATAAATCTATCCCTCCCACTGCGGAGCAATGCGATGTTTCTAGAGAGTCCTGCTAGGAAGGTCAAAAGATCTCCCTCAACCGGTCTCTTCCAATCCAGCTCGTCATGCTATCGCCCTGGTGTAAGACCACCATTCAGAATTGAAACGTTGCTTAATAATGGCTTTAGAAGTGTTTAGTGACTAGATCTGAATAGCCAGGTACTTCCCCACCCTCCTCTTCCCCATCTCCTTCCCTTCCCGACTTACCTTCAGCCTCACAACATACCCCAATTGGGGATGCCATAGTCTCACTGGCTCCAGACGGGAGCAGTTGGGACTCTTGTGAGGTATTCTCTATAAAAAAAAAATTAAAAAAATAAAAAAACACACGGAGAAAAATGTTATTCGAAAAAACTATCATTTTAATAGTAAAAACGGTAAAGCTGAACTGAAGTTCTTACGAACAAATTAACAGGGTTTAAATGCTTATTGGAGGGAACATGTAGGAATAATTTGTTGGTATATGTAATTTCATACGTATACCAACAAATTATTCTTACATTTTCCCGCAAATAAACATTGAAACCCTGTTAATTTGTTCGTATGAACTTCAGTCCCGTTTTTAACCGTTTTTACTATTAAAATGATCGTTTTTTCGAATAACACTTTTCTCCGTGCTGAGGTGTTAGTTATCCAATGAAGATTTGCGAAGTACGTACAAGAAATACTTTGGAATAATATTACATATAAATATATGGGAAACCGGATCGTTGCCTTTCCCTACCTGAGTTCCCACACGCAGATAAAGGCATTTAGCATTAAGAGCGTGACTAAAGTAGCAATTTATTGAACTCCCAGCAGCGGTGGGGCCTCAAAGGAATCGCCCTTAAGTTAAGTTATAAATCTGGGATATTTCACAGCGAGGATGTGTTAGAGGAGAAGGGAGTTAAGTCATAAATTGCATCCCCTTCATTAAGCGCGTAAACATTGCGCCCGCAGCAAAATACCGCGAGTTGTGTGCTAAATTTGTGAAATATTTGTGAAAGATTTTGGGATTTTTAATCGTTTTTGGTTCAGTTAATATTCGTAGTATCGAATAATACTCAGAAACTAATCCATTCGAATTGTAAATTGTTGCTAGGTCGCAAATTTTTTTTGCAGCGATCTGATGAAATTCATTCTTTTCTACGGAAAAATATATGTTATGTAGTAAAGACTCACAAAAAAGATTCTTTCGTATCTATTAGTGGTTTTTTCCGCTCTTTTTGAAAACTCATTTTAAATATCATTTTAATATTACATCTCTCCCCAATAAAGACTCAGTTGAAATGTTAGGAGTAAGTATTTCTGACTGGATCAAGTATCGGGGCTCCATAAAAGCCCGAGTAAATCTGGCTTCCAAACAAACTAGGCGTCTGGTTTAGGGCTAGCTGGTTCTTCAATAGTGAGTAGCTGCTAACCCTGTACAAATCTCAACTACGCCAAACAATTGAATTTTGGAGCCATCTCTGGGCTGGAGAACTCCCACAATATTTGATAAACCTACTTGATTCTGTGTAACGGAGGGCTGTCCATCTGATTGACAAACCCTTGTTAACAGAAAGATTGCCATTTCTAATCTAACAACGCAGTCTGTTCTACGTGTATTTTAATGGAACCTGCTATTAGGAATAAGCAGCATAACTTGGTGCATGTGTATGAAACTCGACGGACACGAGCGGAACACCCGTTCACAGTTGATGTTGGCTTCATGAGAACAGTTCGTTTATTCGACTCGTTTTTGTGTAAGTCAGCTCGTATTTGAAACGGGCTACTTCAAGACTGTATTGATAAATCCCTTCCTACAGCCCCTACCTTGACCCGCTACACAACGCTGCCCAATCGGGTGGCGATATAGTTCCCCTGCCTTTACACTGTTCAGACAGGGGCACTCTTGTGAGGTGTCATAGAAAATAATAAAATAAAAAATTCATATCAAAATTATAAACTTTTATTAATTAAAATAGAATTGAATGACACGTTCAAATTTCTGGAAATAATTTCTTGCTCCATAAGAATAGTGGAGAGGGAGTGTCTGTACCGTGTGAAGGAGGAAATATGGGAGTGAAAAATCAATCAGAAATCATCTGGTATTAGATCTGAAGTCCGAACCCCAAGACGTCTTATGTCCTCAATACCAAACGAAACTACGAGGGTCAGTCAAAAAGTTATGCCTCCTATTTTTTCATCCTTTTAATTGTCATGAAATTAAATTGCAATTATACAGGTTAAAAACCATACTATTGACGATTAATTTGTCAATTTTCAATTTAACCTCCACCAATTCCCACAGTTTTGTTCCATCTTTTAACAAGGGCATGAATTCCAGTGTGGTAAAAAGCACAATCCTGATTCCTATATAAGCCTACATTTTCAAAATGAATCTGTCACAACACATCTGTAGTTATTCGGCGGTCACCACGAATGATGTCATCGACTCACTCAATGTTGCTCGGCTTTTCGTCAGCAAATGGCCTTTGTCTTTTAACTCTGTTACAGCGACGAACCCATCATCTAACAGTGCTGACATCACAGTACACATTTTTCAATTTTTTATGATTGTGAATGGGCGTTTCACCTTCTGCATTCAAAAATTCAAACACAGAATGCTGTCTAATACGAACATCGATGTTGGCCATTTTGCAAGCGACTGCAGTGCTGCGACCTGTTGTCACAGAAAGTTTCTACTGCAGTATATTGTGGAAGAAGGTTGGAGTGATAGCATCAAATTCAAAATTTTCACTTCACAATTTTTTTTTAAATAGAAAAAAATAGGAGGCATTAGTTTTTGACTGACCCTGGTACCTATAAAACAAATAAAAACAGCTCCTAAATATTTAGCAAACATTCCTTATTTTGTCGGCCAGAAGTGGGGCAAAACATAAAATCAATCAATTTGGAGTGGAGGGGACTTCTCGCAGACAGCCTTAAAGTTCTATTGTAAATTCAGGTGCCAACATCCCCCCCGGTGAGAGGCTGTAGGACGCGGGCTGACTGATGGGGGACAAGGTGACGGGGAACATGGGAATTTATAGGCTGGACTGACGTCGAGTGGATAAATGATGATTTTTTGCATTACGAAGAATAATCGATTGTAGTGTTGCTTTGTTTAACAAGTGGGTTTGAAGTGGTATTGTTTTTGCGAATAAAGGAAAAACCTGTAAATTGTAGACATCTACTTTTATATCTGCCCTTTAAAATTTTGTCGTATTTTTTCAGAGGCGAAAAATATTCTCGCTTTGCAATAAAACCAAAAAAAAATAATATTTGTTAACATATTCAAAAACTAAAAACTGTTTTCAAAAGGAGATGAAACAGGCTTTCAAATTTTATTATTATAAATAACCATGTAATTTTTTAAATATAAATTTTGGATGAAAACTTTAAAAAGTTTTAAAAATGGCTCAGTTTACGTTTTAAAATTACTGATAATGAAAAACAATAAAAATACAAACAAATTTCATCGGACAAATGAACTATAAACGTTAGTGTGACCTCACTTTTTGTCATTTTATGTAAAAAAAAAAAATCTTAAAAAATTCAAAAAATTTGTTTTTTTTCAAGTTCCGATTGGAAACTTTGATTTCATAAAGGTGTACATTTTAATTTTTTTGTGGCTAACTTTTAGATTTGAATATATAGCATGTTGTATTCTCTTTCCAATACCGTTTAGATCATACTTCTCACTACGATAGTAAGGGATATATAACGATTTCTATGAGACCTATGCGAGCTGGGACAAATGTGGTCTCCTGTCAGATACGTTTTTAGATTTTCACGGCCAAAAGCATTTTCGTAGTTTGTTTTGGGGTGTTATGCCGTGTTGCGTAAACTCCTTCTTCAGATCGTCAGATCTGCCGGATCTGCCGGATCTGCCCTGATGATGGACACTGCAACGCTGTCCGAAACGTCGACTAAAGAAGGAGGTAGCGCAACACGGCATAACACCCCAAAAACAAACAACGAAAATGGTCTCCTGTGATTAAACGGGTTAAATATTATTTTTTTTAAAGTCCGGTTGTATATTTTTTTTATGTGCCACCTCACAAGAGCGCCCCTTTCTGTCACCGCCCGAATAGGCAGGATTGTGAGGCGGATTAAGGTAGGGGCTTTAAGAAGGGGTTTAATAATACCGGACAGAGAGGAAAAACAAATGCCGGTAGCTATTTCCACTTGTGAACCGACTTACACAAAAACGAGTCAAAGAAACGACCCGTTCTCATGAAGCTAAACAGGTGTTCCACTCATGTCCATCGAGTTTCACGCACGTGCACCAGTGCACCGGGGATCAGTGCTGCTAGCTCCTTGGAGCAGGCTACATTAAAATTCCAGAAGAACGGACTCAGCATATCTTCATTGGGTCTGTGCATTAGAGATGGTAATCGGTCTCTTTACTACGGATTGTCAATTAGACGGACTTATCGTGAGAAACGCCTTCTAAACCAACTCAGCTATTGGGAACTCTTAATTTTAAGTCATTTTTTTGCCTCCCATATTCAAAATTCAATAACAAGACAATAAGTCAAGACATCGTGGGTTCAAGTGTCTTGTTATTTTTCACATTTTCATTGAAATAATATTATATTTACTTGCTAAATTGGAATTTGAAAGGATCGTAGCTAACCATTCAACCACGGAGGGCGTTAAATACATATTTTTCAAATTATGTGCCGTTATTTAAAATCCATCTAAGTAATTATAATAAACTGACCACGAATATTGTACCAAGGGAACCCTCAAAGGTATATTCTGTCACAACCCTTCAAATAAACTAACAGTGACTTCTTCCTAACTATTTAGAGAGCAGGTACGAATTAAGCGACCGCACAAATTAGGCAAACGACGCCGGCCCAACCCCGCGGTGGCGGTGGCGGTGCCGGTGGCTTCCTCGTACAATAATAATATTTGTAATTTTCGCAACTGTTCTTCTTCCTTTTCTTTCTTTCTCCCCATCTCCCTCCTGACACGCTTCCTTCCTCGTGCCACGCCGCCATATGGCCGCCATGTGCCCCGGTGCCGCCATTGTACTTTTGTTAAATCCACTGTTTAATTCCGACTAATAATACTATAATTCCGTCGGGATATTGCGGAAAGAAGGTTTTGGGAGGGATGAAAGTGGAGCCTTGGTGAACACCCGTTTGACCTCAATTCTGTGACTTTATTTGTCGCTTATTGAAAAGGGTTTTTTTTAATAAAACCTTTCAGACCATACACAGAATTAAAATTGGAAGTAGCAGCAAACGACCTCCGTGGTTGAGGGATATAAGACTCTCGATGAGCAATTCGAAGGTCGCGTCATTCGGGGACATTAAGTTATATTTTATGTAAGAAGTTTTACCGTATTTTAGCTTAATCCACTCCATATTGTATATCAGCATGCCGAGGGGCCATCAGAGGGTCAACTGTCATGGAACCAAAATGACAAATCATTCACTGTAAATCATATAGATATGCAAATCGAAGACGTCCGAAGAAGACATGGCACGCCCAAGTTAATCGAATACTGTTCCTAACGGATCGGGCCACATCAAGAGTCAGAATATCAGAAGGGTTGTGTGAGTGTGAATAAAACAAAAAGTGAATGCCAAGACAGAGTTTTGTAGCGGTTCATCCTCTCTACTTACCCCTGCGGAGAAACGGTGCGATGATTAATTGGTTAATTACGGCATCAGTAGTTCACCTTTGATGAACAAATTGTTGGGATGACTTCTTATTACAGGATGCATTCAAAATGTAACACCACCATCTGAATATTCCTAAAATTTACAATAAAAATATATAAATTAGTTTTAGACCACTTTTAATTTTAATTAAACTCTATCGGTTTCGGAAGAACCCTTCCTTCGTCAGGAGAATATTAAATTATGTATATATCTGTCAATCTTTTGTATCATAGGTTAAAATTAATATTCTCCTGACGAAGGAAGGGTTCTTCCGAAACCGATAGAGTTTAATTAAAATTAAAAGTGGTCTAAAACAAATTTATATATTTTTATTGTAAATTATGGCGAGCTACAAAGTTAATGCTTGTTACGAATATTCCTAAAATTCTTCATTTTGAAACTGCGGCCCCAGTAAATTTTCAATTCGTAGGTACCTCATTTTCATCGCTTCATCGCGCATCCCTTATAAGTGAGGTCAGAACTGTCCTTTACTATTGGTTTTAGTACAAAATTTTTGCCTATTTTGAAGGCTAATATAACATAAACCATAGACAAAGTTTTTTTTTAAACTTTATGCTTACTTATAATTATTTTTGTTCAGAACCAAAAGTGGTACGGTAAGGCTATCTGGGTTAATGACACTTTTCTAAGTTCACCTTTTAATATTTATGGCTTCCTCAGGGATGATGTCTCCAGAGATGAAGTTGTGGAGGGTTGGATGGGAGATGGGAGTCGAGGAGGGAGTCTGGCTGGAGGCAGGTGCCGCAGCCCGAAGCAGTTGGCCACCGAACTGAGCCTCTGTGTTCCTGGTAGACACGTGGCCAACATCTGTTGTTCTTCACTTCTTACAATCATTTTGTTTCCTCTTCTACATACTTACCTACCTGCAGTGGCGTGCAATGAGAAACTATTATAAAAAATACAATAAAAAGGGATACAAAGGTATAAAGATATGGTCCAGCCGGTCCAGGTAATAATATATAATATACGTCAATTCGTATTCAAATTCACGAATACTTAAATGGAAATCTTGAATGGCATATTTTTAATTGTAGAAAATTTATTTCTCATAATTAAATTTAAATTTATTTAATTTTCAATAGAACAACTCTTATTGTATAACTTTTATCTATTTTATTTTATCTATAACTTATATCATTGATGAAGAATAAAATTAAATTAATCTAAACGAAAATATGAACAAGAATAAGACACATAAAAATAAAAGATAATGTTGTCCCAGTTGCATCTCGTCTGTAAAACATTTTGTTTTATTGGAATAACATATTAACTTTTGAAACAGAATATGACACAGAAAAAAAACGGTCGCAACTGGGACTCGAACCCAATATCTCTTGTCTTACTGGGACACAATGCTTCGGCTATTGAATCCTTTTTTTCTGACATTTTTGTAAAAATTAGTTGAGGGCAATATTATAAATTCTATAAATGAAATTTAATCTTCATCATAAAAATAATAGAATACATAATTACATGATAATTACATATTTTCAAGCAATAAAAAAACAGTGAAAATGCCCTACTGCATTTTCTAACAAATGTTGGAAAATGTTTTATAAGTGCCTTACTGCCAAAGTACCTACCAGGTAGGTACGTATGGAATTTCTTTTAGCAAATCGCGAAAATCTAATAATAGTCCCTGCGCGACGCTGTCGTCTCCACATGTTCACCAAATACCCTTATATTAATAGCGATATCCATTGAATTGCTTTACCTACCTGTTAAAAATGCTTTGTTTGTAAAAAGAAATTTCCTTCAACAACCTCTATACTGCTTTTAAAAAAAACATTGAATAATTAGAGGTAGTATTTTTTCTGTGTCATAACATGAGCTTAATGGACTATAATTTTCTATAAAATAAACACAAGTGCGGGTACAATGTCATTGCCAAATATAATCCTAATAAAGTCGATCTTCCGAAATCAAGGTCAAGCAAAATTTGTAAAACCGGTCAAAATTTCAAATGCCTAAAATGTGTTATTTGGTATTTTTGTGGGTCAATCTGTTCCACAAGAGGGGAGTAAACACAAACAGTTGTTTAAATATATCTGGTTTTTATTTTTATTTTTATTTTTTTATTTATTAACGCATTTAAGGCTGTTAAAAATGATTTATATGGTGGAATTAGCTCAATGGTCAGACTTTCCAGGCAAGTGAGAGGACCAGGGTTAAATTTCTAGATGCGATTGATTTTTTTTTGTCATTTCTGTTTCAAATTTTTCGTTTGAGAGTCGTTAATATATTTTTTTAAATTATTTATTAATTATTTTTTTGTTACATTCGTGGTTTTAAGTTATAAATAGAGTTTTTTATTTTATTTTAATAAACTGCAAAAAGAGAAAAAGCAATGTAGTCATAAAGACAAAAGATTAAAAAAATAAAAAAATAGAATGTAATTAAAACAGAATATAGTGCATTACACACTATATAAAAACACTGACACATTATTACATTATATTGGCTTCAATGATAAAATGTTACAATTTGAGATTTTTACTCATTAAGTTAACTCTATTTATGTATATTATGAACATTTATCCAACTAATTGTTGAAAATCAAACTCTGACGGGACAGCAAAAAAGAATCAATAAAAACAAAACTTTGCAATATAGTTCCGAAAGTTTCAAAGTAATATACTCCAAAATTATGAAGCATGACACTAAACTTAACAAAACTTTGACAACGTGTTATACCGGAACCTGTGATGGGATATTCAAAGATATTTTGCACCCGGAAATAGAAAAACAGCCCCTTAAAACCTGAATCGATTCATTGCAATAACAATAAGACCAGAATAGCGTGGAAAATTAATTCTGTCACAATCCAATCGTCATCTATGCGAATTATCCCTTAATTTATGCATTAACAATATACCTTTGTTGCGACCATCTGTTGTGGTGTTTGGATAATTCGTGGAACCAGTGGTTATTAAAGATGAGCTTGTGGTGCGCACGCGATACTCATTCTGCGGAGGCACGCGCAGGAATCAATATAGTGGATTTCAATATTGGAAAATAATTGATAAAATACCAATTTACTGCATCGCCTTATTTGGTCAAGGATCTAATTGACATGTTTTCAAAAATAATATTTGAATGCCAAATCCTTCGTTCATTTTTTAGACCAAAATTAATATTCATTTTAGCAATCGGCGTTTTATTTGTTTCTGATCTTTTGGTTGAATAAGGTTCTAACTTCGTTTCATCATGTTCTGAGATGTCAAAATTTGCAAAGACAGTGTCTCATAATCTATATACCGATTTCTGGTTTTGAAAATCAATCTTATTTAAAGTACCTGTAATGTTTTAGGATTCAGTCACGATTAGAAAGGAGACTTTTGAAATAATACACTTTGTTTTTATCGTACAAGTATAAAGTTTTATTGATACCGAAATAATACAAACCAAAGGATTTTAATTTCCCCCCAACGGAACCGATATGTAATTATTTCTAGGTGGTTTGATGCAGAAGGGAGCAATAATAAGTTTTGCAAACAATATATTAATTTCAATTCCGTTGGAGGAGATTGGAGGAGCCTGCCATCTATCTTGATAATATCAAACTATTATTCAAAATCTTATGTTAAATTCTGACCTAGATTCAATTTCTGACAGTAGGTACCTATTTTAGTTCAACATATTTTAAAGGAAAATATTTAATTAGTAGGTACCTATGTGCCTTATCTTGGGATCATAATGAATTATCACGCCATGGCTGGTTGCTTAAGCAAGTTGTATCTGCAAGTTTAGGTGTATTCTATAATAGTAAGTATACGTCATATTTTAATATTTTCCTTTAAAAATTTTGTATTAAAATACATTAAACAAGACTCAACCTCAAAATCAAAAATTGGTAAATAGATTAAGAGAAATCTATGTATATTTGCAAACTTTGACACTGCATATCTCAGAACAAGTTAAAATCGAGTTATAACTTAGAACTTAGAACCTTGAAATTCACTTAGGAAACATCAACTGCCGGGCAAGCGCGAAACCTTAAATCACTTTCAAAGCAAATAATTTAATGCGGCTATTTTCGTGAATTATCATCTCAAGGGTATTTTACAAAGCAGTAAAATAAGTATTTCTGAAGGGTTTGTTCTAGAGTCAGAGTTCTGGTCTTGCACCACCCATTCAACTTAAGCTAAAGCCTCTTTATATTCAATCGTCATTCAAGTTTATTAACAATAAATAATAATATATAACAAAATTCTTGCTTGAGCAGACTATGCAATAATTACAATAACATAATGTTGAAAGTTGACATTTTCAATTGTAATTATAATAAGTCCAATAAAAGAGTTTATCAAAAATAAAAGTCCATTAAAGAGTGTTTGCCTGATTTATAGAATATAAAATTCTGATTTCTAGAATATGAAACTTTTCCGAGTATGTCAAAAATGTAATATTTTCAAATTAGATTTTACTCGAAATTAGGTCTTACAGAAATCGTTGTTTCTCCCTTACTATCATAGTCAGAAATGTGATCTAAACGGTATTGGAAAGAATATACAACAAACTATATATCAAATCTAAAAAAAACCACAAAAAATTAAAATTTACCCCTTTCTGAAACCAAAGTTTCCGATAGCAATTTGAAAAAAAATTATGGAACTTTGTGAATTTTTTAAGATTTTTTTTTACATGAAACGAAAAAAAGTGAGGTGACAGTAAGGTTTATAATTCATTTATCTAATGAAATAAGTATGTGTTTTATTGATTTTTTCATTATCAGCAATTTTAGTTAGAAAAAAATGTAAAGTGAGCCATTTTGAACACTTTTTAAAGTTTTCGCCAAAAAAAAAAAAATATTTAAAAAAATACATAGTAATTTTTAATATAGAAATTTGAAAGCCTATTTCATCACCTTTCGAAAACAGTTTTTTGTTTTCGAATACGTTAACAAATGTTCCATTTATTTGGATTTTATTGCAAAGCGGGAATATTTTTGGCCTCTGACAAAATACGACAATTTTTTAAGGGTTAAATTATAAAAAATTTCTCATGGCCTATTTTAACTTTGAGGGAGAGGAGGGAGAGGAGGGAGAGGAGGAGGGAGAGGAGGGAGAGGAGGGAGAGGAGGGGAGAGGAGGGAGAGGAGGGAGAGGAGGGAGAGGAGGGAGAGGAGGGAGAGGAGGGAGAGGAGGGAGAGGAGGGAGAGGAGGGAGAGGAGGGAGAGGAGGAGAGGAGGGAGAGGAGGGAGAGGAGGGAGAGGAGGGAGAGGAGGGAGAGGAGGGAGAGGAGGGAGAGGAGGGAGAGGAGGGAGAGGAGGGAGAGGAGGGAGAGGAGGGAGAGGAGGGAGAGGAGGGAGAGGAGGGAGAGGAGGGAGAGGAGGAGAGGAGGGAGAGGAGGGAGAGGAGGGAGAGGAGGGAGAGGAGGGAGAGGAGGGAGAGGAGGGAGAGGAGGAGAGGAGGGAGAGGAGGGAGAGGAGGGATAGGAGGGAGAGGAGGGAGAGGAGGGAGAGGAGGGAGAGGAGGGAGAGGAGGGAGAGGAGGGAGAGGAGGGAGAGGAGGGAGAGGAGGGAGAGGAGGAGAGGAGGGAGAGGAGGGAGAGGAGGGAGAGGAGGGAGAGGAGGGAGAGGAGGGAGAGGAGGGAGAGGAGGGAGAGGAGGGAGAGGAGGGAGAGGAGGGAGAGAGGAGAGGAGGGAGGAGGGAGAGGAGGGAGAGGGGGAGAGGGGGGAGAGGGGGGAGAGGGGGAGAGGGGGAGAGGGGGGAGAGGGGGGAGAGGGGGGAGAGGAGGGAGAGGAGGGAGAGGAGGGAGAGGAGGGAGAGGAGGGAGAGGAGGGAGAGGAGGGAGAGGAGGGAGAGAGGGAGAGGAGGAGAGGAGGGAGAGGAGGGAGAGGAGGGAGAGGAGGGAGAGGAGGGAGAGGAGGAGAGGAGGGAGAGGAGGGAGAGGAGGGAGAGGAGGGAGAGGAGGGAGAGGAGGGAGAGGAGGGAGAGGAGGGAGAGGAGGGAGAGGAGGAGAGGAGGAGAGGAGGGAGAGGAGGGAGAGGAGGGAGAGGAGGAGAGGAGGGAGAGGAGGGAGAGGAGGAGAGGAGGGAGAGGAGGGAGAGGAGGGAGAGGAGGGAGAGGAGGAGAGGAGGGAGAGGAGGGAGAGGAGGAGAGGAGGGAGAGGAGGGAGAGGAGGAGAGAGGAGAGGAGAGGAGGAGAGGAGGGAGAGGAGGGAGAGGAGGAGAGGAGAATGAATCCATCTGGAACGGCCGTCTCATTGGAAACCCGCACATTGCCTCCAAATCTTCATTAATTAAAATATTACTCTTTAAAAGAATTTGGCACTCTCAGACTATAAAAATATTACCATTTATTATTTCGGCTACTGGCATTATACCTAGCTCTCCCATTCAAATTTTAGGCTTATTAGATTTTTCAAAGAATTTATACATAAAAATGCAAAAATCAATCATTTTAAGTACATGTAGGATTGCGAAAGATTTTTTAAATATTTATATTGTGGGATCAGTAGGATTTATCGGTCCAGTTAGGAGTTCTACCGAGCCGAACCCTCTGATATGAAAATATCTGCAAGTTGGTGATTTATTTTCCCGTTTGGTATTTGGTGGGTTGACGTGTAGTTCTTGTGTTGTTTCAGATATGTTCAGACTTAAGATTCGACGAGAATTTGGGAATTTCGTTATGTTGGTATCCCGAATTTTCCTCAAACCAACTGCTAATTGTTTATAAGTATGCTAAGGGGCCATTCTCAGGAATGGCATTATATTATGTGAGTTTTTATTTTTAAAAAGCAAAACCAAGTCGGTTCGAAGCCTAACTGATAAGTAAAGGGTTTTTTTTTTTGTTTTTATTGTCATCAAATTTTATTTTTAGAACTCCATTTTAATTTTTGATTAATAATGCCTTCAGTAGGCGAAACAGCTGTCATGAATAATAATTACACAGCAGAACTTGTTTATAAATAAACTATTTTTATAAAATAAATGACATCCGGCGTGGTCGAGGGGCAAGGCTCTCGACTCCCAATCCGAAGGTTGTGGGTTCAAACCCACGTTTATTTGATTAATTTGTGCTATGACACAATTCATTAATTAAAATAAACATATAGTATTTTTGTGGCACGTTCCAGAGTGGCAGATACTCTCAGTATCGCCCAGTGTAAGACCACCATTCACAATTTAAAAGTTGCTTGAAATGGCTTTAGCCGTGTTTGGTGACCAGATCTGATCTCCACGTTTCTCTTCGTCTTCCCCATCTCCTTCCCCTCCCCACAATCTTCAGCCTCACAACATACCCTGATTTTAATTTGATTTAAACGTTGCTTGAAATAGCTTAAGCCGTGTTTGGTGACCAGATTTGATCTCCAACTTTCTTCGTCTTCCCCATCTCCTTCCACTCCCCACAACCTTCAGCCTCACCACATACCCCAATTGGGGATGCCATAGTCTCACTGGCTCCAGATGGGAGCAGTAGAACTCTTGTGCGGTATTCATGTAAAAACAAAAAAAATTATAATATTATTGAATATATAAATTAAACAAAAACGTAAGTAAATTTTAAACTCAATACACAACATACTCGTAAGTGTCATGAGTCCATTGATAATGTTGACAAAACTTCCAAAACAGTTTCATATTTGTCGTAATGAACGAAGATAAATAAACAAAAATATGTAATTTTAAATAATTCGCCTCTATTTTTAAAATATTAAAAAATACTCCTATATTGGTATTTCAACAAAAAATAATAACATTTGATGTATAAAGTTTAATCATCAAAGAGGATGTAATTTCTTCAGCCCGTCATAAAATTAATTCCATCCTGACTCCTGACAAGCACTTGTATCGTTTTGATAATGATCCCTCGATCATTTTTCAGGAGCCACCAAGATCAGGGCTGCGATGAAAGGGCACAGGTCCTTTCTGAACACGTGTCACGACAGACGGTACACCCTTACACCCTCCACCCTCCACCCTTCGCTATACAACTAACTACCCCAGATATAAACAGTCGCAGTCGTAGGGAAAACAGAACCTTCTTCCCTACAAGGTAAAACCTACTACTCGAGGAATTCGAGGCGAAATGCTGCCAGGGTTATTTATATTTTTGTAAAATTTTCGCTAAAGGGCCTCATATGTGAAGCTTATCTAAAATAATTACAGAGTGGCTATGCGGTTGAGATTTTTGGCTACGAATCTGGAGGTCGTAGGTTTGAACCCAGCCTTGGCAAATAAAGTTTACTTAATTAAGATCTCGTATTTCTGATTGATTTAATGTACGTATACCTATAGCTTATTTGCAAAACAGTTCCAGCGTGGTAGATTCTCTTAATATCACCCTGGTAAAAGAATACCATTCAGAAACGAAAGTTTGCTTGAAATGGCTTTAGCCGTATTTGTTGAGCAAACCTGAACAGCCAGTCTCCACACCGTCTCCTTCAACCTCACTATATTCCCCAATATTCGATGCCATAATCCCACTGGGACAGATAGGAGTAGTTTTTTTATGAGACTACCGCACAAGAGTCCCAACTGCTACCGTTTGGAGCCAGTGAGCCTTTGGCATCCCCAATGTTGTGAAACTGAAAGTAGTGGGGAGGGAAGAAAACGGGGAAGAGGAAGGTAGGGAAGTAACTGGGTGTATCATGTGATCATGGATACGGCTAAAGCCATTTTAAGCAACTTTTCAATTCTCAATGGTGTTCTTACACCCGGGCGATACTGAGAGTATCTTCCACTCTGGAACGTGCCGCAAATAGACTATTTATTATTTTAAATGCATATATTGTGAAAAAGCACAAATCAATCAAATAAAATCTACTTGTGCTCGCCTGGATTTGAACCCGCGACCTTCGGATTGCTAGTCGAGTACCTTACTGGAGAGAGACTGCGGACTTTGGGGCTTTTATGCAATTTTCACATTTAATATTTTTGGATATAATATATTATTTAAAGCGATTTTTGAAAACTATGTTATGAATCTGTGACTACTGGCATAGTTTTTAGTTAGCATAGTAGGTAGGTACTTTGAAAGGCTTTTATAATAATCAAAAAAATGGTTTATCACGATGACTTTTCCCAATGAATTATAATATAGATAAATACCAGGTTGTATTAAGTTCAAAGAGTTAAGAATAGAGACTTTAGACGTATTGTGTCTGTTAAAAGTACCCGATGGAGCGAGTTGCCCCAGTTTCCCCCCTTATCGGCAACAGAAGGCGAATGGGGAGAGACGGGCCATATGGCCTCGTCACACTTTACAAATAATAATCATTGAAAAAAACCGACGTTTTGAGGAAGAGCGGGTAACCCGAATTTTATTCAAATTTTACAAAGTTTAATTTCGCTTTAATCTTGGGTCATTATTTATTTTGTTGTTGTGATGATCTGGCGAATTACAGAGTGATTTCTAGCCAGTATTGAGAGCAAGCCATACGCTGCTTCTATACCTACATACTAACGCCTACATTAAAACAAATCAATTATTCTCAAACTTTGTTGTACAACGACCCACTCTGTAGAACAATCACACACCCATCAAGCTTTTATATGTTCATACCGCACAAGAATCAAAACTTAGGGATTTAAAAAAAATATATTGTATCAAAAAAATTTCAATAAAATAAAATTTAAAATTAAATAAAATTAAAATTATTAATGTTTATCATTAAGTTCTGCGAGTGTTTTAGTTTTTTATTATTTTGACAGCTGTTTCAGCTTACAAGGCCATTTTCAAACTGTAACTTGTAAGCCGAAACAGCTGTCACAATAATAAAAAAAACTAAAACACTTGCAGAACTTGATAATAAACACTATTAAATTTAATTTAAATTAAATTTTAAAAAAATTAAATTTAAAAAAAATTAAATTGAGTTCTACGAATTAAACACAAAAACAATAAATAAAAACTTAACAAAATCTTAACTTAATAAATAATAATAAAATCCAAGGCCTGGAACTAATAGAATTGGAGTAAAACATCTAATGACTTTGAAATTCCTAATTGTAATAAACTTCCCCCCACCCTTACCCTTCCCCTTACTTCTAGCCTTTCCTCTCATATTTAATCTATATTTAATTTTTAAGTTTAGTATACATTTGTTCCTGATGAGGTGAAAATCGTTCACGAAACATGTAGATTGTGTATAAATAGAAAGTTATGTAAACAAAGTTATTTTGTGTTTTAATTAAAATAAATAATGACATCACAAAGTGAAAACCTTTAAGAATAAGTTTTCCTCGAAAAATTAAAACATCTAAGCTTAATTGACGGCCTCCGTAGTCGAGGGGTAAGGCTCCCGGCCAGCAATCCAAAGGTCGCGTGGTGAAATCCCGGCGTGCGCAAGTAAATTTTATTATTAAAAATAATATAAGGTATATTTGCGACACGTTCTAGAGTGGAAGATACTCTCAGTATCGCCCTGGTGTAAGACAACCATTCAGAATTGAAACGTTGCTTGAAATGTCTTTAGCCGTATTTAGTGATTAATATTTAGGTACATCCCCACCTTCCTCTTCCCCACCTCCTTCCCTTCCCCGATTACCTTCAGCCCCACAACATACCCCAATTGGGGATGCCATAGTCTCACTGACTCCAGACGGGAGTCTTGTGAGGTGTATACAATAAAAAAGGTGTGCCCTGGTTTAAAAACATTCAGAATGCTTGGATACGTTTTTAGATTTTCACGGCCAAAAGATCTGCCGGATCTGCCCTGATGATGGACACTGCAACGCTGTCCGAAACGTCGGCTAAAGAAGGAGGTAGCACAACACGGCATAACACCCCAAAAACAAACAACGAAAATTCAGAATGCTTGTTGAACAAGTCTGAATAGCCAGGCACTTTCCCACCTTTCTCTCCCCATCTCATTTCCATTCCCACAACCTCCATACTCACAACATACCCCATTTGGCTATGCCATAGTCTCACTGACTCCAGGCCGTTGGGAGCAGTTGTAAAAAAAAACTAAATATTTACCAAACTACAATATATATTTTTTATTTCCAGATTGACCCAAAAATTAAGAACCTCTGATGTCTCATTACCTATTTATTTGCTCTAGAAAAACTTTTTCAAATAATTGCAGGTGTGTTAAATTAATTGGTCGCTTTATGATTTATAGATACAATAATGCGTCTCGCATTGTATGTATATAGGTATATATTAAATATTATATTGTTAAATATTTGATACTTAGTTCCTACGTATAAAAAAGCGTATCAATTGTAATCTCTACGTCAATTAATTAATGTAATATACAAAGAGACGCACGAAAATCTTAATTTGCGTACAGGACGATTGTAATTATAAATTTGATATCTGTATGACCCGTGGGTAAAACCATTTGGGAAATTGAATCATATTTGCTTTGAGTAAGCCGCTACTAATACTGCGCACCATGCAATCAATAATTTATTTCATTTTAATTAATGAAGTTAATATTAGCGAAACTCAATCTAAATCTGAAACAGAAAAATCAGAAAAAGATCGGGTCACATCTGGGACTCGAACTCAGGACCTTCGGCTTTCCGGACAGATGCCACTAAACTAATGTCTATAAACTAAGGTCCCTATCCGATTCGGTTGTATTCGGTGTATCATGCTTTGACTGAGAACTACCAGTATTATCTTCATTTTCTTAATGCATATTTTATTGGGTGCTATCTTCATGTATGTAATATAATAAAACATAATGAAATATAATCTTTATGTATAAAAATTAATATTGCTCCTAGACTTGCAGAAATACCTTTTATCCTGACACTATCTAGATAGCATTTAGTTCGAGTTGAATCTTGCCATCATACATAAAGATAGCAGCCAATAAAATATGCTTTAAGAAAATGAAGATAATGTTAGTAAAATGTTTTAGCAAATAGAGAAAAAATTAAATACAGTAACAAGACTTTGAACTGGATAATATAGAAATATTTTTTATGACCTGGTCTACTTGTATTTTCAGGCCTCCGTGTGTTTATAGGTATTTGATTATGAGAAATTTCAACTTTCAATTATGCATTTCTGGTCTAATATTAACTACTGTTTTTATTTAATTTCCTGTTGTTAATTTATCTTTTTTTATAAAACAACGTCTCTAACAAGTATTTTTTTAAATGCTGGTGACAGACTATTACTTTATTTTAATGCATAGGTCTGACACAAGTGTTAAAATTGCAAACTTCTTACACTAAAGATATGTTTTTATTGTTTTTATAAATACAATAAATTTATAATATTAAATTATTATTTAGAATCGATCGTCCAGCGGTAGGGCGTTAGAATCCCATTCCGAAGGCCGCGGGTTCGAACCTGGCGTGCGCAAATAAATTTTATTTTATGTATTTGTGTTATTTCACAAATAATTATGTAAAATAATGTAAAGTATATTTGCGGCACGTTCCAGAGTGGAAGATACTCTTAGTATCGCCCTGGTGTAAGACCACCATTCAGAATTGAAAAGTTGCTTGAAATGGCAGGTACTTCCCAACCTTCCTCTTCCTCGACTCCTTCCCTACCCCACTTACCTTTAGCCTCATAACATACCCCAACTGGGGATGCTATAGTCTCACTGGCCTCAGACGGGAGCAGTTGGGACTCTTGTGAGATATTCACTATGCAAAATAAAATTTTAAAAATATATAAAAAATACATAAAAAATATGGGTAAATCATTATAAAAAATTTAATTTAACTAAATACGTAAAACGTATGTATATTATATTAAAGAAAATGGAAATAAAAATAAACAAACACATATTTTTGAAGAAGAAGATAACACTAATAAATAGTAATAATCTATTTTCGTTGTTTGTTTTTGGGGTGTTATGCCGTGTTGTGCTACCTCCTTCTTTAGCCGACGTTTCGGACAGCGTTGCAGTGTCCATCATCAGGGCAGATCCGGCTGATCCGTCGATCGTCGATCAAGAAGGAGGTAGCACAACACGGCATAACACCCCAAAAACAAACAACGAAAATGCTTTTGGCCGTGAAAATCTAAAAACGTATCTCAGTAATAATCTAAATTAAAATATGAAAATGAAGAAGACACAGTGATAGCGGTCGCAACTGGGACTCGATCCCAGAACCCCTCGTCTTACCGGGACGGGCGCTTTAACCATTTCAGCCATTGCCACCTACTATAAAACCGTCATATTTTTCAAATTCACATTTCAAATTTTAGAATTAAATATTATCTTCACTATTTTTTTCCATATTATCGGTAGCTAACTTTTTCATTCAGTTATAAATAGAGAGTTATTCTCATAAAAATAATAAAAATATATTTTTAACGAAGATTAAAATTCAAAAATTATAAGCTGTAAAACGTAGGTATGTTAATATTCTTATTGGTGGGAATGTTTCAGTGCCGGCAACAGGGAGGGTTAATTTAAAAAAAAATTATTTACATAGTTTTCTTTTTATTATTTTAATATATTATTTGAGTTAATTTCAGGAATTTAATTCTTATAAAAACTCTTCTTCATTTCCTGATGCAAATCTAATATCATTTGACATGAGCGATTATATTTCCCTCGATGCCTTGTTCAGACTTCCGCCACGACTTCGAATGTTTCCGTGGCCTCTCGGGTCCGCTCGGCCCTCCGCGGCACGAGACCCTAAAACCGTTATGGCAACATTTGGAATATGTTACTCCAAACAACTAAAAAAAGGCCACACAAAGAACTGCCGACGGAACGACCCAACAAGCCTTCACTTTGCTCTTTGTTAAAGTATGGCCCGGTATACCCGTTGATTTTAAGCTCGGCTTGGTTGGAATGACGCGCTTAGCACAGCTTGGAACATAATCCGTACATGGGTCGAAAACCTAGATGTCACCAATATTACGTGTATTTTCTATGAGTTTAATAGAGGAATGTGTTTTTTTTTCTTTGAAAAACAAATCTGCTCTCTATGCTCCCTACTGTCATCTTAATCGCGATATGCCTATGCACCGGGAAATCGCGAAATTATGATCGCGATCTTTCAAAAACGATGACAGTTTATTTTTAGGTGGGTTTAAATAACGATTTTTTTTTCATTTATTAAGTTAAAAGAAATTTACATTTCACTTTCTTAACTTAAGTAGGTTAAAGTAATAAAATTAATTTTGTTCTTTTATCTTAAGGTTAAATATAATATTTTAAATATATTTACACTTTTCTCCGTTTTTAGGGAGTCTGGAAGGAGATTATAAATTTGAACACCCTCGTGGCCAATGCTTCTCTTGCCACTTTCAGTTTTAACAGTATTTGTGTACAGTTTATTATGTTGTCTAGTATAATGCTTGTGTATTTGTGACGTTTTTATAAATGTTGTGTTTGTGTGTATAAGTCCATTTTGTATTTTGTAGATTAAACGGCAAGTCTTATATTCGTAAAAAATATTTATTTTCAGAAGGTTCAAATCCTAGTATAGTATATTTGATTTTTGATAAAGTACCCCACTTTAATCAGCGTGCTTCATGCAAGGACACTCATTTTAAATAGCATTCGTTTTTATTTATTTTTCACATATACTGCACAACATGTGCCATTAAAACAATAAATGAATTTATCAGATAAATGGTACAATGGTTTTGCTAGAGTCAGTGTACTATTAATCAAATTAACCGCCGAAAACAAACTGTCCTGACGTTGAAACTTACAAAATCCTTTAACAGACTATTTTTTGATTAATTATCAATTAATTAGATCGTCATTCCTCATCGCTCGATGAATATAATACATTATAGTATAATATAATACATAGTACACACGGAGAAAAACGTTATTCTAAAATACGATCAATTTATTCGTATAAACGGTTAAAAACGGGACTGAAGTTCATACGAACAAATTAACAGTGTTTCAATGTTTATTGGCGGGAAAATGTAAGAATAATTTTTTGGTATGCGTACGAAATTACGTACACCAACAAATTATTCTTATATGTTCCCGCCAATAAACATTGAAACCCTGTTCATTTGTTCGTAAGAACTTCAGTCTCGTTTTTAACCATTTTTACGAATAAAATTATCATGTTTTAGAATAACATTTTTCTACGTGCATACTTGTAAAATTGGGCAATTTACGTAAATTTCGGTGGGAAGTATTCAAATATTATTTACGTTAATGTCAAATTTGGCGTATGACTGCTAGCGCCTTGGCGTCTAAAGGGGAACTATTCTGCGGCTTATCGAAACTCGAGCGGTAGATTTATCACCCTTAAATTGGCACGAGGAATATCGTACAGAGCAAGGATACGTACTGGCAGATATACCGGGCCTGTGAAACATTTAAGACGATCGTGATGACTTTTCATTGCTTTTAAAGAAAAAATAAACATTTTTCATGACGGATTTTTTCGATGTTCGTAATTTATTTTTCATTTTTGCCTTCTTGAGGTGAATATATTTGTTTTCTGAATTTGGCCTTTTTGTAGATGTCAGTGAGAATTCGGAGTCATTTTATTTAAATATGAATATCGTACAAGAGTCCCAACTGCCTCCCATCGTCCGAATTCAGTGGGACTACGATAATATCCCCATGATTGTGAGGCTAAGGGAAGTGGAGAGGGAAAGAAGGTGAGAGAGGTGGAAGTAGGGAAATATCTGGCTATTCAAATATGATCACAAAACACTTTTTTATCGTCAAACAATATTTTAGATTTCCAGATAATATTCTGTCATATTCTTATTAAGAAAACTTGAAATTACACATAATATTTTAAATAAATAAAAACATTTTTGGGATAACGTAATGGGCAAAACCTCAAATTATAATATTTAATCACTGAAGACAATATTAGCAACTCTAGAACGAAAATTTGAAAGAGAAAAATCAGAGAAATATTCCGTCGCATCCAGGAATTGGACCCAGGAGCTTAGCCTTGCCGGTGCTCTGCTCTAACCACTGAGCTAATTCAACCCTATTCCCTTCGGTTATATTTAACTGTATCATACTTCGACTGTTATTTATTCGAATGTTATTTTAAAAGTGCCTTATTTTTTATTCAAACCAAAAACTAAAAGTTCCGCAATGCTATGAAATAAAACAGCCCGTCTGAAAAAGTAACAATTTACAACTGTACATTTTGTTACATTGTAAGGATAATAAAGGTTTCTTTGCATATTACGGACTAAACGACAGTTTTTGTGATGAAACACGACACCTGTTTTACAAACGACCAGACATTTTTGCAGTTTCAGTAACTTTGACATGTGGTCTAATGACGTATCATAAAGCAAGAATTAAAATTAGTTAAATTATAATAATCACTTTTTATAGCTACATATCTGCTAGCAATTATTTACCTGCCTTCAGGAATTCAAAACTTATTCAAATTATGGAACATGAAACGAAACAAAACTACACAAAATCTTTTCCCTTCCCTGCTGCTTGTCGATTCCACACAATTTCATTCAGTTGTTTTCATTGTCATATTGATGCTGTACCATTCAATAATATATAATACTTTTTTATGACAGTTTTAATCAATATTTTTATTTTTAACTTTTTAACTTAATGAGTTAAACCTCTTTTTACGCACCAGACTTTTAGGCTTTAGTTTTCCCCATAGGAAAAACTAAACCCCTTCACACACTTTTCCATAAAAATTATCATCTAGTAAATCCACGCTATGCAAGTGTATTATATAAGTATAATTAATACAAAACAATACAAGAACAACATGTTAACCTGCCAGACTATTAAATGGGAAAATAATTCACCGACTCCAGATATTTTCATATCAGAGGGTTCGGCTAGGTGGAATTCCTAATTTGACCGATAAATCCTACTGATTCCTCAATATAAATATTTAAAAAATCTTTCGTACTCCTACATGTATTTAAAATGACTGATTTTTGCATTTTTATATACAAATTCTTAGACAAATCTAATATGCCTAAATTTTTAATGAGAGAGCTAGGTATAATGCCAGTAGCCGAAATAACAAAGGGTAATATTTTAATTAAGGAATATAATATTAGCGAAAGTCAATCGAAAATCCGAAACAGAAAAAGATATCCAACTCTGGCATCAATATTATCTTCGTTAGTTAAAATATTATAATTTGAGGTTTAACCCATTAAATTAAAAAGTTTAAAATAAAAATAAAAATATTTCATAATAGAAATAACCATGTAATTTTTAAAATATAAAAATTTTGGAAGAAAACTTTTAAAAGTTTTAAAAATGGCTCACTTTACGTTTTTTCTAACTAAAATTGTTGATAAAGAAAATAAAATAAAAACACATACATATTTCATTAGACAAATGAATTATAAACGTTACTGTCACCTCACTTTTTTGTCGTTTCATGTAAAAATATCTTTAAAAAATCACTGTGTTTATAACTTTTTCAAATTGCAATCGGAAACTTTGCTTTCATAAAGGTGTACATTTTAATTTTTTTGTGGTTATTTTTTATATTTTACTAGGTATATAGCGTGTTGTATTCTCATCCCAATACCTTTTAAATTATAATACTTCTCACTATGATAGTAAGGGAGACACAACGATTTCTATGAGACCTATGTGAGCTGGGACAAATGTGATCTCCTGTGATTAAGCGGATTAATTCGTTCATATCCCGTTCGGTCAAATATAACTGTATCATACTTCCACTAAGAACTCCAACATTAACTCCATTTTCCTTATGCATATTTTTATTGGCATATCTTTATCTACGATTGCAAGATCGAACTAAATGCTATCTAAATAAATATATCCATTTATTATTTACACATCATTGACATCTATTGACTTTTCTGCAAGTCTAGGATTAATATGTATTTTATTAACGTTAAATTGTAAAATTTAATTATGAAGAAAGTGATTACATTTTATTAAAGTGATTAAATGTTACATTTTAGGTCGCCCGAAGTTGTTTGCTACGCTTGGTGACTTAGCACGAGTGCCCGGGTTCATGGGGGTAGATGAGGTCTTGGCAGCGGATGCGTTTTCCCACCTACTGCGTGGCGGGCCAGATCGGGAGAGACCGGTTGAGGGAGACATTTTGAACTCTCCAGCCGGACTCTCTCGACCCATCACATCACAGTGGGAGGGGTGGATTTATATTCTTTGACACATTGACCCTCAGAATTCTACCTACCCATTATATCATTTTCTTTCCCAGAACTTCCTCTCCTTTAGACACAGCACCCCAAAGATGACATAGACCCTGAGGGACTTTTTTCTTTGGGACCTCATGTGTTGGGCAAATAAAAAAAAAAGTAAATAAAAAATAAACCTACCTGTAAAGTCAAACGCTAAGAAGCAACGCGCATAATTCTGTACATCCACCGCCTAATAAAATCGTCTATTCTCCCGTCGTTTACATTTGACTGAGAGGGGGCTAATGTGAATAGAATTAGGAGGGTGGGTGGCTAATTACTGCGGTGTTATAAACCCAGCCTTATGGCGTGTGATGGTGCTCTATGGGAATGTCCGTGGGCAGCCACGCGTGCCGGGGCGATACTGACGGTACTGCACATCACATACCTAACTAAAATGTACACCTGGGTCGTTTATGGATATGCCTTTTACACCTTGAGACCCAGGTTTAAAATAAATTAATGTACAAATATAAAAATGATTGAACTGGATCACAATCGAAATAAGAATTTTATTTTCGTTTTCTTTTCTAATCGAAAACTTGGTCTCCGGTGACTTATTTTCATTTTTTTTTCAAATCTAACAATTTGTTCTTCTTCAGCATGTCGTAACTGGTCACTCAGCCGAGTAACCCCTCACCTGCCCCTAACTATCAAATACCTATTGATTTTTTAAGATTTACTTACACATATAAAATGTCACCGGAGATCAAAATATCCTTCACATTTTTTACTCCAAATAACGTCAGGAATCACTGGTTAAAGTAAGTCAAGTACCTACGTCCCTTAACACCAACTATAAATATTGCTGTATATAGGGCTAGGTTTAAAATGTACATGTGTTGCGTTTCAAGTGGTTGATCGGTGTTCGATTCTCAGCCGTGGCATTTAAATAAATAAAAATTGAACTTTTTTTAAATATCCCGTGATTTTTACGGGTCGGCGCTAGTTAACAATAAAAGACAAGATCGAATGTGTAAAAATAATTAATAAGATTATAAATTCTTGGTACCTATTGGCTATCAATACGTTACTACTGCATTAACTTGTGGACTTTTCAATATTTCTGTGTGTCTATTTTTTGACTGACAAATGCATTGGGTCCAAAAGTGTTGCCGTATAAAAAACAACGTAAAACTTAACTGGCGACTTTTGACATTTGCATAAAACCGGTAAGTCACATATGTCGCAACAACCATTCCACCCAACCTAACCTTACCATTGCCTAACTGTGGGAATTCCGTTCCTAGGACTCCTTCAGCCGTTATACATTATACGTTAAAATGAACTTGATGGAATTTTAAACACGCGATTATATTGTTTTATTTAAGTTACATCCAAATATTCCAAAACACCATTAAAAATCGTTAATGCATAAACATAGCAATGCACATAGAAGTAACAATATAGAATTCTCTGAATGTTATACCTGTCAGAGGATTATTATTGTTTAATATTATAAGACAACATGTTGTAGTATAGGGAAAGATTTGACCATAAACATAATATAAAATTCACTAAAAATGAAGGTTTGGTGGTTCCGAAATATACCAATAAATACGGTGAGAGAACCCTTAAGTATATTGTACCTAAAATATTTAATAAACTACCAATGACAAATAAAAAAATTCTAATTTATACTGCTAAAGTCAAACATAATCTAAGAAAATAGCTATTATATACAAATAATTTATATTGATGCTCTGCTGAAGCTCTTGTATTGCTAATTGGTATTCGTAGTACGACTATTAATTTGTATTTTCTTGGTATGTAATGCTTATACTTCTACTTACATATTTATATTTATACTATTCTGTTAATTCAACCTAATTTTGTTCTTCAATCTCATCTAATTGTTAATGTATCATCATCATTTCAATTTCGATCAAATTGTTAAGTTATCATCTTCATATTTTGATCTAATTGTTAATTTATTATCTTTATAATTTGATATAATTGTTGATTTATCATTTTCATATTTTGATCTAATTGTTAATTTAGCTTCTTTATAATTGGATCTAATTGTTAATTTATTATCTTTATAATTTGATATAATTGTTGATTTATCATTTTCATATTTTGATCCAATTGTTAATTTATCTTCTTTATAATTTGATCTAATTGTTAATTTATCATCTTCATATTTTGATCTAATTGTTAATTTATCATATTTATAATTTGATCTAATTGTTAATTTATCATTTTCATATTTTGATCTAATTGCTAATGTATCATCTTAATAATTTGATCTAATTGTTAATTTATCATCTTTGTATTTTGATCTAATTGTTAATTAATGATCTTTATAATTTGATCTAATTGTTAATTGATCATCTTCATGTATTGATCTAATTGTTTATTTATCATAATCATTTTTATCCATGTACCATTTGAAAATTTGCCATGTTATTACATAAAATGTTGTCAATATGTACCTGCTGATAAACTATATAAGTAGTTTAGCAGGTTTGAATGTTAAAAAATAAACAAAAGCCAACAGTAGGTTAAAGGATTTCGGGTATTAGTTGGGGAAGGTGATATACCAAGCACTTACCTCTCCACTCACCTTCCACCCCACAAGATATTCCGCCTGCAACCTTCTGGTCTCCGGGAATCCAATTCCGCAAGGACGATCTCATTCGTCTTCCCACGGGGAAAACATCCGATAATATTCTAACAATGTGATGAAAAAACGTGACAGATAATCCGGTAATTTTGTAATTTTAAACATTCTATCACGACATCCAATATCAACAGTTGTTTCATTTTTTTCCAGACTTGAGTTCAATTAACCTCGCAAAACAACATCGGTCATACTCCCGTTTACCATAATTTAGCTAATAACTATAAGAATATTGTTGACATAATTATTATTTTATACATCATCCACTAAATAATGTATGTTATAAACTTATTAATCTTACACAGCGCGCTTGAGGTGATTTTTCACTAATACGGCGCTATATAGATCATTCAAATAATATTATTTAGTAAAATTTATTTCAGTCCGTTTTTTTTTTAGTTTCAATCTTGATATAAGTATATATTATATAGATTTTTTTTCATTTTGTTTATATTCTGTAACACGCCTATGTTGAGATGGCAATTTACAGAGTGGTTGTTAGCTATGTTTTTGTTTACTTTATATTGAAAATGAATGATAAAAATATATCTGTATTTTTTTAAATTATACAATTTAAGTATGAATATAGTAGATCGACGAAATGAGAATAATTTTGAAGCAATAAAACTTCAGTTTGACAAAAAGGCATAGTGATTAACTTGTAACACATGTTATAAATATATATACATATGATAAAAGAAAAACATAATTTGATAGTGGAGTTGTTACAAAAAAATTTAAATTATAAAACAGATTAAAAATGCACCCAAACTTAATAGATAAGGTTTTAATCAATTTTATAAAATAGTACATTGGTATATCATAAAATAATGTCCCTACAAAATATAAAAGATAAAGAAAATAAAGGAAAAAAAACGTTTTTTGATGAAAATTAGAAAAAATACTAAAAGATATTTCACACAGCAGGGGGGGAGAAAGTTCGTAATAAACCTTGTGATTTAATTTTGGATAATTTGTAGATATCTGCGTTTTTTTATAGAAATTAAATACTTCACAAGAGTCCCAACTGCTCCCGTCTGGAGCCAGTGAGACTAGTGCATCCGCAATTGGGGTATGTTGTGAGGCTGAAGGTAAGTGGGGAAGGGAAGGAGATGGGAAGAGGAACGTAGGGAAGTACCTGGCTATTCAGATCTAGTCACTAAACACGGCTAAAGCCATTATTAAGCAACGTTTCAATTCTGAATGGTGGTCTTACACCAGGGCGATACTGAGAGTATCTTCCACTTTGGAACGTGCCGCAAATATAGTATATATTATTTTTATTAATTAATTGTGAAATAACACAAATTAATCAAATTAAATTTATATGCGCACGCCGGGTTCGAACCCGCGACCTTCCGATTGGGAGTCAAGAGTCTTTCCACTCGACCACGGACGGTCGTCAGAAAATGATAAGTTTGAAAAGACGTCATTGTATAACTTAAAATAATCGATAGATACCACATAAAAAAATAACAATACAATCAACAAATTATAGCAAAGTGCAACCCCTATAGATATATTTCACTGCATAAAACTTTCTGTCCAATAAATTTAACTAGACCATTGGCTACAATATCATCCCCCACCCTTATCGGTTGGGAGTTTTGTTTTGGGGTGATTCATTGTTAAATACTAACAACTAATAACGCGGTTTGACATTTACTTGGTACTAAAAATTTCCTGTTATTGTTAAAAAAAATTAACGAAAATTGGTTTCGTGACAGGAACTTCTTATTTTTGAAAGAATTTTTTTTTATTGACTGAAAGCAATTTATTTTAACAAAAGTCTGATTGTAACATACAAAATCAGCTAATTTTTTAATGTATATACCTCACAAGAGTCCCAACTGCTCCCATCTGGAGCCAGTGAGACTATGGCATCCCCAATTGGGGTATGTTGTGAGGCTGAAGGAGATGGGCAAGAGGAAGGTGGGGAAGCACCTGCATATTCAAAACTAGTCACTAAACACGGCTAAAGCCATTTTTAGGCGACGTTTCAATTCTGAATGGTGGTCTTACACCAGCGTAAAGCATAAAGCAGGGCGATACTGAGAGTATCTTCCACTCTGGAACGTGCCGCAAATATTCCTTACATTATTTTTAATGATTTATTTGTGAAAACACAAATCAATCAAATAAAATGTATCTGCGCACGCCGGGAATTTGAATCCGCGACCTCCGGATCTCTGGTCAAGAGCCCTGCCCTTGGACCACGGGGCCGTCTTTATTAATTATTGGCAAAGTATTAGGTATCGACTTTGTTATAAAGTTCTGCAGTCACGGTGTTACCAACAGGACCAATAGAGCCAAGATTAGGAAGTACCTGACTGTTCACGTCTGGTCACCAAATACTGTTGAAGCTATATTATGCAACGTTTAAGAGCGTTGAAGTGAAAATTTGTACCTAAATATCTAATTGTAAATAAAAATACATAAAACCAAATTTTACGGCAATACTTTTCAGAAAGAGGCAGAATAAAAACATTGTATCCTTTCTTATTTTTTCACAGTAAATGGTATACTTAAAATTATTCTTACGAACGAAAAATCTACGCATTTTTCATGACTTCGGAGCATTTGTAAGTTAGTGAGTTTGTGAGGTAGGTACCTACCTATAGGTACACAGATTTCAACAGAAAGATTTTTTTCTAATAAAGTCTAATTTTTCACCCAAATTACTTAAATTGAAAACATTGTATTGGTTTTACTCCGTTAAACAGTCGAGAGGTCCAAGGTGTTGGAAAGGTGGTTTGTAGCAAAAATTTCCGCTTATTATTATGATAGTAGTAAAACATTTTTAAATGCTCGAATGATAATCGACGGATATCGTGGTTAAGAGGTTAAGATCCTTGACTACGAACTCGGAGGCCGAGAGTTCAATTCCAAGCCGGCGCAAGTAAATTCTACTTGAATGATTTGTATTAATTATAATAGAATATATACCTAGCATATTTGTCTCAAGTTCCAGAGTGGGAGACTCTTTTAGAATAGCCCTCGGGAAAGGCCACCATTAAGAATCGAAACGTTGCTTGAAATGACTTAAGCTGTGTTTGATTACCAGATCTGAAAAGCCAGCAACTTCTCCACCTTCAACTTTCCATTTTCTTACCTACCACACTATCATCTTCATCATCTTCACCACGCACCCCAATTGTTCTAATGGTTCCAGATGGTTGAGAGTAGTTGGAACTCTTTTTACTGTATTCTAATTTAACTCTCTTTACTATAAATAATTCGTTACTTGGGAGTGTTTGTTTTCGTCAGCGGATATATTTTTTTATGCTTTTAAAATATGTTTTCTTGTCCAGACAGTAATACTATAGAGTCATGGCATTAGACTACCCCACTGAATAATTTCCCATAATGTTCCTGGAATCATAAGGGGATGATACGGGTAATGTGTACTTAATATAGGCAAAGTGGGGCAGCGGGGTGAAGAGGGGAAAGGCAGAGGAGGGATGGGTGACTCTTGACCCATATGGCACGGGGCGGAGTTAGCACATGCGATGTTTAATAATAGTCAGTTAACATCATCGTATAATCGTTATTTGTTAAAACTTGGGAAGTTCCCTCCATAAGTATTAGAAATATTTATATTCACGTGTGTATACTTGTATAACCGTAATGGTAAAGGCACACTGGGTCCACATAAGTAACGTAGCCAAAGCATTAATTAATGAAGATCTCTCGAACGATGTGATATTGAATGACAAAGGAAAAGTACTTAGCATGTTCAGAAAGTAAGTGCACGGAAAAAAATGTTGTTCTAAAATACGATCATTTTATTCGTAAAAACGGCTAAAAGGGGCACTAAAGTTCTTACGAACAAATTAGCAGGGTTTCAATGTTTATTGGCGGGAACATGTAATAATAATAATTTGTTGGTATACGTAATTTCGTACGTGTACCAAAAATTTATTTTTACATTTTCCCGCCAATAAACATTGAAACACTGTTAATTTGTTCGTAAAAACTTCAGTCCCGTTTTTAACCGTTTTTACGAATAAAATGATAAAATGAACATAACGGGCTGAGGTTCTTTGTTTTTTGAGGGTTTTCAACATGGAATGGTAGAGTAGGATCTCTTGACCAGAACAAGCAACGTAGGAACACGGTAGTATATATGTGTAGGGTATAAACTCACGTTGCAGTGTCCAGTTGCGAGAAGGATCCCGGTAAAATTTCACGCCAAGCGCCATCCACGTTCGACACAGGAAAAATTCGGTAAATTGCTCCCGCGAGTTTCTTGAGCGACTTAAATTGGAAGGTCAGGATCTTCTGAGCTCTGTTGTGACTAGAGAAGACACATGGGTAGTTCATTACACTCAGAAAGTGGTTCTAAAGTGGGCGACAGAGCTGGCGGGAGAGTTCTTCGAGGAGGGCTAAAAAAAAAAAAAACTTGTCCCACGGCTCACCACATGCATTGAACGGGGTGGAAATTATGCGCAAAAATAGTTAACAAGTGTATCAACAATATCCTGCATTTTTTTTCACATACACTTTTTCTAAAAAATATAAAAATCTAATACATTTACTTCCTGAACATCCTCGTATCAGCATACATGGAGAAAAATGTTATTCGAAAAAACGATATTTTTAGTAAAAACGGTTAAAAACGGGACTGAAGTTCTTACGAACAAATTAACAGTGCTTCAATGTTTATTGGTGGGAAAATTTAAGAATAATTTGTTGTTATACGTAAGAAATTACGTGTACCAACAAATTATTCTCAGGTGTTAAAATGATGGTTTTTTCGAATAACATTTTTCTCGGTGTACTGTTTAATATGCACATAGATTCTTCTAATACAGCAATAATGTTTTTTTTTTAAACATTTTACGATACATTTTGTACTAGCCTATATGCATGTGAAACGGTACCGGATAACTGTTGTGGAAGATACTCTCAGTATCGCCCTGGTGTAAGACCACCATTCAGAATTGAAACGTCGCTTGAAATGATTTAAGCAGTGTTTGGTGGCCAGATCTGAATAGCCAGGTACTTTCCCACCGTCCTCTTTCCTCCCATCTTCTTCTTCTCCCCACTACTTATGCCTAATTGGGGTTGCCATAGTCTCACTGGTTCCAGACGGGATCAATTGGGATTCGTGGGCGGTATTCACATAAAAAAATATGTATATATATATAGATATAAAAGGTGTCTACTGTATTTATTTCCAAACCAAGGAGCCTACCAGAAATTGTTTGAACTATGGAACGAATGAAATAGTTTGTTTTCGACAAATATTAAATAGTTATGAGATGACGAGAACTTTCAAAGGACATAAGCAAAAAAACTTGGGTATTTTTTCGTACCTACCTATTTGCAATGACAAGAAACAAACATAATTTGTAAGATGACGAGAAAATTTAATATATATATATATACTCAAAATGCCGAAAGCTCCCAAAAAAAAGTTCCTCTTCACCTTTGGGTGCCTACTTAAACATATTACTGGCTAGGTGGGATATTATTAGAAATCCTTTGCACCCAATTAGTGAGTATTTTGGCTTTGTATCGCCTCAATTATGGCGAGGAGTACGGGAGACCCAGTATGTTAGGTTAGGTTAGGTTGGGCGGTTTCTGCCATGAAACAAACAGTGGTACTGGTTGCGTGCCATAAACGTAAACAAGCTGAAGGTGGAAAAAACTACCCAATAATTAGTCATTTTACAAATTGATATATTTTTTCAGTGATATTTGTAACTTGTGGAATAAACTCCGGGCCGAGGACCATTTTCCTTTAAATATAATTACAATGTTTTGTTGTTTTAATTTCTTTCTTTAACGTTTTACCGTTTAGTCATTCGAGGGCATGATCGAAATATGACTTAGCCACACAATTTTATTATTTATTAAATTTAACTATAATATATTTTAATTTTTATTTAAAATACATGTAGATTATTTTCGTAGACCTCCTCACTAGGAGATCTTCGTGGTCTTGGTACCTTCATGGTTTGAGTAAGATGTTTTCAGAAATTTGTGTTGTTTATTTTGTCAATTTGTAATGTTGTCCGAATCGTTGGCTAAAGAAGGAGTTAGCGTAACACGGCATAACATCCCAAAAATATGAAAATCTTAAATCATATTTATTTTCAGAAACTCCCATGACGATATTTTTAACATACTTACTAGTAGGTAAGTTCTTTTTTCCCTTAGTTCCTTAAACTAAGATTTGAAATCCTTAATGCAGTTATTTTTTGTTTGATACTGTGTGAGAGTTGAATTTTAATTATACAAACACACCAATAATTTATTAGTAAGTACTTACTTTGTTGTTATTTACTACTTTTATATTTATAATTTAGAGTCACTATATGTTTAATTATTATAAGGTAAATCTATATTAGTAGAATTTAAACGTTTACCGTGCCTGTCTCACTAGATATCCTTTGTCGAGACAGGTTAGTTTACAAACATGATTTATTTATACATTTTATTTTTATTACATTTATACACTTTAGTTTACAAATAATGTCTAATTTATTATAACTTATGTACCCTTACAATTTCTCTTATTTAATGTGGTTTTTACAATCTATTTTTAATGTATTAATTGGTGTAGATTTTGTAGTTTCTAGCAGCGCATTACAATATTTCATCCCTTTGTAAGATAAACTGTTTTGCATATTGGCTTCGCCTTTTTTTAGTTGTCTGATTTCATTGCACGTCCTTATACGTGTTATATCTGCGAATGTCCTTGCTGTATATAAGTTTATTGGAAAGGTATTTAGCATCGCGTTCAAGGCCAGAATTTGTTTCACTGTTAGCCAATTTAGTTCCTTTAACATTTAAACCATTTTGCGTTGACTTTATTTGGAATATAAATACTTAAATCTGGTTAGTATTAGTATTGGTAATTAATTGGCAATAACAGGAATAGAAAACTTTATTATTATGTAGGTTTTGGTACCTATTGATTTTTATGCTGTGATTTCGAAGTCCCTGGCTAATTATGTCCGACCTAATAAATAACAATGGGCCTACAGCGGAACAGGGTGACCAGAAAGTGCTGAGCAAATAAACCAATTACCTAATTATTTGTTTACAATGTGTCGGAAGGAGGCGCAGCTAGGACGCCGATGGTAACACAGGGGTGAGCAACTATCAACCAGTTTTAGAATATACAAAAGTCTCTAAAGCAGAATCAGTCCATGGATAGTTTTGACTTGTAATAATAGAATTTTTATTTTATTGTTTAAAGCATTTACAGAGACTTAAAAATTATTACATTATTGAATTTGCCATTGGAATGTGCATAGATCTTAATATTTCAATGAAAAATGTTCACAGCATGCGTGAATCGAGGTTAAGTTGTCACTAGGTGAAGACGCCATTAGTCAAATAACAGAAATAAATAAATAATAATATAAAACATACATATATAGTGCAGAAAGAGAGAGAGAGAAGAGAGAATGAAAGAAACATAAATCATAATAAAGCCATTACATAGTATTTAGTTCAAATACGTCTATTTAATATGACGTCATAATGTGAGGTAATTACTACAACTAGGTAACTCCGAAATCGGCGTTCTTGAGTTACAAATAAAAAACAAAAATTTATTTCCTCTTCTATGAATGCTACAAACAGAAAAGTTGTTCCGCATCGCAATCATCTAATTATTTAAATATGTTTTTTGTGGGTATTTCCAAAACACGACAATTGTTTAATTCTATAATTAGTATCTATAGTTACCACATGTGTTTTATCCATGTTATAATTAGTTGAAGCATTAAAATTTGTGGAAAAGCTTATGTTGCTCTCCTTGAATTTTTGTACGTAATAACTAGGTAAGTCATTCATAAATACATAAAAAGATGATTAGCCATTTCCAAAATATAAGTATTACGGTTCTTAACATACAAATCTGCGATTCAATCATACTTATCAGAATAAATATGCCTACAAGAAACGATTTATCAGATTGATTCCTATCTTACAATATTCAATTTCCCAACAAAGCTGATTTCAGAGTTATGTAGTAATTAGGTAGGTACCCCACGATATTAGCTTATAGCTTATAAAATTAGCACATGTTTTTTTTAAATATACCTACGAGGCTGTTAATCGACACATTCGAGACATTTGATTAGAATAAGCAATATTTTATTAAATACCTAACACAAGATGAAACGTTTTTTTAACTCTATAACGTTTATTAGGAAATATAAAGTGAACACGACTTTTTTATTTATTTTTTTATAGTGAATACCTCACAAGAGTCCCAACTGCTCCCGTCTGGAGCCAGTGAGACTTTGGCATCCCCAATTGGGGTATGTTATGAGGCTGAAGGTAAGTGGGAAAGGGAAGGAGACGAGGAAGAGGAAGGTAGGGAATTACCTGGCTATTCAGATCTAGTCACTAAACACGGCTAAAGCCATTTCAAGCAACGTTTCAATTCTGAATGGTGGTCTTACACCAGGGCGATACTAAGAGTATCTTCACTTAGCTTAATCAAAATGTTCAACGCAATTAAGGTGTGTACAACGTGATTAGTTTTCATTTAAAAAAAAAGCAAAGTAAATTTTTTTCATATTAATATAATTTACTTGCGCACGCCGGGATTTGAATCCGCAACCTCTGAATTTGTAGCCAAGGATAATTATCACTCAACTACGAAGGCGAAAAAAATAAAGCACTTTTCACATCTACTAGTAAATATTTCGATAAATGCATAACTACGTAGTGCCATTTGACATTAATACACAAAACAAATGGTTTTAGATTGAAAAGGTTGACGACATCACCGAAAATATAACTCGGGCGGCATTGAAAAGGTTGCGGTATTGTTTTGTCGGTCAGTTATGAAAGGCGGGAGGTGCCACTTCCCTTGTTTCTACAGGGAACAAATAATATCACCATAAAACCGCCAGCACCCCTAAGACACCCCAGGATCACTTTTTCTAGGATTTTTTTGAGTCTGTGGCGCCTCATAACTGGAGCTGTCTTTCTAGAGCTAATGATCCGATATATAACAAAGGTTTTCTATGGTAATATTAAATATTATACATAATAGCATTTTTAATAGATGCTGTAGAAATGTTCAGTATTAATAATAATATATTTCTGTAAAACAAAGTTATTATACAATTATTATGGTCATAATTCCTTCGGTTTTATTGTTATGAGCTAAATTATGTGTGATTTGTTTTAGTTCTTGACCCACTTATTTGTTTATGATGTTTTTGTTATGTTGACCCGTTCTATAAAAAGGGGGTTTATTGGGTACGCTAAACAAGTAAAAAAACGTACCTAAAATCGATGACATAGGTAGAGTTAAAGTGTGGTAACTATAAAATTTCAAGCTTTATCCGTGTTTAGTGACTAGATCTGAATAGCCAGATCCTCTTTCTCGTCTCCTTCCCTTGCTCACTTACCTTCAGCCTCATAACATACCCCAATTGGGGATGCCATAGTCTCACTGGCTCCAGACGCGAGCAGTTGGGAATCTTGTGACTTGTGAGGTATTAACAATAAAAAAAATCTTAACAATCGAATTAGGAATGAGGGGTGAGTAGGAATCTGCAGGGGTCAGTGGGTCCAGGAGTAACAGACGCGTGAATCCATTCCTTCCACTGCGGTGCAAGGCGATGTTCCGAGAGAGTCCTATTGGAGAGGTCAAAAGGTATCACTCAACCAGTCTCTCTCGATTCCACACTGTTGGTGGGCAGTTGCATCCGCCAGCAAGACCCGGTTATTTATGGTGTTAAGGAAAGTACTTACCAGTGATTCCTGACATTATTTGAATTTTATAATAAATGAAATTTTTATTAATATTTATGATAAATAAATTAAATTTTTATTAATGTTTAAAATAAATAAATTAAATTTTTAGTAATATTTATTATAAATAAATTAAATTTTTATTAATGTTTATAATAAATAAATGAAATTTTTATTAATATTTATAATAAATAAATGAAATTTCGGTGACATTTTCAATGTTTTTTTTTCAACTAAAAACTTAGAAAATCAGTAGGTATTGGACAGTTAGGGGCAGGTAAGCGGTTATGTGGTTACTCGGCTGAGTGACCAGTGACGACATGTAGAGGTTTTTTTATTTTGAAGAATAAATAAAAAATCATAAAAATGGAGCCAAAAAATTCGTTTGCATTTTTTCTCCAAATAATGTCAGAAGTATATGTAGATATATATATATATATTAAATTATGTCAAATACATCCCTTCACACCCTGAATTTAGGTACATACCTAATATACACTGGGATGTAGAATCGATATCGGTGGAGAAATAATGTAAAAAATAACTAAAGCATAAAAAAGTAATAGTTTTTATAAGGCTTTCATCTAAACTAAAGGTTAGGTTAGCTCTCATAATATAATCAAGACAATAGAATCTGTACCCTTGGGATATAATTTCCGCTTCTTACCGGATGTGATTCGGGGAATAAACGCCACAAAAAGTTGATTATATTCGGATGTGGCAACTTTTATTCTTCACAACTTCACAAGTCTGGCTTTAACTATTCAAGTCAATCATTCTAAAACAGAGCATTATATAAATCACAATAATAAAGCAATCATGTCAACACCGACGTCTTTTAAATTTATTGGCCAATTCGCAGGTAGAGTTGTCGGTGCTTTGGTGTATGTGTTTTGAAATCGAAATGAACTTTGATTTTCAAAATTGGATCTGATAAGTATAAATAATATCAGACCAGCGATAAAGTTTGTAGATACCAAAATTATTTCATTAATTAATGCTTCTTTATTTCAAATGTGAAATTTCTTTCTACCCGCCCCGTGATACATTTTCCTTCCCAGAACTTCCTCTCACTCCTTCCATTTAAAAGACCCTCCACATAGCAACCACAATATTTTCTTTAGTACCTCCTGTGTGGAGTAATTTATTTATTTATTAATTTTTATTTACATTTGATACATTTAAAGCCAAAATAACAAATAATATTACATAATAAGAGAATATATTTAAAATGAATACAAGTGTTATTACGTTGTTTTAGGTCGATATTAGTTCCTAGCTAGGCAGATTGCCTGTTCTAAGGAACCAAAATGTGTAAAGTGCCAAATGCAATTTAAATTATTATTATTTTTTTTAATTAATACCTATGTACTAAGTTTTTACTAAATGTGCCATTCATAGGTAACCATGTATCGTTTTAAGTCACATTATATAACAGTTTTTCAGACTCCTCCCTACCCAAGCCAATCAACCATTTAGTTATTATTGAACCAATGCAGGACATTTTGCAATTTTTAATATTTAAGTCTGGGGGATTTTATTGTATAATTTCGGTCCCAGATACGCATACGTCTTTTGATACTTTGCCGTATTGCTCCCTGGGACGAAGAGATCCTTTCTGTTGTGACTTCTTGTATTGTATTTGTGATCAATTTTATTAAAATTTTCTATATTTTTATGTACATGGATAATAATATTTTTTATGAAGTTTTGACGAACATCAAGAACGTTAAATATTTTGTAGAGTTTGTCGCTTGAGAACCTGTAGGGTTTACGCATAATGACTCTAATTATGGATTTCTGGGCCTTTACAAGCGGATCTAAAATCGTTCTTCCTGACGCTCCCCAGCCAATACAACCATACGTTAAGATGGGGTTGCACAGTCCGAAATATATTTTTCTTAAGTCTTTTTGTTTAATTATGTTTCGCAATGCAAAGAAAATGTATATCAATTTTCTTACCCTACTTGAAAGATTGTCGATGTGATATTTCCACTTAAGATGATTGTCTATGATAACACCTAGATATTTGATGTTGTTCACACATTCCAAAGCTTCAAATTATAAAAATATATAAAAATTATGATTTTTACGGTCTCTGTGGTTAACCTCTTGTGTGTGGGGTGACATTTCGGAAACGGTGCGAAAATTACCTTGACGAGTTCTGGTCAAATATCCGAATAAAACAAGGCAATTGTTTTTTTTGCGATTGTTTTCTATTTACAAGATGATATATCTTATTATTCACATATACTACACGATAATATCGTATGAAGTTTTCCCAGAATAACAAACTTTAACTAAAAAATAAATATATCAATATTTGAACTGATTTTATTATTTCTGTACAAAATTGAATACACACCCTATATGAAAAAAACAATTCAAATGAGTTTTTCAAAAAATAATGACTGTGATTGTATAATTTTATAAATAAATTATGTTTAGATTAAATAGTTGCGAGGACTCACACCTCTCCAAATACATTTAGTATGTTTTTTTTGTGAGAACTAGAAGAATTAGTTGGAAGAATTATCCATAGATGTCAGTAAGGTCAAATTCCCCTCAGAGCAAGGAGTAACTTAATAAATAGCCTGTTTTTTAGGTGTTTATTTCTCTCTCAACAATAGCTTCTTGACAAGTAAACAAATAAACTCCTTGGTCTGTCTTGGGTAGTTTGGGCTTCCTGATATTCACAATGTAATTGGGAATAGAGCAAATAAAAACACAAGTCCTTTTAAGTTTACTGAAGATCCGTTATTATTTTACAAGTTCCTTCCTCCAAAAGATACTCCTTTGACAACGTAAAATATTTTTATTTTTTCTCAAAACGTTCAAAACGCTCAAATCGTTCTCCATAGAAAATTCATTTCAAAGTTCCGAAAAGCTACATTACTGAAATTAAAAGTAACGTATAGAATGATATTGGCGCAAGCGATTCTAACCTTGTCCTTGTACAGTTTTTTTTATATTATACATAAGGGTTAAAAATGTTTTTTATAAAATAATAATAATAATTGTCCTAGGCGCCGGCACTCGAGCCACAGACGGCAGATTAAGTGGTTACAATCCTTGCGCACGAATCCGTAGGTCGCTGGTTTGAATCCTGGCTGGCAATACATTTGCAGTACTTTACAGGGTGGAAGATACTCTCAGTATCTTCGACCTGGTGAATGACCACCATCCAGAATCAAATTTTGTGAAATAGCTTAGTTGTGTTTGGTGACCAGATCTGAATAATAAAGTACTTCCCCATCTTCCTTTCCCCCCATATCCTTCCCTAATTGATCCCAAAATGTTCTAATTCTCTAACCATGTATTGAAAAAATTGATAATTCCATATTTCCTGCTCTAGATAACAAGGAAAATCATTTTTACGCAATAATTTGGTCGCATCATTATATCACCTAAATAAAACCTTGTAGTCCTTCAACCTCGTTAGACAAATAATAGCAAACCATTCTCAGCTATTAGTAAAACAAGGCAAAGCCATAGAAAAACTACAATAGCCGCCTCGAATATTAGGGTGGGCTGACAAAACTTTTTTTCGAGTTTAGAATTCAATTTTTTTTTTTTACTTTTTTTATATATTCAATAATATTTATACTCAATTTATTTTAAAAAAATACAGTTTATATATAAACAAGTTCTTCCGTGTAATTATTATAACGCTTGACGACTGTTTCGCCTTTTGAAGGCATTATTAAACCGTGGTTATGCCACCAACAGACGATTATATAACATCTCCATATTTCCTTATTAAATTCAAATTACTCTTTTGTATTACTAATTCCTTTATTTTTAGAGTTAGCAAAAACACGTTAAATGTAGGTATTGGTAGGTAAACCATATAAAGTGTATTATTAATTCTGCTAAAATTCTAACTCAACATAAGGTCGCCTACTGACTCTAGTGAGTACTCTATGTGTAACATGAACAAATTTTTTTATTTTTATTCCTTTATTATTTTGACATTACACATTTTTTCTAGTACTGTTATTATATTATATCTTAGTATATGTATCTGAAAAATAGGTATGTATGTTTATGATCATATAATGTTTTTTGATTATACTAAACAAAAAATATTATATATTCTCTTTAAAAACTAACTTAAATGCTAATTTCGTAATGTTTTTTAAATTACTAAATAATTAAATTGAATTAAACGATTTCATGACTGTTGATAGTTGGCCCCCGGCTTACCTATATGCAATGTGCTCTCAATTTGGGGAAAATACGGTATACCTACTGACACAAAATATAACTAATGTCCCGAAGGGGTGTACAGAGAGGATGTACCGCCGAATAAAAAAATTATAAAACATAATTTCATTCAAATGCATCATGGAAAGAACTACTTGTCTATATACTGTATATACCTATCAGCGTATACCTAAGTACAAAAAATTGACACTGTAATTAAATTCGTTTGGTATCAATAGGTACCAACTTATTATTAAAGGTATTTTGAAGTCGATTTTATGTTTAAAATTGGTAAATAATGCACAAAAATTTAAAAATATTTAATTATTTTAATGTCGGTTGATTATCAGTCGGGTCACAAATTCAAACATACCTTAATTGGGGTTACCACGTTTTCACTAGCTCCTGATGGTTGGGTTGTTGGGACTCTTATGCTGTACTCACATATATATTCTTTAAATATTATAAATAGTCATAATGCCTATCAAGCAAATAAAAAATCTTTGAATGTTGACGACCCACCCTGTTAGGCATGGGATGTTGTTGCCTCCTATATGACCTAAATCCTAGATGCCTCCATTGGGGGATATTTTTTCACCCTTTCGGCTTTTTATAAAACAAACAACGCGCTGATGATGGGCCTAATATAAACGTTGATAATGGCCGCAATCAGAAGGGACCAGTTTGATAATAATAAACCCCAAAATGTCGACATTTTACATAATTTAACAGTCGTCCTTTACTATCCACCAAAGGACTAAACGAATATTAAGACCGGAGAATGTTAAAGACTTAATAAAGTAGAGAAAGAGGTTAAATAGATATTAAACAAACAAAAAAACTACAGCGTTATAATATTAAATAGAGACTGTAATAATATTAAACGAAATATAATTTTGATATTCTGGGTTTTGTGTCTGACCACCCGTTGAAGTTTCAGTCTTATTATCCTGACATTGGATGGTTTTTTGAAAAAATGTGAATAATTCATCAAATATTTTAATGTAATTTCACGTTCTTTGAAACTTCTTTGATTATTTCAGTTTTGTGAAGCAACTAGCATATAATGATACAATAACAGAACTTGAATAGAACTTACACAGAACGTGAAAATTAACTTCAAATATTTGATGAATTGTTCAAATCCTTTGAAATAACCCATCCTAAGAATAAGGCTCCGTAGTAGTACGCATAAATAATATTAATATTTGGATTATTTTTATAGCGCCTTTGAAAATGAGAGAATGTAAAAACGAAAGTTAGAGAAAGCGTCCTAATATTAAAATATAACTTTTATAACTAATAGGCGTAAAACCAAATATTTAATAAAATGTGACTAATCTAAATTGTAGAAAAAATCCCTCGAAAAATGTCTAAAGTAGCATTTAGAAACGCTGTGATTTTTCATACCTAGAACGTAGTTACTTTGCAAATTTTTATAATTACCGTTTCGGCATAATAATATTCGAAATGTCTTCTAAAATAACACATATTTTTTTAAGAGTTTAATTAAGTAAACTAAACTGAAAATGTGTTATAAATCGGTAGAAATTCGGCATCGCTCAAAACACCTATTTATGGCAATTTCTTGCCGATATTGCTTTAATCTTATGTAAACATGACCTCTGCCAGAGAATTTCTCTGACCACTGAACTTATTCAACCATATTATCAACTTCCGTCATTTGTATCTTACAAACTTCGACCATATATTGTTTTAAATTAATTAACTGTGAAATATAACAAATGAATCAAATAATGCATATTTTCGCACGCCGGCATTTGAAACCGCGATCTTCGGATTGCTAGTGGAGAGCCTTAGATAATCCTCAACTGCGGAGACCATCAAATTTGAAAAAAAAAATAACCTTCACTTCATGAATAGTTTATTTTCAATTTTCTCCAGTCCAGAATACCTCCAGTTTCGTGCCGGGCTCTGCGTGCGGCTGCGGGGTTCGTGTTCGCGGCATTCTCTCGTCAGGGATGACGGGCCGAGGTGTTAACAGGCCCCCCGGCTATATTGGCCTCTAGTGGCCAGACTGGTCCACGGAGCACGATCTAACCCCTAATACAATACTAATCGGCGCTAATCTTATATTGGTGAAATCCATTCAGAGCTCAAGACGTAGCATATCATAAACCATGGTAGTTACCTACTTCTCTCTGTGGTTTCAATCCTGGGATTGGTTTGCAGCAATTTCCTTTATTTTTTTCTTCAATTCTTCCCTTTCTTGAAGTCTGCATATGATGAGCAGCGCATGTCCACCAGCAGGTCCTCCAGGTACTCTCGGCGTGGGCGTCCCCTAGAGTTTGTCCCCTCGTCATACCCTCCATTATGGCATGCAAGAGGCCTTCTTGTTTTATTATATGGCCGATCCATCTTGCACGCCTTTCGGACAAGGTCCTGAGCAGGTTCCTTCCTCCTTCGATTCTTTGGAGAACCTCCTCATTTGTAATGTGGTCTCTCCAGGAAATTCCTGATAGTCTTCTATAGGACCACATCTCAAAAGCCTCTAGTCTCCGTTTATCTCTTTCGGATAGGCACCATGTTTCGCAGCCGTACATCAAGATACTCCATACATTACTGCGTACTTACATACTCCATACCTACTTAATATCTTCTTATTTAATAATAATAATAATAATATTTGGATGATTTATAGAGCGCCATTTTGTGAAAAATCACTTCCTTAACCTAACCCAACCTAAACTCTAATATAAAACTAATCGGCGCTAAGCTTATGTTGATGAAATCATAAAAGGTATGAGGAGTGGGAAGGAATCTAAGAGTCAGTGTGTCCAGAAGTTAACGAGGAGTGAATCCATCCAACTGTGGTGCAAAGCGATATTCCGAGAGAGTCCTGCTTGAGAGGTCAAAAGGTTTCCCTTAATCAGTCTCTCCCGATCCAGTTGGTGATCAGACACATCGGCCCCCATACCCTGGTAAACCTCGCCTCATGAACCCGGTCATCCCTGATAAGTCACCAAACGTAGCGGAACAAGGTGAGCTGACCTAAGGCAGAAGTGTTGGTTATCCAATAAATGGTTCCCAGAACCCAAAATGGCTCCCATGTTGCAACTACTTATCTACAGCGATGAATACAAACATTTTTTGTTATTTTATAATATTATGTGTTCATATAATAATTACGCTAATGCACAGCTTTGAACGAAACGCACTGAACCGAAAATGTACCTACTTTCCAAAAAAGTATTTTATTAGTTTCTTCGACATCGTGTAAAGTTCAATAATATGCTAATTTTTATTTTAGTGAGTTTACAAAACCATAAACACGCTCTAAACTCAGTGCTCATATATTGCATTCTCTTACAAGTGGAAGTCGGATCACAGGTTTTAGTATTTATGAGAGGGTTTTGTATTTTTCAGTTTTCATCCAAAATCGCCTACCGAATACATTATATCTTTTCGTTAGTTAAGATAAATCATAAAATGTGATGTGAGAAGCACACAACTTTCTGGTGTTCAGCATAGCTTTTCGTAAGTTGTTCAAAACATCAATTTAAAAATTTAATATTTTTCTTTCACTTTTTTTTACTTTTTGGAAAATAGGCGTATATAATACCGACTCAGTTAGCTTCTTGCTCTTTCAAAAATGTGAATTATTATAAATTGATTTAAAAATCATTTTGCTGTTATCCGCTAGAGAGTATTACTGTACAATCGATGTCAGCCTTGAGCGCTCGGGATTTTTTATTAGCCTTCCGTTTAGAAATTTTCTGCCCTCTAATCTGAATTTTAATTTAGTGACAACCTTTTTCCCAAATTAGTAGGATTAAAAAAAATTACAAAAAACCAACGCATGATTTCTGCGTATTATTTACTTTAAAATTGCCATACGTAAACCTATTTGGAGAATATTAACTATTATTACTTCTAGACGTTGTCTATAGCCTAATTAATTGATAAGCATGGATAATTTTAATTCGAACATGCGTTTTTTTAATATATAAATACACGATCAATGATTTGTAAGAAAAATTATTTCTTCGTAAGAAGCAATTACTTTGTGGTTAGGCATTATATTTTTTTTTAAATATTTCAATGATTTCGGTTAGCAAAATGTCAATATCAAATAACTCGGAAGAGCTTTGTTAAAAAGTGAAAATACTAAGTTATCTTTGGGATTAACAGAGGTTCCAAAGCGCGGAAACTTTTGAAATTATTCCAATAAATGTTTTAAAATATCTCTTCAAATTGCTACAATTTGGCCAGTGAACGTTCGAGGATGTTTGCAAATTGGCCAAAATGTGGCCAAAAATGCTCCAAAGCAATTGAAAGACAAAGAAATTGTTACGTAAATACTATAGTGAATGCAGGAAACTAATCCTTCCATGGAATTTGTTTGGTATTTAAAATTATTCTCCGCAAGAGATATTTAATTTCTTTAAACCTTGTTCTAGCTAACTTCCTTCAAAATTACGAACATCAGATGCAAATCTACCGGTCACTTTTGAATACTTCTACGAAGATTTAATCCGTCACGTGTCAAATTAGTGACAGAAAAAGTGAAGGGAAAAAGATGCGGTAGAGGAAGGTTAATTTAGTACCTGACTATTCAGATATAGACACCAAACACGGTTAAAGTTATTTGAAGGAACATTTCGGTTCTGAATGGTGGTCTTTCACAGCGAATATCTTTAAATTTATATTATACTTGCAAAAGTTCGTAGAGCGAGTCAGCAGGAATCAATTGATTCATCATTCAATCTATTGAATATTACACTCATTATTATTGGTCTTCCCAAAAAGCTTGGTGGAGAAAGCATAACATGATAGACTAATTTGAGTCGGAATTGAACCCTTGACGGAGGTGAATAAGGCTAAATAAATCCCACTGATTAGTTGATGACTTTTAATCTATCATGATTATTACCAAATTGGTCAATTTCAGACTTTAAATCATGTTGCCTGTTTAAAATCATAGCTCCGAAATAAAACAAAAACTTTAAAACAAATGAGGTAAGAATACATTTTTCCTAAAAACAAGCTTTTTTTAAATATTATATACCAACATCTTTCTTTGTATTTTTTTTTTCAAATCGTTTAGTTTTGAAATCCTGGGAACTACCTATTACTAGAATGCAGACACTGAAAAATATAATTTTTTTTTAAAAATATTTACAAAAATATTATATATGATCTTTCTAAAGAGCTAAGTTTTGTATGTGTAGTATTTATGTTTTTAAAATAACCCATTGTCTTTGTGACTTAATCGACTATATATTTATTTATCTTAATACACGCCTGTGTGCGCTTTTAGAAACATGTGATATACATACATAATAATAATTTTGTGGAACAGTAGTCACCAAGTAAATTATGCTAATTAAGTTATACAAAACACATGCAAAAAATAGCAGGTTTTATGCTAATATTGATTATTTTTATGTACCTATTATTAGGTATATTATTATAGCCTGTTTATAACTATATTCCGTGCATTTGAACACATCTACTATGTCCGACTTCCGAGAAAGTATTGCCAACTGCATGCCTAGGTACAAGCGAGTATCTAAATTACTTAGCGCTGATATTGTTTTGCAATCAAAAATAGTTTTAGATCGAGGAGTTCTTGGAGGTATATGGATAGTTAGGATAAAGATATTACATAAAGCTTAATAAATCAGGAGTGTCTATAATAAATTAATGATTCGGGTCAAGATTTGAACGCGATATCTTGATAATTTATTATATGCCTTGAGCTCTAAATTCGCAACGATTCATATAAATTTATGAAAAGAGTACGATTACTCAAATGTTCCGATCGTGAGATTTAAAACAAAAATACAACAAAGAATTCATTTTTAGGGAAAGGAAGGAGAGGAATTAATCGGAAGAAAGCGGTTATGAGGGGTAGGCAGGAATCTGGGAGTCAGTGTGTCCAGGAGTGAAGGAGGTATAAATCCAGACACTAACTAAGTCACTAGCAGAGGTGTTAGTTATCCATTTTTTTTTCAATTTAAACTACAATTGTAACATTTTTAAACTCTGTACACCAACAAAAAAAAAACTTGTTATCAATTTTACACAACCGACGAACAACCATTTACAGTATCACTGTTTATCAGTTGAGTGAAATTTAAACAGCTTTAATAGTAATGCCCTAATTTCATTTTCTGTGTATTGTATATTGCATAAGGATAAAATTGTACATACCTAGTTTATAGTAATTTATACATTTCAAAGAAAATATAATATTTCCTGGAAAAAATAGCACGTTTACTTCGATGAATAAGTGACTTTAATATACTGCCTTTTGAAGTTAATAAATACGATTAAAATAACGTTTATAAATTATAATAAATTGTCTATCAGAAATATTACCTATACCAAAATCAGTGGGTAGGGAAGGTTAAAAAATTGACAATGTTTTATTCATGTAAAATTAATGATTTCTCCAAAAAGCGTTTCCAACAACACCATTTAATGCGAAAACCCTTAAAAAAACACTGAATACATTTTTTCGCTTTAGTTATATTTCCAAAATAAGTTATTATAAAAGCAAATACGGAAATCGTGAAAATAATATAGGTCGACCGTTTATTATTACACGTTTGAAAAGAAAAAAAACACTCCTAGCTGTGATGTTTGACGCCGGAAACCTACCTAGTCTAGCAATGGAAGCCTTTTGCGACCGATCAATACATATTATTATCTTTATAATAATAAACGTCGGCTGTTTTAAACCTAAAAACAATCGCTATTACTACCATAAATAATATCCCTTTAGAAAAAACCTATGAAATGCGAACAACTTCCAAGTACCTAAATAATTATTGATCCCTTCGATTTTTAAAACGAGTTATCTGGATCAATTTTGTCTATGGCCGAAAGGGGCAAAAAAGGTCGTAAATAATAAAAAGAAAAAACTAATCGCAGGCGGTGCAATGGAAATATCGCCGAATAGTGAAACGTTTGATGTTGGTCATGTCGTAAATAAAATTTTATAAAAAGTAATAGGTATTTGTATTTACTAGCTTTGCTACACTTTTTGTTCGGAGTATCAACATTATTTTTTGAAATTCTAAATGAACAATTGATTTTTTTTAAACAAAAAGAATGGTTTTTTGTTTAAAAAAATGTAGTTTTTTTTTAAATTTAATATGACGTCACATTTGACGTCATGAAATTTTTCGACAGTTGTGATGTTTCAAAACTCCATAGCTCATGATAGAAGTTAAATTGTGAGCTGAAAGTATTTATTATTAACCTCAAAATTCCAGTCGGAAAAAGCCGGGTTGATTTCAGAACACCTAACCTCACTGTTCAAGAAAATGTTGCTTGTATCGTGACGGGGGACTTAGCCAGCCCAGGAATTGAACACGCGACGCCTGGGTGGGACCTAAACGCGATGCGAACTCAGCCACCGACCGGTCAATATTTATTTATTCTTATACGTACATATTTTTAAGCCACAATAGAGACGTCCCCAATTTAACGGAGAAGTGTATGCGTCTGTTGCACCTCAATGGCTTTATACAAAGCATGCTTTCAAAACCTTTCACCTCCACCTTCCTAGCCCGCGATTTTGTAAATAAATAATTGTATAAAAATGTAAGTAAATAAGAACATGTAAGCTTTTTTGAAAGTCATTTCATAAAAACTCTCCAGTCCTAAAGAGTCCTAAATTCTCCAGTATTTAAAAATTAATATCAACTCAACTTTTGGCATTTATCTTCTCATAAATGTAAAATCAACAGTGATGGGGGTGACAAATGTAAAATCATACAATATATTTTTAATTAATATAGTGTCCTCTGCGTGCAAAGTCGTATCTTCTCCAAGCATAAACATTCTAATTAAAGTGTGTTTATTGGAAGTGACTTGCCAGGTAAGAATGTTTTCTGTACATATTTGTAAATAATAAAATTAGATATAGCCTAAGAAATCATAATAAATTGTACAGCGTTCTTGAGGTGATTTTTCACAAAGGCTGAATAAATTTTCCAATTATTATTATAATTGATGCTTGTTTATGAGTTCAAATAACATAGATTTATGTGCTTGCTTTATAATAACAATACTACTTATGTCCTTTATTCGAAACACCTCAATTTCTAGCGCAGCCTTCAGATTAGACTGAGCAAATAGTGGCCCATACAGACTGTTGGGGGGAGGGCAGGTACCTCCACACATGGGAATATGGGAGGTAGGTACCCTGTAATTGGATTAGAGGCGGCAAGTGTATGCTGTGTTTATTTAGGCGCGGAGACTGGCGGTAGATTCTACAACTAATTATCGTCTGGCACGTGACTTCAATTGGCGGGAAACTGCGAGAAACACCAGAACCAATCAACGGAAAAATATTATAATCATTTTTCTATGAAAACGTATTGGTTTTACGTACAAACTTCTCTGTAGGTACATTTGGCTAAGGCCTTTGGAGAAACTGAAACTGAAACCAAACTAAAACTGACTGGCAACCATAGCAACCCATAGAGTTGTCTTCTCTCAGGGCGCAACTCAATTCTATTATCTCAGCTTGTTTAACCATAGACGAAGGCGCTTCGCTGACGAGGCAACTGAAAACAAACTAAAACCGGCTGGTGTCTATGTCTTGATTGGTCAAAAAGCTTGTTTAACCATAGACGAAGAACAATCAGCTGACAGCTGGCCACTAGCAACGGCCGGCCACGGTAATCAGCAGTGCGAGTTGCGAGTCGCCGCTTGCGTTACCATTGGCAACGGGTTTTTGAGTGATTGTGTAGTGTGCGGGCCATCACATTGTCATACAAAGACAGTTGCCAGTTGACAGTTTTCAGTTGCCTCAGTGAGCGGATCGCCGAAGAATACTTCAGCTCGAACATTTGAAAACTGACAACAAAACTGGTGCAACCATTGCAACCAGGCAACCTTCCAATCAGGACCATCACATTGAAATACACAAGGTATCGAATTGAGTTGCAGACTGTTTTTTTTTTCAGTTGCCCCGTGAGCGGAAACACTTCAAGAACGACTAATAGCGTATACGAGTAATTCTCACCTAATCTAGTATTCGAGTCTCTCCAGTTAATATTTATAGAACGAAAGTTGAAGTACGTTCATCTTTCGGTATCTATTCCATAGAAAATCCTAATCTCACAGATCAATACCATACCACAGATTTTTTAAATAGATCAAAGAATGGCAGGTGATATCCCAGCTTAACGAATTAATTACCGGACTAAGGAAAATTTTTATGCAAGTTTTAACCATTTTATTATCATCGGACAATTTTTATAGCGCCATTTAGTAATAAACACCACCTCACGACGTCCTCCGCGGTCGAGGGGTAAGGTTCTCGACTAGCAAACCAACGGTCGCGGGTTCAAATTTCGGCTAGTGCAAAAAATAAATATTTGATTGATGTGTGTTATTTCACAATTATAATTTTATTTGCGTTACGTTCAAGAGTAGAAGATACTCTCAGTACCGCACTGGGGTACTAGGACACTCAATCGATAAGGATTGATAGAATAACTTTCGGTAACTTCTCATCGATCCCTAGGACAACTGCAGAGCGTTAACGTAAAAACAACAGTTGATGTCGAATATATTAAGGAAACTTAGTCATTGTGAACTGTCACTTATTCAAAATTGATTAAATATTTATATAATATTCATTGGACATCTGCAGTCATGCTAGGGAACGATGAGAAGTTACCGAAAGTTATCGTGTCAAGTGTCCTTTATATATTCGATATCAACTGTTGTTTGTACGTTTACGATCTGCAGTTGTCATAGGGAACGATGAGAAGTTACCGACAATTATCCTATCGATCCTTATCGATCGAGTGTGCTAGGGGGCTAGTGTTCTTTTGTTGTATTTTGCCACACTGACCGATTTTAAATTTTGCAATAATAAGTTAACTTTATTCGAAGTTTGATTTTTGGTTAATTTTAACAGTGTTGACACTTCTTAAATCAAAAACGTTCACTTTTTAAAAAACAATGGAACAATGTCCGCATATCTTTAGAATAACCTAAAAATAACTATAGAGCTTATAAAAACTTGTCACGCAGCTAATGGCGCGTAGAATATAATAATAGAATGCCCGATAGAATTAGAAACTCAATTTTGAATCAACTTTAACTTTCGTTCTATTCGATGTCAGTAACATCACAAACAAATTATGTAGCAAATGAAAATAGTTTAACAAACCAATATAACAAATAATATCGATAATTTAATATAACAATTTCTACGCTTAAAACTTACACAATTTTTTTATGCCAAGATATTATTTCTGATATACTCTTTGCATTGCCTTGCACCGCAGTGGGAGGGATGGATTCAAACATCCGTCACTCGTGGACATTGACCTCCAGTCCCCTACCCACCCCTCATACATTTCTCATTCCCAGAACTTCCTCTCCTTCCTTTCCCATAAAAGACCCCCCGCATAGTATACTTAAAGATGACATAGGCCCTGAGGAATTTTTTTTCCAGGGCCTTATGTGTGGACCTAATGTAAAAAAAAATCTCTTCGTTAATTTCTAGTGTTTTGTCAGTATGTATTATATGCTGTGTACTGTGTTATTATTGGATAATGGTCAGTAAACAAATATGTAATAAAAATAGCTATTTAATATTATATTTTATTGAATTCTCCAAACAAACAATTGCAATCTTGAAAATTAGACTTATTCGAAACAAAAGTTCTAGCGTTCATTGAGCCGGAAAATCAACAACCGAAAATACTATTTTTAATATGTTTACAACTTACCAGGTATAATACTCATATTGTGTATAAGCAAATTATTATTTGAACCAACTGCTATACGTCTCAAGTTACCTACTTTTAATTACACAAATTAAACTTGTAATTAAGGTAATCACTACGTATCTGAAAGTAATTTGTATTATGACGCCTATATTATTCAGTTCAAAATCTAATAAACTATATCGAATATACAGGTACCTAGCCCGTGCTTACCTAAACTATAAACACTTTCAATTTCTTACAATTAACACATTCTTATAAAAGTGGAAGTGGTTATAATCGGGGTAGGTGCCTTATTCTTTATGGCCGCTTTTTTATTCCATCAAATTCGGACGGGCCCCGAATTTATGTTGGTAAAACAAATATAGATATTAAATTAAGATAAACGTCGATTTAACGGCGCGGGAAGCGATTGGTCAGGTGAAAAAAAACGTTGAAAACTGTTAACCACGATTATCCAAAAAGAGAAGAAGCCCGGCTCGGACAATATCGGAACACTGTACGCGGTGGTTCAAATTAATGTTCCCAGTTATATTAAAGAATTTACTAAATAAGATTTAATTTAATGTACCTGCGCGTTCAACACACTCTCCTGTCAATGTAGGTCAAGAAGGTCAATGCAAAACGAATTCTAAACAAAATCTTGCCTGAACAGACCATTCTCTAATTACAATAACATATTATCCAAAGTGAACCTTTTCAATTGCGAACTTACCAAATATAAAAAGTCCATAAAATAGTATTTCTCTGATGTTTTTTGTATAATGTTATGTTTCTATTGTTAATGTTTATAATTGTGTTATGACTTGATTTTTGTGCACAACCTGTCTTCTTATGGCTACCAATCTATTACCTAATGATGTTTATAAGTTTTATGGATGTTTTATGAACTATAGATGTCGCATATTAAATAAAAATGGATAAATTTATCCAATCATTATAAATGTAGCATTTAGTTCAAGATGACTCTTGAAATCATTCATAAATATTGAAATATGCGGTAAAAAATTGAAGGTACCTAATGTTGGTAGTTCTTAGTCGAAGTATGGTACAATCTTTGATTATATAAATGTCATACAATTAAATATGACCGAATGGGATGGGGGTCCCATTAGCTCGATCTTAGAGCAGAGCCCCGAGAAAGCTAAGGTCCTGGGTTCGATTCTTAGATGCGACTGTATCTTTTTCTGATTTTTCTGTTTCAAATTTTCGATCTGAAGTCGTTAATATTGTTTTTATTAATTAAATATCACAATTTAAAGTTTTACACAATAAGTTGAAAGAAAAAGTTAAATATTGAAATGAGTAGGTATATTTATTTATTTACGCACTTTGGGCTTTTACATAAATTAAGAATTAATAAATTACAATAGCGCATTAAAATTAACATAATGATAATAATAATTTAATTCTCAGCTCGTGAATTGGATGTGCAATTCAATTCATCCGTATTGGCACCATAGCAAACTATAAAAAAAGGTAGGAACAAAATGAATCAACATAATATTCGTAAATACAATGAATACAAAGAAGAGAGAAAAAGTAAATACAAAGTATTGATACCAGACCTGCCTAGAGTAAACAGTATAAATCGAGATTAAAAGAAAAAGTTTAAAAATATACATACGTATAAAAGCTCAGAGCCTACGTCATGGAGATGCTGTGTGAAGGGTATTTATGCAAAAAGGACGGAGAGGAAGAGCTGGGAAGGAAAAAGGTAAAGGAGTGGGTAGTAATCGAATATATAAAATAGTAATGTATAAATTATGTTGTTCCATTAACTCGAGATGGGTGAAAATTCTCAGGATCTAGTCAGACCAAGAATTTGAATTATAGTCATCTAATCAAACATTTCAATAAAAAAAAAATTTGAGTAGAGTTGTTGCGACCGCCCTATGGGAGCGATATTATTTTTGGCTCGCCCTGATCACCCGATAAATAATTAAACAATATCCGGCAGTGGGTTAGGTTAGGCGGGCACGGGAAGGATTGAGTTATTAACTGGGAGGAGCAGTTTGTTTAACTAACCACCCGACAGATTTCTCCCAAAAGCTGTCGAAATAGCCGCCGTGACCCGCCAAAATGCCCCGCCAAATCCCCCGCCGAAAATGAAGCGTTCGATTTTTAGTTACTTTTTCAATGCGGCCGATACTTAGAAATAATAACACCACTAAAAAAATTACTTAGGTAGGTAAGTACTTCGTATATCCACCATAAATCACAATAACAACATGGTTAGGTAGGTACCCACTTAGCTTCATATTTATCTACCAAGGTAGGTACCTACGCCGGAAAGGATACCAACCGATTAAAGTTTAAAATGAGCTTGACCCGTCCGAATATAGGCACGAGCAGCTAATATGACTTTTTAAAATTAAAAACCTTTATAACTTTTTGAACTAGATTATTTTTTAGCGGGCCGGTTTCTTTTTCAATATTTTGGGTTGCTATTTAAAGTTTTTTTTAGCTAGTACCTAGGTACAAACATTTTTTTTTGTTAACTTGGGAATTAATACTCACCACCCAATTATTTATTTTAGATTGATTTGTTTTCGGTAGAAAAGAAGAGAATGATGGAGTTATTTACCTACATATCTCAGAAATACTAATCTACATACTTAGTTTTATACTGTAGATCTGATAAATTACACACAAAAAACAACGCAACCACTATATATCCACAGGCAACTGTAATTAAACTATACTATATACTATTAAACTATAATACAACAATAATCTAAAAAAACAGATTATATACCTAGGCTAGGTTGGGTTTATGAATGCTCTAGAAGTAATCTAATAGTTAAAACGGGAAATTACATTACTTCTAGGTACTTAGGTTAAAAATTGTTCAACATCCCCGACACACGAAAAACAAAAAGTTTAAATTTTCTGCGTAAATTAGTCAATAATTGGCTGCTTGGTTAAGGTTCAGTCAAAAGTGAACATTGTTAACTAGGAGACAAATAATACAATAATAATCACGCTTAGGTACATATCTACAGACGTAGATATATCTCGACGGTCCATTCCAATGTCGGATCTGCTAAAATTGAATATTTGCTTGTCGGCTTAATTTAACTGATTTTTGTTTATTCAAAAGTGTGAATTTTCGGAATTTTTGATGAAATAAAATGAAACATATATATTTTTTATGTATGCTAAAATTCTTCATCTCAAAAGCAGTAAAAATGGATAAACAACTCTACTTCAAAGCTATAAAATCGCACATCCGACGTTGGTCTTTGGCACCTTCAATTGCATTATTGTTATCGCTAATCTCAAAGAAATCAGCACCGCATCATCAGCATACAACAGACAACATACTTTCAGATCATTCAATTTCGCGCCCAATCCCGCCTCTTTCAATTCTTGTATACAATTGTCCATGTATAGATTGAATAACCACGGTGACATTATGCAGCCTTGTTTAACACCTGTTATGATGTCAAACCACCCCGTAAAACCACCGTTTATCTAATGCATGCAACGCTTCCCTCATACAGAGACGCGATTGTCTGTATGAGATTTGTATTTACTCCATACTTGGACAACACCTTCCATAGCTTTTTCCTGTCGACGCGGTCGTATGCTTTTTGTAGATCTACAAAAGCACAGAAGAGTTTCTGGTTTTTTGCCAGAAACTTCTCAGTGAGCATCCGCAATGAGAAAATCTGGTCCATGCACCCCCGTCCACTCACAAAAGCACCTTGCACCTCCCATATTTTATCTTTGGTTTCCATTCTTACCCTTTCAATCAATATTCTACCATACAGCTTGCCGACTGAACTGAGCAGGCTAACAGCCCTATGATTCCCACATTCCATGAGGGACCCTTTACCTTTGTATAACGGCATGATCACAGCCCTTCTCCAATCTAATGGTGTGTAACCCTCCTCTAAACACTGGTTAAAAAGTTTGCACAACCATGTGAAAATTATACGGCTATCTCCTTTAAAGTATTCGACAGCGATATTGTCGAAACCAACAGCCTTACCATTCTTCATACATTTAATCGAACTTTTTATTTCATCCTTGCTGATTCTGGTAACATTCACTCCGTCATCGTTCATACCTGATTCGCTACTGGAATCACCATCTCCCAGGTCGCTTTCGAAGACTTCCTCAAAAGTAGAAGATCTGCAGTCACTCGTATCTAGGATGAACGCAGTATGTATGAAGAATGAGTTGATGATGAATGTAAGTAAGTCTAAAGTAATGGTGTTTGAAAGAGAGAGTACGAAAACAGTGTGCAATATAGTTGTGAATGATAAATATTTAGAGCAAGTTGATGAGTTTGTGTATTTGGGAAGTATGTTTACGAGAGATGGGAAGGCTGATGGGGATATTGAAAGAAGGGTAAATGCAGGTAACTCCATTAAAGGTGGACTGAATGCTGTTAGCGCCAACAAAAAGCTGTCCAAAGAAGCGAAGCTAGCAGTTCACAATGGAGTGCTGGTACCTACCCTGATGTATGGCAGTGAAACATGGAACTGACAGAGAAAGGATGAAAGTAGACTGAATGCTGTAGAAATCAGATCCCTGAGGCGTATGTGTGGTAAAACCACGTATGATCGTGTGAGGAATTTGGAGATCCGAAAAGAATGCAAGGCCGATGCGAGCGTCATAAGTAAGATTAAAAAAGGGACGCTTAGATGGTTTGGACATGTAGAGCGAATGAATGAAGAAAGGAGTGTCAAGAGAATATATGATGCGAATGTGAATGGTAGAAGAAGTCGAGGACGCCCGAGGAAGACATGGCACGATCAAGTGAATCAGATACTTGAGTCGGGCCATGTCAAGAGTCAGAATAATAGAAGAGCATGTATGACAAGATGTATGAATGTGAATGAGGCGAGGAGTGTATGCCAAGACCGAGTTATTTGGCGGTCCGTCCTCTCTGCCTACCCCTGCGGGGAAACGGCGTGATGGTTAGTTAGTTAGTTAGTAATCTTAAAAATAAATCATAGCTGTTCATATAACATAACATAATTAGTTATATGTAACTTTGTATTATATTTTCTAAATTTGTTTTTTAATTGCACCTAGGTAATAATTTGAGATGGGATTTTGACTCTCCTAAAACCTGAATCCTTCCGAAATGGACATGGACAATCAAAGTTCGATTATTATGTGTGAATAAAGTAGGTATTGAAGTAACAAACTAGTAGTTCTGTGACAGTAGACCTCATAAATATAAAAAAAATATGCTTCTAATTTACTCTTATTTTAAACCAAAACGAGAATTTCATTTGAAATCATATCAGATCAAGATCTGTAAGTAGATACTTTTTATCGATTTTTTTTCCATATGTCAACTTTATTCTGCTCCCTAAATATAAAAATTGAAACCTAGATGAAGAAACTTCCCTGCAATCCACAGACAATTTACAAGATATTTTTTACGCCTGAAACAAAAGAACAACTCAATGGCGGCATTCCTGATTTGTCAACCCTTTGGCCGTTAACGAGATTAGGGGTACCGTTGTTAACACGAGTCATTTTGCTCGTTTGTCGGTTCGACACCTTTCTAGGATAATGGCAGTCCGGCCGGAGAGGCTCCGTGCCCTTAATCACATGATGCTAATGATATTGTTAGGATTTTATTCACAGCTTCTGTCATTCATCTGATCTCGATTTAGCCCGGTTAAGGCATCTACCCAATACCCACATTTTGTTATTTCAGGTGTGGCAAACAATGAGGACGATGCAATTGTCTTGTTTCAAACTTTTAAAGATAGATACCTACCGATTGGATTTACAAGTTATTTTTACTCTGTGCAGAAACTTACCGTTCTGTTGATACTGGTAGATTCTCCTATAAACAGATTGCAATCTTAAGATTTGGATCACAGGCGTCTGGTGGAAATTCTGTAAAAAGGCCAAACATGCGCACAACATTTGTAAACAGATAACATTTGTCACATGAGAATTGGTCGTTTCTAGGACGCAATCTTGAGTTCAACAACTCGGCTGTGAAATGATTTTCAGGCGTCTGTGCAACCAAATGTAACCACACTTTTGAGTGAATATATATTTTTTTACAAGTGTAGTTATTGTTCATAGATATTACAAATTAACTTGCAAAATGACTGCCTCAACACAGGGTGAGTGAGGTGGGTTCTGAGAAAACTCAAACATTTTATAACTATAAATTTCTATTATTTAAATATTATTAATTTTATAATTTTCTGTTGTTAACTTTATGTACCTACTCATCTAATTTATTAACCATTGTGAACTATATCAATGAAATTGTATTTTTTAGTTATGTATGCAAATTTTTTTCAATATAGATATTATTAGATGTTATTATAAAATAAAATAAATGTGTTGCACCACTGATATGTACTTTTTTTCTCCAACCCTTTCCGGCAATCCTTTTATTTTATCTCTGCTTCTGTCATCAGGGAATTTTTCACTACAGGCTAATAATTTATTGGACCGTCGTATTTTTACTATTCCAATTTAGGTCAGATGCAGTTATTATGTATTATTATAAATCATGCCCGCGGATCATTAAATAATTGCTCCCATTTCTTTAATGTTATCGTCATCAGTGTTGCCATTACGGAAATGCCTCTATCTATTAAAAAGTCTTCATAAAATAAAAGATAACATTCATAATATCGAATGTCACGCTCAAGGCTCAACCGATTTATTTAAGGGCTCAGCGGGCTCAACATTACAAGCGGTGGCATCGCAACTGTACAAGTCAATTTTCACTATTGACACATTATTATCAATGTTTTGTGTAGGTATACCATTGAGTGTTAGGGCCTCACGTGGTCACCTAGCAACCCTTAGAATGTACACAAAAGCCAAGTTGTTTCCTGTCATGCTTTAGAATTTTTTCTCGCTAGTAATTGACCACAACAACACGGGCATGTGCCTAGCGTGGTGGTCGTAAAATTCTCAAAACATGTAACTAGCCGTTAAATGAAAAAATAATGAAATTAAAAAAAAATAATAGTAAGTATAAGCATCACAAAAGGCTGTTTCTCAGTGACGTTTGGCAAAATGAATGTAGTTATCTAGTACCATAACACCCATGACATGTTATGTATTCCACTTGAACGTGCTGGCCCAGAATAGCATGACAACAGGTATGGTCGAGGGCGTAGCTAAAGCACTCACATGGTGGGGGATTTCCTACCCACTTTAGGGAGAGGGGGAATTTTTTTCGTCGTTGAAGGGCATACCAATAAAAAATGCTTTCGATTTTTATTTCTCGGGAATTCAGTATACCAACAGTATTTAAACGGAAATCCTTTAGTATTTACTTAAATGTTATGCTTTTAGTATTGTTTAAAACGTAAATCTTTAAAACATATCTGCTTAATCGGCTAGTAACCGAGTCAACAAATGCGTCGGATTCACACCCAGATGTCATGGTTAAATCTTCTGCTAGCTAAGTCTATCATTGCACAAACAACATTTCAATAATCCTGTATCCTCAAAGTGTGTAGGTGCATCATTTGGGCACCTAGCCGGGGCACCCCACGATGTTGCGGTCCTGTTGAAAATTAGATAATATGACATTTTCCGAGACCTGTGACCTCAATGTGTACCATTTCACAACATCTCCAAAGATGACATTTTATGTCCTAAGGAACTTATTTCCTATCGGGGTATCTGTGTGGAGTTAGTGTATTTTTTTTCAACGAAATACTGAGGCCGATGCGTAGGTTGAACTCCTTAAACCTTTTTTAAACTTCCTTGCGTATGGTGCTGATAAAAGATATCTGATATCTGATAGGGTGATAGGTTTCAAGGGCCATTTGGGCAAGAACTGTAAAACACATCATTTTTAAATTGCAAGTATTTATTTTTTAGTTATGTAAATTATTACATGTGTATTGTAATATGATTACTAAATCTGTAAAGCACAATGAAGTAATAAGTTTTAAAATATACATCGCTGTCGAAAGTGTTATAAAGTTGTAGATAGATACTAATTAAAATCGATTTCATCCTTGAAGTATTTTTGCATTTGGTTTTTCATTTTAAATTTTTTTTCAAATTAATATACTTAAAAGACTTTACTAACATCCATTACATCATTTATTAAATTCATAATTACGCTCATCGCACATAACCTCAAAAACTCGTGTGATCTTTTATTTTTATGACACTTTATGACAAGAGCGCACCGTGCTGCTGTTATAAAAAAATTAACATTTCCCCTCCCCTGCCTTCCCCGCTTCACCCGGGTGTTGTCGTGTTTTCCATCGACCACGGAAAGCGTGAACATTGCGTCTGTGTGTAAGGTCACGCCCCTATTGACGATGCTCTGAGTCATGTGGAAGCAGAATGTTGTCGCAGAAGATAATATTGAAGGAAGAGACCCCGCTTTAGATGAACTCTGTGCGAAACGTTGGCTATAGAAGGAGGAATCGCAACACGGCGTGCTAATCTAAATAAAAATTAAGCCCATGATAAAATTAAGTGCTTTTTAAATTTTAAATCCTGAAATAGAGTTTATTTATTTATACTAGGTTTTTACAGATGTTCGCACTTACGTGAGAACAATCCAGTTATAAAAACTCAGTTATTATACAAATAGGGACATACAATTACAAAAAATCTAGATCTCGAGAATCGAGAAAAAATCAATTTATTTGGTCTTTGTTCTACTATAAGATTTGCCATGAGAGAACTTTGAAACTTTTAAATTTTCCTGTAAATTATAATTGAATGAGCGCTTTAATTATTACCATGACGACCCACGTAGACGGCACGACGACGGCAAAAAAGCAACCATTTTCTTGCCTCTCCCTCACTCGTATTAAAGAAATGAGATGGCGCAAGTCATTACCGGTAACTGTAATAATAAAACCGCTCATTAAGTTTGAGTGATTGTTTTTATTGGTGGATCATTTGTGTATGAAATAGAGTTATCGTGATTTTCAAAATGAAAGAGGACAGAAAACTTATTAAATTACACATTTATATAATCTACCGCAAAAGTTGCACTTTTGCACTTTTGTACATTGTACAGATATTGTGTTATTTCATTCGCCACGCTAGGGATAATAATAGTAATAAAAGGGAAATCAAATACCTAGGTACTGTAGAATAGTTGATAATATAATACCTCAATTTCTGACATTATTTCCCAAACAATCTAATGGCAGTTAAGTACACAACGGTGGTAGCGCCTCATAGCAGCACGAGTTGTGTGTATTGGTTTACTTTCATACATTTTTGGATTCTATTCATCGGTGTCGGTGCATTCCGATATATTAACAAAGGAAACAGAGGAATAATATCGTGAAATAAATAATTGTGAAATACTAATTTTATTCCAATGTTATGTAGATACTAATTCTTACATTTCATTGGAGAGTTCAGAGTCGCCATATTGGGCGAAATATTAATAAATATTCTTGATTATTGAAACAACTTAAACTTCATACATAAATTATTTAAATGTATTGCATTTATTTATCTTTTTTTTCATATGTCGGTGAATTCTGAAGTAGCGATGGGCACAATCGATGAATAATCGATGATTTACTCGATCTTTTTTACCATCGAATGATTTTGATTCATTTCCATAGAAAAATCGATTCTCGCTTCTCGATGTCAAATTCATTCGAATGCACAGTCCGAGAGAATCGGTTTGAAACGTCATCGAACTTGGAATCGATTCTCGCTTCTCGATGTCAAAATTCTTTCGAATGCACGGCCGAGACAATCGGTTTGAAACGTCATCGAACTTGAAATCGATTCTCGCTTCTCGATGTCAGAATCCATTCGAATGCACAGTCCGAGACAATCGGTTTTAAACGTCATCGAACTTGGAATCGATTCTCGCTTCTCGATGTCAGAATTCGAATGCATAGTCTTGAAACGTCATCGAAAGTGATTTTGCTTGACAAACGACATATTTTATAGGTACATGTTATAAACAACCTGATGTGTGAATTTTAAATTATGAATGAATACTTTTAGGTAACGATTTACGTTTTCAGTATAGTTTATACGTAAAAGATTGCGATGGTGATAGCTTTCAACAATTTAAAAATGTTTATTATGAGGTTATGTATCATCTATTTGGGTATTGTATATTTAATTTAAAATAAAACAATAACTTAGTATATACCATTTTTATATTTAATGCCGACCGGCTTTCGCTAAAACCGTAGTTTCTTCAGGGCAGTAAATAATACTGTACTAAAATCAGCAAGTAATATGTTTTCATATGGACATATGTGCTTATTATAACCAAATATATTAAATTTATTTGAAATTAACAGGTGTTTCGTAGTTTGTAACAAAAATGAAACGATTTCTATAGTAAGAAAACTTTATTTAATGATAATCTCTTAATAATTGCACACGAAAAGGTGTCCATAACCTACATGTTATTTAGAGGTTATTTTTTTAACAAAAACGACATAAAAATATTATCTTCGTGTTAAACACAGACACACTGTCAATATTATTAATGGGAATTTGTACCTACCTGCTAAACTAAATATCTTATTAGTAATTTTATTGTTGTGAGATGTCCACATATTTGAAATTCGTGGAAAAAAGGAATAACACTAATGTTGCCATCAAACAAAAAGGAATTTGCCAATTTTCCATTGCCAGGAAAGAAAAACGGTGATTCAAATGTTGTTGCAGTACTTACTTACTAATGTTGCGTTATTTAAACATGTTAATTATTAGAGATTGTTTTTGAACAAAAATGTCATATAATTATAATTATTGACATATTATTAAACAAATATTTTTAATGGAAATTTTTACCAACGGGCTAAACTAAGAAGCTTAACAATAATTGTTATTTTGTGAAATGCATACCAAAAAACAAAAAAAAAAGTTCAACAAAAAGTAAGCGCCCCCCCCCCCCCCTCACAGACAAAAATCCTGCCCCTGACCGTAGCTATTGCTCCCAAACTCCGAGCAAAAAATCGATTAATCATTCGATCATTGTGATCTCTCGATTCAAAAAAATCGATTATATAAAAGTTTCGATCATTCCATCGCTATCTGAAGTATCGTATTATTTTCTCTATGTTTTTGGTATAATCTTTAATCTATGTAGCGATGGGAATGATCGAAACTTTTATATAATCGATTTTTTTTAATCGAGACATCACAATAATCGAATGATTAATCGATTTTTTGCTCGGAGTTTGGGAGCAATAGCTACGGTCAGGGGCAGGATTTTTGTCTGTGAGGGGTGGGGGGGGGGGGGGGGGGTAGGAAGCCGAAAATTATGATGGTGCATCATGTATGGCAACGCTTATTTTTTGTTGTAATTTTATTTGTTGTTTTTTGGTATGCATTTCACAAAATAACAATTATTGTTAAGCTACTTAGTTTAGCCCGTTGGTAAAAATTTCCATTAAAAATATTTATGTATGTTTAATAATATGTCAATAATTATAATTATATGACATTTGTGTTCAAAAACAATCTCTAAATAACATGTTTAAATAACGCAACATTAGGAAGTAAGTACTGCAACAACATTTCAATCACCGTTTTTCTTTCCTGGCAATGGCAAATTGGCAAATTCCTTTTTGTTTGATGGCAACATTAGTGTCATTCCTTTTTTTCACGAATTTCAAATATGTGGGCATCTCACAACAATAAAATTACTAATAAGATATTTAGTTTAGCCGGTAGCTACAAATTCCCATTAATAATATTGACAGTGTGTCTGTGTTTAACACGAAGATAATAATTTTATGTCGTTTTTGTTAAAAAAAATAACCTCTAAATAACATGTAGGTTATGGACACCTTTTCGTATGCAATTATTAATAAATTATCATTAAATATATAAATATTATCATTAAATATATAAATAAAGTTTTCTTACTATAGAAATCGTTTCATTTTTATTAAAAACTAAGAAACACCTGTTAATTTCAAATAAATTAAATATATTTGGATATGTCTATATGAAAACATATTACTTGCTGATTTTGGTAGAGTATTATTTACTGCCCTGAAGAAACTACGGTTTTAGCGAAACCCGGTCGGCATTAAATATAAAAATGGTATATACTAAGTTATTGTTTTATTTTAAATTAAATATACAATACCCAAATAGATGATACATAACCTCATAATAAACATTTTTAAATTGTTGAAAGCTATCACCATCGCAATCTTTTACGTATAAACTATACTGAAAACGTAAATCGTTACCTAAAAGTATTCATTCATAATTTAAAATTCACACATCAGGTTGTTTATAACATGTACCTATAAAATATTTCGTTTATCAAGCAAAATCACTTTCGATGACGTTTCAAGACTATGCATTCGAATTCTGACATCGAGAAGCGAGAATCGATTCCAAGTTCGATGACGTTTAAAACCGATTGTCTCGGACTGTGCATTCGAATGGATTCTGACATCGAGAAGCGAGAATCGATTTCAAGTTCGATGACGTTTCAAACCGATTGTCTCGGCCGTGCATTCGAAAGAATTTTGACATCGAGAAGCGAGAATCGATTCCAAGTTCGATGAATTTGACATAGGCTTGTTGAAAAAGTATCGATATATCAATATATCGATATTTTCAATGAAATATATCGATATTTTTAGCTGATATATTTTGAACCGATATATTTTGAACCGATATATCGATATAAAATATCCAATATCGAAAATTGTATCAAAATCGATATTTTTTCAATTTCGGGGGGGGAGGCGCCTGATTAAAATAATGTACATTGTGTAAATATACACTTTCATTTTTACACATTGTGTATATGAACACTTTAATTTTAAAAACGTACAATCTAAACATTTGACCGATATATCGATATATCGATTTTTTTTCCTCGATATATCGACGTCGATATTGATATTTTAATAAATATCGATACATCGATATATCGATACTTTTTTCCACTTTCGACATCCCTAATTTGACATCGAGAAGCGAGAATCAATTTTTCTATGGAAATGAATCGAAATCATTCGATGGTAAAAAAGGTCGAGTAAATCATCGATTATTCATCGATTGTGCCCATCGCTAAATCTATGTATCTGTTATCTAGGCTGTTATCTATGGTAGCTGTGTAATGTCATGTTTTGAACCGGTTGAACTAAAGTAGATAATTTTCTAAACATTTGATATACCATAATTACGTTTAACTTCCTTTTAGAGCATTTAAATTCTAAAAAATAATTATGGCAATCGAAATTGAATCAGCTGAGTAAGTTTGGACGTAATAAATCAAGGTTAACAAAATTGTACACATATTTTGGTCTTATTTTTTATATTTGCGTTTGTATTTATTCCCCAGCGTTATTCGTCTCATACAGCAGTATCTGAAAGAGTCAAATCTGACCAAAACCTTGCAGACTTTACAAGTGAGTATCGTTCGCTTTGAATTCGGTATCAAATTTGACAAAACATAACCTAAAAATGCCTTTTTCAGGAGGAGACGGGAGTTTCCTTGAACACAGTAGACAGCGTCGACGGGTTTTGCGCTGATATCAACAATGGACATTGGGATACAGTTTTAAAGGCAATTCAGTCCCTCAAACTGCCCGATAAGAAGCTAATAGACCTGTATGAGCAGGTTGTGTTGGAGTTGATAGAATTGAGAGAACTTGGTGCTGCGAGGTCTCTTCTGAGGCAAACAGACCCCATGATCATGTTGAAGCAGCAGGAAGCTGAAAGATATATTCATCTAGGTAATTCAAAATCTCTAAACAATACATATTTATTATTATTATTAATTGATAAACTAATGCTTAGACAAGATTTTGGTAATTATTGGATATAGATGGAAACGGTTAATACGCACTTTTTTGAAAAACTCTTTTGATTCACCTTAATTACATTAAATGACAACTATTTGCATTGGACGTAGTGGAAAATATTTCATTTTAAATTTCAATTACGTAAAATTAAAATTAGCTTCGTCTTGTGAAATTATGCCCATTTTGTAATAACTGTCACTTTGGTATGTTGGACATGTTGGTATTCCTGATACATTTTTATATGTAACGAGCGGCTAGAAGATTTTGAGGAAATCACGAAATCTGGTCGTATTAGGTAAACACTAATTTAGGTACCGGAGTTTTGGAAATAAATTGACATAAAAAAACATGTTTTTTTTCTAGTAATTATTTTTTTTTAAATAATTCACTTTTGTATCACAAACTATGTTACGCAAACCTAGCGTAGCTGCTAAACCACTTGAAAACTTGGATGTTTTTCTTGTCTTGACGTAAGCAGGCTCTATAAAGGGGAACTTTCTTTTGTATCACAAACCATGTTACACAAATCTAGCGTAGCCGCTAAACTACTTGAAAACTGGGATGTTTTTCTTGCCTTGACGTGAGCAGGCGCTATAAAGGGGGCACTTTCTTTTGTATCACAAATCATATTACACAAACCTAGCTTAGCCGCTAAACTACTTGAAACCGGGATGTTTTTCTTGCCTTGACACGAGCTGGCGCTATATCATCACAGAAATAGTTCGCTTAAAAAAATAAAATTTTAAGGTAAAAAAAGAAATTCAAGCTAATAAATTTTAATCACCACGCATTACTTACCTAATACACATGCACTGCGTATTAGGTAAGTACTAATTAGGCGGAATTTTATTTTTTTAATTATTAGCCTGAAACACTCATCCACATTGAAAAAATCTACCGAGAAAAGATACATGCCGCCGACGGGACTCGAACCTGTGTCCTTCTGATTTCCGGTCAAATGCTTTACCACTAAGATACCCCGGCTTATCTCTTACCCGCCAAATAATTCAATATATACTAGTGTTTCATTCAACAATTACTGCTTATTACATTATTATTTTTAATGTATCTTTTCGCGGAAGAAATTTTCAGTGTGGATGAGTGTTTCAGACTAATAATTATTGCTTATAATAATTTTTATCCTTAATACATATTTAACTTGTCTTACTCCGCTACACGGTAAATATGGAATATTTCTTATTTAAATGGTTAGAAAAAATATGCATTTTATATTTTTATTTTGTTAACCCGTAAGCTGCTGAATTAATTCTGTGATGTTTACAAATACTTGCACCGTCACTTTTTCATTACGTTTTTACACATACTTGCAAAAACAAAATAATATAAAAAAATTACAATACATGCTATCCGCAGCTTATGGGTTAAGAGCATTTACGCGAAGTGTTCGACGCCATGATTGTAAAAATGAAGCGGACGGTAAATGTATACTCCGCTTACTTTTGTATGGATTTGAAGTTTGCGAAATTTAGTTTCAATCTAAATAATACGCATGAATTACTTAGTTTACCCAAACTAAGACCTAATAACCTTTTTTGTGCACGTAAATAGTTGTTTCTTGTAGTAATTGTTGAAATAAAGTGTAAAAGACTGCTTCACTTGGCCAAACATGGCATCGAACACTTGCGTGAAGTGAAAAAAATCTTAAACAAAATACATATTTTTTCATCTCCCTGATCTGACAACTCAACAATGTACAACTTCATCACTCCTTTGAAAAGTCATTAAAAATGAATAAAAAAAATTGTTTTATATTTTATCACTTTTAATGACTTTTCAAAGGGGTGTTGAAATGCCACTTTGTTGAGTTGTCATATAACAGTTCTTACAGATGTTTTCACTTACATGACAATAATCCAGTTATTGTACAAAAACCTACTCAGTCGAAGGATACCTACGTAAGAATAATTTTTGAACAAAATTAAAAACCCAATCAATTCCAATTCCAGAAAACCTCCTTGCCCGATCCTACTGGGACCCACGCGAGGCGTACCCTGAGGGGGCCACTAAGGAGCGCCGCAGGGCTGCCATTGCGGCCGCTCTGGCCGGGGAAGTGTCTGTGGTGCCCTCTTCCAGGTTACTGGCCCTGCTCGGGCAGGCACTTAAATGGCAGCAGCACCAGGGATTGCTTCCTCCTGGTAAGAACTATTTTTATTGTGCTGGCAACACTGAAGAATAAAATTTTAAATTATTTTTTGCGGACTCTGCAGATCTTCCCTAATACTGTGTTACGGGGTTTCTCTGGTCGCCAATTGTCAGCTCCAGCTACCCCAAGACAAGCCCCAAAGCCAGCTCAAACGGGAGCAAAGGGCACCCTCAATCTCAGGCGTGGGTTGCAACAGCAATGCTTCCAGAACTCTTTCCCCCTCGATCACCTGGGGAACCAATACTCTACGAGATTCTCCTGCCGGAGCAGATTGACAACAAGATATGTTTAAATAGATTCATATATTGACAATTCAGAACACAGTATACAGGTTATTTCAGTACAGGGCTATACAAGAATGCATGTTACACAAACCTAGCTAAAGTGGTTATACCTCGTGATCTCTGCATCGAAACTCTCTGAGTTATGGTTTTACGCGGGACCCTATCGTATTCTTACAGACACATTGAAAGAAAGGGAAATCTGGTGTTCAGCTTACATGTGTGGGGGCGAAGGCCTCCGCTTCCAGCACGTTCGACAGTCTTCCTGGGGTCCGCGAACCATTATAACACCGATGTTTGACAAAACCGATTCTACATTCCAATGCGGACTAATAGTAACATCGTGGCTTAGAAATCAATTCGGCTCATTTTGCGGGAGCCCGAAACAGAGCGTGATTCTCGACCGTGTTTACGTGCGTCTCAGCCAGAGAGCAACCTTCAACTGTGTGCGTCCGTCCGAGGCAGAGAGCAACTTTCAACTGGCCGGTCGGGACGCCGCGGGGAGTAGGAGAGGGGAAGTAGGGGATGCAGGAAACGGTGGGGAACGGGAACGCTGTGTCAAGTCTCAACCGGACGCGGCGATTGTTGTTATGTATATTCTACCAGCTATAGGGCGTTCCATAACACTTCCCCCCGCGCTTGGAAAAAAAGCGACGTGGCAATGGAGCTGTAGGGAAAAAAAAAAATCCTCTTATGCTTCCATCGGGGATTTGAGAGGTTCGTTGCTTGAGAGTTGCCTAGCTAGAACATACAGTTTAGGTCACAATGTTTGTAGGGAAAGGGTAGGGGTACATACAATGTTTGGAAAAGACAACTTTGGGAAAAGTACATGGTGTAGAACAACATACAAGGATATGCAATTGAAAAACAACAATACATGGTTATGCAATTGAAAAAACAACAGTACATGGTTATGCAATTGAAAAAACAACAGTACATGGTTATGCAATTGAAAAACAACAATACATTTGTACAAGAGCAGAGAAAAAAATGTGACTCTAAGGTTTCATTGGTCTGGGAGCTAAGTTTGCGAAGCGTGGATTTGTTTGGTTTCGGAGAATTTCGAAGAAAAGGACGTGATTTCACAGATTCTAAGGATTACATTATCACTGCAATCAGACCCATTTGAGATAACACTCAGGAGTACACTTAGGCCTTAGAAAACACTTGATTTTGTCGAAGACGTTGAAGTTCACGAAATGGAGACTGTGGTTGCTGTGTCGCGACTATGGTTACAGAGGTCATTGAAGAGAAGAGTCCAGTATCTGCAGGCATGCCAGTACGAATCCTAAGTGTTATTATGGTACACACGGATCGTATATAATAGTTATTGAAGCATAATGTAGCTCAAGGTAACTTGTATTGGTACGCATTCAGCGAATACTGGAGGGTCAAGGTAATAATGGTTTACACAAGACGATATTTGCGTCACTGCATGACAGGCAAGAGACGACAAAGTTGGCATTGATAGCAAGAGTAAGAACAAACCTAGGAGCTAGCGTGCCCAAAAGGTAGTTCAGAGTGTCATAATGTATAGTGGGACAACTCAGCTTGCTGTGGCATGACAAAACAACATACATATGGGCGGTATGGTTTGTGCTTTCAGAAACAAATGCGTAGAAAATGGCAGCAGGAGGGACCCTGTAACCACAGCGCGTGCTGTCAGGAAGTGAAGCTCAGCTTGGCTGTTGGTGATGACATCCGCCTGGGCTTCTTTTTAAATCCGGGAGAAATTATTATTAGAGCAAAATTCTTGAAGTTTACCTGCCTAGGGACCAATGAAGAAAAGGTTTGGAGAGAAACAAAATGTGTCCAAATAAAGAAATAAACGAGGTTTTAACCAACCGACCCAGAGAGTAACGAAGAGAGAGATTCCTAACTAAATTGTGATTACATGAACATTATCCTTTACCAGGATGGCTTGGCGCTTGCCGAGTGACAATATGTCTTGGTTAAAAAACAACCGGCCCTCTATGGCCTATGTTAACATGAGATGGTAACATTTTCGTAGAATTTCAAAGAACAAGACAAGGAATCGTGAACTAGTCACGGCAAAGGGAAACCAATTCATGACTAAAGGTTGTCAACAGGAGACAGACGGTACGCCAAGTGCACATCGTACATATCCAACATTCATGAATGTGTTTCGTAGAATTGAGAAGAGAGAAAAACAAAAAATGGTGAGACGTATGCAGAGATTGAGGGGGAAAACCTGTAGATAACCGGACAATTACCTATTCGAACTCCAAGAGAGGGCGAAATATGGTCAACGACAGATTTTTCACTTCATAACATAAGTCTGAGAACATGGGGGATGGGAGGGAGGAGTGGAGAAAGGAGACGAGTTACGAAATTTGCTAGAGACTGGACTAATTTCCAATTCAAACTCTATGTGAGGATGAAACATAATCAACCAGCAGATTTCCTGACTCTTTACATTTTAAAAAGGGATGAGGAGAAATTTGAATACACCTTATATCCAAGAGGCTAATCTTTCGCGTGTATTGGGCAAAAGATTAGGAGTCATTTTAAAAACTTCTACATGATTGTGAGAAAAGACAGACCCTCGCTCCAATTTCACAAACCTGGGGGTTTTCTTATTCGTTCCCCAGACAACGAGTTAGGTGGTTTTGTGCTCAATCGATTAACTCCCACAGCACTATGCCCCATAGTTAGCAGTGAAGCTACTAACTAGTCCTTTTGGGATAGTAGATATTCCTGGGCTTCTTTCCTTTTTGCAAAGAAGTAAAAAAACAGGAAGTCCACGGGCATTGGCGTTGAATAACAACAAAGGGTTGTGGACTACATCTCGTAGATCGCACACAAAGGGTTTGATATTATTTCGTTCGCACGACTCATGGTAAGTATTTTGACGTCTCCACGTATAGTGTACAAAATATGCAAATACATGCAAGATATAACTCAATTATAGACAGAAGTCAAAGAGTTTATACAATGCCTCTTAAAGAAGATGGCAAAGCCGATATTATGTCGTTCGCACGAATCGCGGTAAGTATTTTAACGTCTCCACGTCTCGTGTGCAAGGGTTGTACACAATTATACATAAAACGGTACTCATGACAAATAAATGACACACGACCAAAACAGATTATACAAAACGGTACTCATGACAAATATGTCACACGACCAACTCAATAACATTTAGCTATGAGCAAAAGTGATTATGACGAACTTCTCGTATCGCGGCAGGTATTTTAAGGATCCCTCCTATAATGGTGGATGTTCTAAGGATCTCTCCTATAATGTAACATGGTTACGTTTAAATACAACACAATAAACGTTAACAATGGTCGTTTTGACACAATTTATAAAGATTTGTTAGATTAACTAACTCCGTAGCTCAAGAGCGTACGATAGAATAACAAGGAGGTAAGCAATTTATGTTACTTCATATGTTATAAGGGCGGGGTGATGACAGGGTACATTCCTGTTTACACCATGTGACAACAACGAGAACGGACTTATAGTTTTACACACTCTTCGTTGTGGCAACCTACAGTGAGGAAGACCAAGGAAAGGGACCAAATATGGTTTTACATACCCTTTGTGCAGTTACAAACCTACCAGGTTATGGCGGAACTGGAGATGAATGCCAATGTTTGTAAAACGATGATCAAACAAAACATTGATGATTTACGTTAAACTGCAGTTATTTATGTACGGAAATCAAGGTTGCCGTTATTAACCTTTTCCGAAGGGGTTGAAGCATGTAATACAAGACATACATGTTATAATAGTAGAGAAAAGACAAATCGAGGACTTCTTATAACAACAAAAGACCGAGTATTTGGTTTTACGTACTTTAGTTGAAATGAGCCCATGAGGATTTGCATAAGGGTGGAAAGACCAATTTAAAGGTTTTTCCTTTATTTATATACATATGATTTCAAAATGGACGTGTCAAAATCCAATTTGTTAGCAAAGAGCTCGGGTAGGACGCCATCAATTTTTAAGAAAAATTGAAAACTACTATGCACAAGGAATGTGATTATGTGAGTAACCACTTATCTTTACCATGATAGGTAAAAATATGGAGCGTGTTAAAATGGTTAACTAGTCCTGGTTCGTGATTTAACACTTTGGAGTTTACCAAATCCGATTTTAGAACGACGCTCCAGTACTTGCAGAACATAATTTTCATGGAAAAAGAAAAAGTTGAAGAGATTCCTTCCGATATGATGAAAAACAACAAACAAAAATGGTGAAAATTACAATATTGCATGACATAGCAAAGCGTGCCATGGCATGAACGTTGCGTAGTGTGAGGGATTGAGAGGCAATGATTGGGTTCATGACTTCCCAAACATTGTGACTCGAAGGGTGTCTCTGCTCTAAAGTGATCAATTTTAGAACAGGTGAGAAAAGAGAAAAAAAATAAATAAAAGGACGTGTGAAACAAAATTACGGTGGTTGCCAATTCAAGAACATGAACGGGAGCAAACTACACCGTGGAGTGTACATAAATTTACAAAAGTGATTTTTTAAACAATATTCGTTTTATCAACGAAAGGGTGGACATGTAATTGACACTTTACACGCCAGCCATTGCAAGACTTGATGTGCTTACAAAAGGTTGTGGTGATACACACTGGATTATTTTAAGTTTGCTGAGATGGTGGGGGCAGTTTTACTTGACTCCTCACTTCCAGACTTTACAATATCCTTAATATGGTAATTACCAATGTGTTTACCAGACGAGTCAGACAGGGAGTACACTAGATCTGATATTTTTCTTAGAACTTTGGCCTTCACGAAACGTGGTGCCAGCTTGGCAGAGAAATACATGGCTCCTTGGGAAAGTGTGTTGTTCTTTCTCCAAACTATGTCTCCTGTAACGAAGGTGACATGTTTCCTACGTAGGTTATATCTGTCCGCACTCTTTTGATGAGCCAGGAGCAGAGCATCAGTGACTTCACTGTAAATGGCCGACAGTTCTTCCAGACGGTGGGCATAGTCCGCGGTGGGGTTGTTTGTGGTGGCGATTGACGTCGGAAAGTTAGTGTCCCTATGTAGAGAGCCATGGACAACTTGTTCCATGCCGTGTTTTAAGAAGAAAGGTGTGTAGCCAGTGGCCAGATTGACAGTGTTGTTCATAGCAGCCTGAATTTTATCTAGGTTTTTACACCAAGTACGTTGATCTTTATCAACTAGAATAGCCAGAGCTGTGTTGATTGTCTGGTTATAACGTTCGACAGTGTTATTTTGGGGAGTGTACAAGGTATTATAATAAATGTCCTTGATTCCGTATTTGGCAAGAAATTCTTTGAATTCCTGGGCAATAAACTGTTTTCCGTTATCAACAATTACGGTCCTGGGTGTTCCGTAAGGTATAAAGATGTGTTTTTCCAGAAGTTTGATGATGGCGGACGCGTTGGCTCTTTTTAAAGGGAAGATCCAACAGAATTTAGTGAAAACATCCACTACACTAAGTATGTGCATGTGTCCGGCATAACTTCGAGGAAAAGGTCCGACGAGGTCCATTGACAATGACTGTAAGGGTCTGTCGGCACGTTTGGGATTACCCATTAGGCCGGCAGGTGCTGCCGTGCTATGTTTATAAGCTTTGCAAATTTCACATTTAGAGATGTAATTGCGAACTTGCTTAAAGAGACCAGGCCAGTAATACTTCAAGGAAATCTTTTTATACGTCTTGAAATTTCCTGGGTGTATGGAGTCGGGAGCACTATGATTGTCAATAATTATTTGTTCTCTACCTTCGAGGGGAACGACAAGCTTCCACGAGTAATCTTCGAGGATGGATAGTGGTACCTTGCAATTACGGTATAGCTGTCCTTCTTTTATGATAAAATTAGGAAACTTTTGTTGATTATTTTTACAACCTTCAAAGATTTTCAAGTACCATTCATCTTTTGTAGATGGGGGGGGGGCAATTGTGTCAACATTTAATGAGGCCAGTTCAATTCTTGAAAGAGCGTCAGGGACAATATTGTCCGCGCCTTTACGGTGAACAACATCAAAATTGTACTGAGACAAACGGGAGGCCCAACGAGCGAGTCTACCGGAGGGATTGCTTAACGAGATCAACCATTTCAAACTACTATGGTCTGTGACTACAGTAAATTTGCTACCGTCTATGTAACCGCGGAAATGGTGAACAGAATCCAATACAGCCAATAACTCTTTTTCGGTAATGCCGTAGTTTTTCTCGTTTTTATTTAATGTACGGGAAAAATACGCTACGGGGTGTTCGCCGTCAGGGAACTCTTGAGTAAGGACTCCACCGATTCCTACATTGGAGGCATCCGTGTGGAGGGTAAAAGAGAGTGCGAAATCCGGGCAATTCAGAACGGGAGCTTTTTGAAGAGCATTTTTTAAAGTTGTAAACGCTTCTTCCGCTTCAACAGACCAACGGAAATTGCTGACACCTTTACGGATGCTGGTAATTTTATTTAAGGGGGCTGCAATAGTGGAAAAGTCTTTGATGAATCTCCTGTAATAACCTGCAAGTCCAAGGAAACCTTTGACTTCCTTCGCGTTTTTGGGTCGGGGAAAGTTTGCCATGGCTTCCACCTTAGCCGGGTCTGTTCTTAGACCTTTTTCGTCGACAATGAATCCCAAATAACGTAGACGAGACTTACAGAATTCTGACTTCTTCAAGTTGATGGTTAAACCAGCGAACTTGAGTTGTTGAAAAACCTTCTCCAGCATTAATAGGTGTTTTTCAAAGGTATCGCTGACGATGATAAGGTCGTCAAGGTAACAAAACAGGCTGTTATCGACTTCAGGACCGAAAAGTTTGTCCATCAGTCTTTGCAACTCGGCGGGGCTGTTCTTTAGACCAAAGGGTAATCTTTTAAAATGGAACATTCCCCTACCGGTACAACGAAAGCAGTTTTTTCGCACGATTCTGCGTCCAAGGGTATTTGCCAAAAAGCTTTGCTTAGATCAACAGAGGAGATGAACTTGGCATTACGCAGCTTGTCTAAGGTTGCGTGGACGTAAGGTAAGGGGTACGCGTCGGCTTCCGTGCAAGAGTTTAAACGTCTACTGTCGAGACAGAAACGTGCAGAGCCGTCTTTTTTAGAAACCAAAAGGGTTGGGTTGGTCCATGCACTTCTGCTGGGAACCACCACACCCATTTTTAACATTTCATCAAGTTCATTTTCTAGAAGTTTAAGTTTTTGGGGGGCTAAGTTGTAATAACGTTGCTTTATGGGTGGGCCATTGGTTTTAATATGGTGTTCCACCAAATTTGTCAAACCTAATCCACATTTTTCGAAAGATATTGATTCGAATTTGTTGACCATTTCCTTTAGTTGGAGGGCTTGGTCCGTGCTTAAATTTTCGTGAGGTATTATTGTGCGGATTTCACTAATTTGAGCAGCAGTGGAGGTTTCGCCAGAGGTATTAAATACTTGGGGAGCAACGTTAAAAGCCTTCCAGAAGTCAACGCCAAGGATGAAATTCTGGGATATGGAGGGCACTATTAGAAAATTGATTGTAACTATTTTATCGTTACAATTAATTGGTAGGGCAAGGGCACCGATGACTTGCTGGGAAACATTATCCGCAGTCGTCAGGTGTGTCGATTGGGGCGAAATTCTAAAATCACTGTTAACAAACGGCAGGTGAGCATTGTTGCCCAGGCAGCTGACAGATGCACCACTATCAAGTAAGCCGGAAAAGGGTACATTGTTAACAGAGAAAAAAGCATAGGGTCTCCCATCTTTAGCTTGTTTGCAACAAACCGAAGAAACATTTAAGGTCTGGTTAAAATATTTAATGTGTGATAACCAATCAGTCCATTCTTTAGACCTTGGTTCAGAATGGGTGCATGAGAGGTTATTATTTAGTTTTTTGGCCTCTTCATGTAGAAATTTGGTGGGGGCTTGGAGAAGTCCACCTGAGGTCTAACATCGCTTGGGTTTTGTAACCTTTCAGTGTTGTGCCTTGATTTTTTGAAAATGTTGCGCAGTTCGTCGCGCGGAGGAGAGCGGTCCCTAGAGTGATGCCTCTTGAAAGTTCGGGGTTCCTTGGATTCCAACAGCCTCGCCTGCTTGAAACAAGTAGTGGCCAGATGGCCCACTTTTTTGCAAAAAGAGCACACTTTTTTGTTGTCAAATTCTGGCTTCAAACCAGACGAGCGGCTTGGCACCACTATATTATTAGGCATATTCTTTATGTTTTTTCTGTCCTGGTACGATTCCAGAAGGAGACAGACTTCGTTTAATTGGGCCAGGGATGCAATTTTTTGTGAGGTAATGATGTTCTCGTATTTGCTTAAAAGGCCATCAGTTATGACTGGTAATAGTTCAGCTTCCGAAACAGGCTGTGAAAGTTTGATGTTAATGGATTCAGCCCTTTCTATGAATGATGCCACGGGTTCATTTACTAGCTGTTTGATAGATAGTAAAGATAATTTGATCCGGTGCTGGGCCTCCGTCTTTCCGAAGCTGGAGATTAGGGCAGATCTGAGTTTATTCCAGTCCTTGCATTTAGTTTTTTGAATGCGGTGCCAGGGTATTAATTCTGGGGAGATGAGTTCTATAAAGTTTTTCCGTAGAATCTCGAATGGGATATTTTTAATTGTAGCCGTTTCTTCAATACGGTCTATGAAATCCAGCACATCGGAGACGCCATTATATTTGACTTTCCAGGGTGATAAATCGTAAGTTTTATCTTGTGTCAAGGTGGGTGTGACGTCCTGTTTTATCAATACTTGCGGCATAGGTTCTTTGTTAGGGGCAAGATTATCCAACATTTGCGTGGCTGAACACGAATTATTTTCGCTTGCGGGAGCGAGGTTTACTCTCCTAATGTACTTTTTGTTGAATAAAAGTGCATATGCTTTTAATGTAGATTTGGATTTGCTTGATGGCGAGAGTCCTCTATCCTTTAAAGCAGTTTGTAGGAGTGCCTTGGATAAGCTGTGCACGTTGGGAATTATGCCCAGGTTGGATGACGCAATAGCTTGGTTATTATCCATTGTGAGTTTCCCGGGTGGTGAAAAAAAATTTGGCCAGGGGTTTCCTTTAGAAAACGCAAAATTAATTTTTGTGAGGCACTTTTCACTTGGTAATCACTAGTTGGCACTTCCAAAATAGTTATAGAAAAACTGTGTTTCACACTACAATTTAGTATACATGATACCAAAATTCTTGTCCAAGGAAAGAGGAAGTGAAAAAAAATTTTGCGTGGACAGACCTTAGTGGTGAAAGTTTTTTTGTTTCACTGACCACTTTTGGAAAAATTGTGAAATTCACAAGTATTTATTTATTTTTTGAAAATTTGGCCAGGACTGACCCTTAGAAAATGGGTTTTTTATTTTCCACAAATCACTTTGAACTGAGAAAGGCACTAAAATTCACAAAAGGCACTTTTCTGGCAAATAGGGGATAACCTTCCGGAAGAGAATAACTGAATATGGAATTTGATACGTTAACCATATTAAAATTATTTTATTTATTCATGGGACCAATCATGGGTTTTATTATTATTTCATTTTTCACTTATGTAAGGGAAAAACACAATTCACTTATGTAAGGAAAAAACACAATTCACTATTCACTTATGTAAGGAAAAAACACAATTCACTTATGTGAGGAAAAAACACAATTCACTTATGTGAGGAAAAAACACAATTCACTTATGCTGAAAAAAAAATTTACGGTGCCTACAACATAGAATGGGGAAGAAAAATCATTATTTTGTCCATTTGGTGGGGTATAAACTGTATCAGTTTGACAGACAAGTGGGCCTATTGGTGTATTGTGCAGAAAAAACGTAGGTTTGAGATTTCTAATCAGAGGATTCACAAAATGATTGTAGTTCCAGGATCAAGTTTATAAAAATCATTTTCATTGCCAAATTTGATTTGGTTATACGAAACGTTTTGGTTATAAAAACCGCATAGCAACAAGTAATTGTTTTGTTCGACGGGTTTTTTCCGTTGGGTTTTGGCGCGAAGTTGACCGTGGCTCGTTAAACAAGGGGTTACGCATGCGCAGTCAACCTCGCGGTCAAAACGGTTGGTGTTTTTTGGGCGTTCAAAATGGCCGTTATTCCAACTGCGATGTATGTATCCGATTTACACATAGATTTCTGTGGTTTTTTTCACAGAATTACTGTTCACTGGGTGTAGAGCAACAAAAGCATAATTAATGTTTACAAAACAATTCCTATGCGGGGAGGACCTCGACAAGCTTTCATTCCGCATAGCGACCGGGATAGAAAAAAAATTCGGAGCCCCACGTTATGGTGCCAATTGTTACGGGGTTTCTCTGGTCGCCAATTGTCAGCTCCAGCTACCCCAAGACAAGCCCCAAAGCCAGCTCAAACGGGAGCAAAGGGCACCCTCAATCTCAGGCGTGGGTTGCAACAGCAATGCTTCCAGAACTCTTTCCCCCTCGATCACCTGGGGAACCAATACTCTACGAGATTCTCCTGCCGGAGCAGATTGACAACAAGATATGTTTAAATAGATTCATATATTGACAATTCAGAACACAGTATACAGGTTATTTCAGTACAGGGCTATACAAGAATGCATGTTACACAAACCTAGCTAAAGTGTTTATACCTCGTGATCTCTGCATCGAAACTCTCTGAGTTATGGTTTTACGCGGGACCCTATCGTATTCTTACAGACACATTGAAAGAAAGGGAAATCTGGTGTTCAGCTTACATGTGTGGGGGCGAAGGCCTCCGCTTCCAGCACGTTCGACAGTCTTCCTGGGGTCCGCGAACCATTATAACACCGATGTTTGACAAAACCGATTCTACATTCCAATGCGGACTAATAGTAACATCGTGGCTTAGAAATCAATTCGGCTCATTTTGCGGGAGCCCGAAACAGAGCGTGATTCTCGACCGTGTTTACGTGCGTCTCAGCCAGAGAGCAACCTTCAACTGTGTGCGTCCGTCCGAGGCAGAGAGCAACTTTCAACTGGCCGGTCGGGACGCCGCGGGGAGTAGGAGAGGGGAAGTAGGGGATGCAGGAAACGGTGGGGAACGGGAACGCTGTGTCAAGTCTCAACCGGACGCGGCGATTGTTGTTATGTATATTCTACCAGCTATAGGGCGTTCCATAACAACTGTCAAGATGAATGTATGAGCAAAGTTTCCTGAACACACAAATTTTGTCATTTATCTCCTATATATTTTGTTATTTACCTGAACCAGTCCTGGAGTTCATACTCGCAGCTGGACTGCCTCAGCCATCAGTCCAGTTGCAAGTATCTCAGGGGCTCTACCACGAGAAATCGATAACTTTATAATATCGGATCGATAGGCGTAACTACCGATGATTTTATACCGTTTTTCCAGACACGGCCGCACTGTTGATAACCAGGCCGATATTGATAGGGAATAAATAAGAAATCGATATACAATGACAACACTAGCAGATATTACATTAATGACTTCCTGACAATGACAATTTCAAACTTAAATCCTAACTCTAATATACGTTTATGCTTTGCTTGTACTTATTGAGACTAAACGGGAGTTAATTGGTTAACCTGTCACGTGCCAGGCGTATTTGGAAAAACTGCACGGAAATTACCTTCCTGACTTGTGGTCAAATAAACGTATAAAAACAAAGGAATTGTTTTTTGGAAATTGTTTTGTGTTTATCACATAAGATAGCCTATTATTCATATATATTACATGATAATAACGTTACAAGTTTTTCCAGAATAGCTAACTTAAGCGAGAAAAAAAAATGATCGCATTCGGCAAACAAATATCAAAAAAATATATATTTATACGAATATGAACTGATTTTATTGTTTCTACACAAACCTGAATATACATCCTACATGAAAACTAACAATTCAAAGATGTTTTCGAAGAATTAATTTCATTTGTACTTCTTTAAAAAGTTGATAGCTGGTAAAATGTGAAAAAGAATGACTCCCGAATGTCATAGATAATTACTTTAAAAAATATTCAGAGTAGCTAGATTAATCAAATCAACTGTTACGTCAAGAAAGATATTGGCGCAAGCGATTCTGACCTTGTTCTTCATACAGTTTCTTTATACTAAGAATTAAAATCACATTTAAAAAAAAATGTGCGCCGGCGCTTTTACGGCACAGGACAGGTTTAATGATCAGTCATATTTCAACCGATTTCGTTTCTCCAAGATTGAATGGAATTAATTGACCGCGTCTTAGATGAGTTATTTAACTTCTTTCAATTCTAAGAGCTTCGTTAGTTCACGTGCATTCATTAATAAGCCAGTTTTTTTTGCATTACGAACAAATATTTTTCAAAATGTTTTGTATATTGACAGCTCATTTGACACTGAGGAGGCCGTGTTAAAATTTGTCACTCGTCAGTCGGAATATCCCTTATCAATTGTTGACCGTGTTCGCAAATATTGATATCTGACCATAGATAGAGGATTTAGTCAATATCGTATTGATGTAGGGTTTTATCGATCGTTCCCGCTAGACCTCCTGGTACCATACCTGTACGTATCATTATACCCTTGTGCGTCTTTACACCTTCCAGGCACCACCATCGATTTGTTCCGAGGTAAGGCAGCCATCAGGGACCAAGAAGACGAGCAGTATCCGACACAGCAGTCTAAAGTCATCAAATTCGGACAGAAGTCTCACGTGGAGTGTGCAAGGTACATAAATATAAATCTATAATTTTCTCTCCCATTCCATCGTGGTGAAAAATATGATCTAACCCGTTTAATCACAGGAGACCATATTTGTCCCAGCTCACATAGGTCTCACAGAAATCGTTGTTTTTCCCTTACTATCATAGTCAGAAATGTGATCTAAACGGTATTGGAAAGAGAACACAACAAACTATATATTCAAATCTAAAAGAAAACCACAAAAAAATTTAAATTTACCCCTTTCTGAAACCAAAGTTTCCGATAGCACTTTGAAAAAAAATTATGGAACTTTGTGAATTTTTTAAGAATTTTTTTTACATGAAACGAAAAAAAAGTGAGGTGACAGTAAGGTTTATAATTCATTTATCTAATGAAATAAGTATGTGTTTTATTTTTTTTCATTATCAGTAATTTTGGTTAGAAAAAAAAGTAAAGTGAGCCATTTTTAAAACTTTTTAAAGTTTTCGCAAAAAAAAATTATATTTCAAAAAATACATAGTAATTTTTAATACAGAAATTTTAAAGCCTATTTCATCACCTTTCGAAAACAGTTTTTAGTTTTCAAATACGTTAACAAGTGTTCCATTTATTTGGATTTTATTGCAAAGCGGAAATATTTTTAGCCTCTGACGAAATACGCCATTTTTTTAGGGGCTAAACGGTGTTAGAAATAATAAACACCAAGGTTTATATTAAAATATAAAATTAACCATAAAATAATTAAAATGTACACCTTTATGAAACTAAAGTTCCCGACAGCAATTTAAACAAAATTATGAAATTTTTTGAATCTTTTATTAATTATTTTTACTAGATTAGGGTGTGTCAATTATTTCAACTTTTAAATTCAGAAACGCCTGGGGTCTCAAAAGTTGCGTCTTAAGAAGAAAATTAGAACTGCATATAATAATTTTTTTTTTAAATGGTTATTAGCTCGCTAAAATGCATTTAAATCAGAAAAAACACCTAAAACATGTATTTTTAAATTATGGTAGTTAATATTTTTTTTGTAATAATTACTGTTGTCATAACATGTTATAATTAAATTTAGAATATCCATTATTTTTTATTCGTTATATTTTGTTCAAAATGTTGGTGAAGTTATTGTTTAGTATCTTGATTTTATCCAGAAAAACTGTGTTATTTTCCCTTTTAATATCACATATGTTTCAAAGAAGAAAAAAATATTGCGTTCTTTGGACTACAGTTCTAGAATAAATGTTATGTTTGCTACAAAATATAAACTATGGACCCTTCGTATAATTTAAATATTTATATATATCACCAAATAGATTGAGATGTATGCTGAAAACATGGTTACTTAATAGAGATGCTTTATACTAAGTCATGTATGTTAATTGTGAAAATATGTATGTATGTTTAAATTGTAATTGAACATTAACATCTTGTTGACAAACTGCTTAATTGCGGTTTAACCGGATTCTACTTGAAAACCAATAATTTTTTTTTTTTTTTTAAATGTATTTATGCAGGTTCTCCCCAGATGGCCAATATCTGGTCACCGGTTCAGTGGACGGTTTCATCGAGGTGTGGAACTTTACCACTGGCAAGATCCGGAAGGACTTGAAATACCAGGCGCAGGACAGCTTCATGATGATGGAGCAGGCGGTTCTCAGCGTCGCCTTCAGCCGGGACTCCGACCTGCTCGCCAGCGGATCTCATGATGGAAAGATTAAAGTAACTAACCATCATGATATTTCCTCGCAGGGATATGCATAGAGAGTGGACTACCACACCTCTGTCAGCAATGTGGTAATTTGTCCGGTCAGTGGTCGAGTTGGTATCGCGTTTGGGTCCCACCCGGACGTTTCATGTTCAATTTCTCGGCTGGCTAAATCCTCCATCGCGATACAAGCAATTTTTTCTGCTTGCTGCGATGGTAGAAGCAGATTTTCAAATATTTTCAGGTTATTCGTAACCCAAGAATGTTTCTTTCAAAAAAAATAATTTTTTAAATGTGTAACTTTCAATCAACTTTATACAGCTGTTGAACATTAGTTTAGTCTCTGTAGTGTTTATTAGTAAGGTTTTTTTTGCATGGACGGTTGCTTATCGGTTGTGTAAAATTTAAAACACATAACAGACCATCAGTCTGTGTTATACCAATAAAAAAAAAAAACGTTAAATAAAAAATATGATGTCTTATTTTATTTTTATCTCTACAGTTCTAGATGAAAATAACATTGCGAGCTGAAAATATTTCAATAATTTTTTAGTGGATTAACTTATTGAGTAAAACATCAAATTATAATATTTATTGAATTGAAGATAATATTGACAACTCTCAAATAAATGATGTAAAAAAGAAAAATCAGAAAAAAATCTAGGAATTGTACCCAGGACCTCAGCCTTGCCGGGGCTTTGCTCCACCACTGATCTATTCTGACCCTATCCTCTTCGGTCATATCTAACTGTATCATATTACAACTAAGAACTACATACCAACATTATCTTCATATATTTCACTAGAAATTCGAGATGGAAAATGTGGTTGTGGTAGATCTTTGTGGTTGTTAAGATTTTATAATATTTTTTAGATCTGGAAAGTAGCCACGGGCCAGTGCCAACGCAAGTTTGAGAAGGCTCACGTCAAGGGAGTCACCTGTCTGCAGTTCTCCAGGGACAACTCACAGGTCCTGTCCGCCTCCTTCGATCACTCCATCAGGTATGTTATTCACCCGCTCCAGTTCATGTTTGCCTCTCATAAACCCGACTCCTCTACTCCTCATGGTAAACTGGGATGCATGGAAAGTCAAGGATTTATAACTCTGATGCAGTGGTGATCCTTCATCTCCTTCTACTGCCTTTCACTTTGCCAGTGACCTGACCTTGTACATAATTTAACGAAATAAGCTAAAAATTCAAAATTATATATTTTGGTAGAAAGCAGTCACTTTGTGGTTTGACATATTTAATGAAATAAAACAATTACTTTGTTTATAACGGCCAAATTTATTTAATATCCCCCGCTTTCGCTTCAACACATTGTGTTAGCTTATATACACATATAGAAAAAGACAAAACATAACATAGAATAAAGGAACAGTAAGAAAGCATGAAATTAAAATCTAACGTAGTAATAAAGAGAAAGAGGCAGAGTGTACATATGTAATAGTTTACCATATTATATCTACAGGGACAAAATGTCACATGAACAGGGGTGCTAGCATGGTCAATCGATACGGATCGGTAGGATAATTGTCGGTAACATCTCATGTTCCCTAGGACAACTTCAGATCGCAAACGTACAAACAACAGTTGATATCGAATATATTAAGGACACTTAGTCATTGTGAACTGTCACCTATTCGCACCCCAGATGATTAAGGCATAATGGGGCTTATGGTATGAGTTTATGGTAATTATCTCTAAAATAGTGCTATTGGACACATTTAACGATTATTAAGAAGTTGGATTTCGGGTTTTGACGGCTTTCTTTATTTTGAGTGCTTCTAAATTATTTAATCTGTTGCCACAACCATTTGTGTGTAAATTATTGGCCCCGGTTTTTTGATTGATAGTATGCTCTTTATCTGTAAGATGATTGGCAAATTCCGAAAAACCATTATTATAAGCATCTAAGATGATCTTTGGTTCTAATGTTGACATTGCGTGTTGTTTTACCAATATAAAATGCTGAACAATAACTACAATCTAATTTGTAAATTCCCAAGTGATCTTTTTCCTTTGAATTTATTAAAATATTTCCTAAATTATTGTTTGTATCAAATGCCTGTCTTATTATCGATTAGTATTTTGTATTTGTGTGATGTGTCTATATGCCCTAGAATGCACTGAAAACAGCCATAGCTTGTTATATATTTGATATTTTTGATTGGATGGCCTTGGTTATACATACATATATATTTGATACCTTTGAATTGGTGGCCTGTTTTTCCATGTGGGGAATTACCAACTGTCAGTTCAACGCGATTGAACAAAGGTCTCTTGTCGATCTTCCGCTCGTGATGCAATTCTTTGCGGATTATAAATGATCCCAAACCTTTCAGAACTGCCAAGTTAGCATGTATTTAAAATTGATTTTCAATGATTTTTATTTCAGAATTCACGGTTTGAAGTCTGGAAAAACCCTCAAGGAATTCAGAGGACACACATCCTTTGTGAACGAAGTGGTGTTTACGTCTGATGGTCACAACTTACTCAGGTAACTTTCTTTTTTATGTCGATAACCACAAGACAATCTCAATGCCTAAAGCTGCTAAATGGCACCCTCATTATTGGGAAAGGAAGAATTAAAAATTCCCGTTCATTCAATTCTAATCATAAAACTTATTTAAAGCAACCGCAGAGGTGCAAAAATGGGTTCAGGTTAATTTGTTTCCTTATGGGAACAACTCATATAGGTCTCAGAGAAATTGTTATAACTCCCTTCCTGTCATGGTTAGAAATATGATCTAAACGGTGTTAGAAAGAGAAAATATCACGTTTTATATTCAAATCTAAAAGTTAACCGGAAAATAATTAAAATGTACACCTTTATGAATCCAAAGTTTCCGACCACAATTTGAAAAAAATTATGAATCTGAGAATTTTTTTAAAATTATTTTTACATGAATTAACAAAAAAAGTGAGATGACAATTACGTTTATATTACATTTGTCTAATAAAATATGTATGTGTGTGTGTTTTTTTTTTTCATTATCAGTAATTTTAGTTAGAAAAAAAGTAATTTTAGTTAGAAAAAGTAAGGTAAACATTTTGAAAACTTTTTTATGTTTCTCTCAAAATTTTTGTATTTAAAAATTATAAGTTTATTTCTAATAATAAAATTTTAATTCATTTTTCATCACTTTTCAAACACAGTTTTTAGTTTTCGGATCTGTTACGAAATATTACGTTTATTTTGATTTTATTGCAAAGCGGAAATAATTTGACCATCTGACAGAATATGCCGGAGGCCTGGGGATAAAAACTGTAAATACTCCCTAATTTTTGTGATTGTGTATGTACTTGGCAAGTGTCTTGCAATCATACTACACTCTGTCAATAATCTATGCACACGCCTCTGTGTCAAATGCCTTCATATTAAAGTCTGATATAAAAAATAAAAAAATTAGAGGAAAAAATCTTCTTTTAGAAAAAACATTTTACAATCTCACTTCACTGAGTTAGCAGTAAAATGGAAGAATGTATTGTCCCAAATTATGTGGTTTTACCATAGACATCCAAATTGATAGACTTGCCCTAACATGAAATCTGGTTACCATTTCGATGAGCTGTATATTGGCACCAGGAGGTGGCAGGTATGATGCCATAGTTTTGGTACCAGGAGGGTTCGAGACTGCTTTGAATAAACTACGAACTTGGACCGCCAAAGAAGGCACATTGAAATAACCAGACCCTGCCCAGAAATATAAAGTCTGTTAAAGTAGAGCAAAGGTTTGCAGCGCATTCCATTGTCGGTCTTTTCTGCGCTGGATATAAATGTTTATTTTTAAACAAACTGCCTGGCGTAGCACCGCCAAAAATGAATGAGGTGAGTAAATTATGGCACATTTGTAAAAGTGTCTAAGAAAATATTCAATTTTCGATCAAGCCTGAACTTTTTTTTTCCTGATTTGCGATTTGTGGTGAAGTTTTTTACGTCCCCCAACAATTCAACAAAGTGACATTTCAACATCACTTTAAAAAAAAATTAAAAAGTAGTCCAAAAATTTTCATCACTTTTAATGACTTCAAACGAGGTGTTGAAATTGCATGATTCTGAGTTATCCGGTCCGGTGTATTGTAAAAAGGACTAGTAGTTCGTAAGCAGATTTTATTTTCGAGGACCGAATGGTGTTATTAGAATGTGAGTTGCCTGTATATTGTTAAATTCATTTGACAAATCACAGAAAGGAGGGTGGTCACGCAGTCTCCCGCAATCCGCGCAAGTTGTTTTTATACTGTTTCCTCAGAGAGGCTTGTCTATCAATTGAATGTCTATGGTTTTTTCCATTTCAGTCAGTCAAATTTCCTGTTTAAATGTGTGCTAATATTTCCAGTGCATCATCTGACGGAACCGTGAAGGTCTGGTCCGTGAAGACGACGGAATGCAGCAACACCTTCCGACCCCTGGGCGCTGCGGAGCTGGCCGTCAACTCCTTGCACCTGGTGCCCAAGAACCCTGACCACTTTGTGGTGTGCAACCGGAGTAACACCATCGTTATCATGAACATGCAGGGACAGGTAATAAATACACTCTTTTGATGTAATGTACTTTCATCGAGGATTGTACAGGATATTCCATCTCAGCACAGACGATAGATAAAACCCTATATCAATATGATATTGACTAAATTCATCATCTATAGTCAGTTGGCGTTATTTCTAGCGTGGTCAACAATTAATATGAAATATTCCAAATCTCTCTCCAAATTCCAAATCAACAATTAATATGAAATATTCCAAATCTCACTACTTTTTTAATAATATTGTTCATTATGCAAATAACTGGCTTACATAATAACTGGCGATGAACTAACGAAGCTCTTAGAATTGAAAGAAATCATGTACTTGATCCGTAGACTTAATTAATTCATCTAAGACGCTATCAATTTATTCTGTTCAATCTTAGAGAAACGAAAGTGGTTCAAATATGACTAAAGACTCCATTAACTAATTAACTCCTGTTAAGTGTCAAAAACTACAAGCGAAGTGCCAAAGTATGTTAAAGTTAGTATATCAATTCAAAATTGTCAATTTATTGGAATTTTTAATTTTCCATAGCGGTTTTGTCGTTCAGGATCCGTAGACAGATCCGTCAATGTTGCCAGCATGTATCGATTTCTTATTTAATTAGTGTCAACAGTAAAACTGAGCTCGGGATATCGATATAAAATCGTCGGAAGTTAGGCCCATCATTCTGATAGTGTAAAGTTATCAATTTCCCTGTGCCATTCATGTTATCCTACTACCCTCCATACACCATATTTTACACTTATATCTGTCAAGTTACGTTTTATTTACATTGTGTAATTGTTTAGATAATAACTCGACGGCCTTCGTTGAGAATATGGAGAATTTCCTCAACTAAGAATACGGACATATTTAATTACACAATTAATTTATGTAATTTCACAATTATGTATATTATATAGAAATGTTTGTTTAATGAATAGCTACCTACTTCCCCACCTTCCTCTTCCACATCTCCAAGTAAATAGAATAATATTTGGATGATTTGTGATATGAAGTGCCGTTTTTGTGAAAAATCACGCAAGGGCGCTGTACAAATTTGTAATATATTTCTACTATCTTACTTCTAACTATAGACTAGACAAAACATTATAAATTTTGTATCCACCGGTTCTTCGATCAGTGATACAAAACTAGATGTACAATGCGCATTTGACCAATAAACACGATGCTGCCTAAAATTGTACATATATTTTATTTTTTTATTATTATTATTTTAATCTCTTCGCAGAAAATATACAGTACCATACTTACCTGTAAGGTACTTTCCCACCTTCCCTTCTCCACAACCTTTCAACTTCACAACATTTTATGATGTCATATTTTCACTAGACGGTTGGGAGCAATTGGGCCTCTTGTGTGTTATACATATATAGTTCTGCAGTATCCCTTTCACTATTCGCACAATAAATAAATTTAATATATATTTCTGTCCCCAGATAGTACGATCGTTCTCCACGGGTAAGCGCGAAGGCGGAGCACTGATGTGCGCTTGCCTGTCTCCGCGCGGGGAGTTTATCTACTGCGCCGGCGAAGACCTGGTGCTGTACTGCTTCTCCACCAGCTCTGGGAAGCTGGAAAGGACCCTCACTGTAAGTTTCATCGAGCATCGGAAAGCTAAATATTTAATAAAATGGCACTAAAACTCAAACTAAGATAAGCAGATTTGTGATAAGTTTATTATAATATCTGCCGAACTGATGTCTGCTTCAAACATTTCAGTAATTCAAATTGTTACTGATATAGCTGCCGATACTGTCGTCACTACCATTCGTCGATAATGGTCTTCCATTTCAACCAGCGATTATTATTATCCCACTCTAACTAACTAACCATTACGCCCTCAAATTTTACCGAAGATTAAAAAATAGCATAACTGCAGCTCCATAAATATAACCTTAAAAAATATGAAGTAATATCTAAAGAATGCATTGATGTAATATGTCGTATCGTTCATAATATTGCTTACGACTTACTGCAATTAAGCAGTTTTTACCCAATGGGATAAGACATGTAAGTTATTCGTAAAAACAAAGATCAATCGATTTTTCTTTGTTATGATATTTTGTCAGACGATGTGTTACCATCAATGTGGTGACATATGAAATATTATGGTTGCTCGGACGACGTAACTATTTTATAATAACGACATTTGTTGAAGGCTGTTGAAACTGCACACACAATTATATCAAAAAGTCAACAAATTTAACATAATTTTCTTCTTCCACAGGTTCACGAAAAATCCGTCATAGGACTGTCCCATCACCCTCACCAGAATCTCCTGGCCACCTACAGCGAAGACGGTCTGCTCAAACTGTGGAAACCTTAAACACCTCTCAACTCCTTCCTTACCTTTTCATAAGTGTGTGAACATTTTATATGTCATATCTTCCTTGACATTATCATTTAAAATATTTGTAACCTAATACACGGGGCTAACGCGGCACATGTGATCCATTGACGGTTATTCCTGTACTTGGAATTTGCGTTAAGTTTCAATTTAACGCATACTGTGTGTCAAAACTTGCCACGTAATGGAAAAGATTGCGTTGAAACGATCAGATTTATAAAGGTTTATAAGTGTAATTATGAACTAGTTGTACTATTGAGAGTTTCCCTAGTAGAAGGATGTGAAGTTTACATCCGACATACAGTAAGTATGTATCTTAATTATTATTATTTTTTTGTCAATAATTCATTTTTCAATTCATTACAGTAAAACTCTCTTGTAAGGTTTTTCAAGGAACCTGAAAAAAAATCCCAAAAAAAACCTTATATTATGCTGGTTTTTTTTTTCTTCAGTTTTTAGTGGTTTGAAAAAATAACTAACCTTAAATGTGGGTTTTACTGTAATCTATCTTTTCGGTGGTGACCTGACAGTTGATCCCCCGACAGTTGGCCCCCCTAAATTATAATTTTTTTAACATTACGAATTTTAAACCTGAAATCAACTTTAAAAATACCTTTAATAATAAGTTGATATCGATATCAAACAAATTTATTTAGTGTCGATTTTTTTTTACATATCGATTCGAACGCTTTTTGCCACAATATGGCATTATTCCAAAACCACGGATTGCTTTGCTGCCAAAATATGGCAAATATTCTCTAGATTCTTTAAAATGTTTTAAAATTAAAAAATTTACAATATTTTTTTTATAAATCCTACGAATTTGTGATAATAAAATAAAGATAGGTGAATTCATTGGCTATATAGAACTATAATCAGTTTGTATGTCTCCATATTCAAATTCGGATGTACGATTTTTTTAATGTGGGTGAAAAAATTTCCTTTAGCAATCTGAGAAAAAAGTTTTAAATTGCTCTGTTGCTCCAGTGGTTATACACTGGTATATAGTACTGATTAACAGTATATAGGCAAGAAGTTTTTTTCTGGACGCATTTGAATGAAAATATGTTTTATTCTTTTGTTATTCGGCGGTACATCCTCTCCGCACACCCCTTATATATTTTGTTAAAGTAGGTATGCCGCATTTTCCCTAAACCGACTGCATATTGTGTATAAGTATGCCGGGGGGCCAACTGTCAGGGGATCTATTGTCATGAAACTCTTTTCGGCACCTCTTTGCTTCAGTCCTTTTAAAGTATAAAATAAAACACTAAACAATAAAATAAATTTAGCATATCTTGCACATACATTTTGTATGGTTATCATTTCACATTTCAAGTTCTCATTGCCCCATAATTATTTCTTTTTTCCCATTTTATAATGCCTAATTTAGTATAAAAACTTTTATTTGCTTGTGAGTTTAATATATTTCCACTGCTGAGAGCTTCATTTTAACCTCTCTTTCTGTTATGTGTTGTTTATGAGTGAAAGGTTACGATCTATCTATCTGCGGTATGCACAGAATAAATTTTTTTTTAAAAAAAGCAATGTGAAAAGTCTGGCCAATCAGGCCTTAAATTTCAAATACAAAACTGTGTTTTATCATTTTGGAATTCAAATGAGATGGCGATACGCAATGTCAGGAAAATGTAAGAGAGACAGGCTTTTTTAAATGAGCTGGAACCAAAAGACATTGGTTCCCATTAAAATCTACATGGAAGTCACTTCTAGTGTGAATGTATTAACAATTCAGTGGTGGCAACTTTTACTTGTGGTTTTGTTAAATGATTTATATATATTGGCCGTTTTACTGGTACATAATATGTATTGATTGCTTTATATTACGTTGGGTAAGTGCTTCAGATACTACCCAATGTTAAAGGGGCTTTACAATACAATATGTACTAATATTAGTCAATTAATCAACTGTAAGATGACAATCTCCGACATAATCTTCTGTTCTTGTGTGTATATAATTTAATGACAAATGAAATAAAAATGATTAATAAATCTTTTTTTGATAAAGTGTTATTTATTTATTTAATTTTTAGAAGGTATTTCACCACCTGTCAGTAGGCTGCCAATTAGCGCTACTCTTCGAGTAACGTAATAAATTATCTCTTCACCACCGCTGAGTAATGTCTGTCTGTTTTTACTGCCGTGTTTAAAGTTACTCAAGAGGTTACTCAGATCCGGTGAAATACCTCCGAAGGAGGTAAGAATCAAATAAACGTGTTCACATTAAAGGTGGTAAGATGTGCCGAGAAACAATTTATTTATATGTGTTTGCCGCACAATTTCTAATTGCCTGAAGGCAGTGGGTACTATGGCATTTCCTATTTGGGGAATGTTTGAAGAAATTGGAAAGAGGGAGAAGGTTACAAAGTACCTGACTACTCAGATCTAGTCACTAAACAAAGCTATTTCAAGCCACATTTTGATTCTAAATGGTGGTGATAGTAGTTATAAAAATCTATAAATCTCTACACTTTTTGAGGAGCTGCCTAATATTTGTCAAAAACCATTAAATTAAGCTGAAAAGCCAAAATCTTTCATCTAGTTAAATTCATTAAAATTCATTGAATCTTTATAACCTTCCCCACCTTATTTTGCAATGACAAAAAGGAGATCCAATTTAAATAAAACATATCTAATTAGTATATTGTTAATAATATTTATTAAAAATCACTATTTGGGGCCGCAATCATAAAATGAATGGACATTAAAATACATACATAGAAAATTCATAAATTTACAAGTCGTTTATTATAATATAACCTTTAAATTAAATCATATAATTTACTTTCTCGTCAACGGTAATAATAAGATTTATGACAAATCTGTACATCAAAAATCAAGGACCATCACAGACATTGAGTCAATGCAGAGATATCTGTTGAATTTTGAAAAATTTTGACAATCAAATGCAATGTTTGTTTTACAATTTAGACCTTTGACTTCCGAGGTACAGATTTTAATACATATTCCTATTCTCTTTTTTTTCAGCAAAAATGTTTTACACAGCAAAAGACAAGTATTTCACTAGATATTAATATTTGCTTGACATTGCTCCTTTCATTCACAGAGAATCAATATTATTAGCTATAAAAATATATTCAATTAACTTATTTTTAAAAAAATAATCAAGGGTTCTTTGTGTTTAATTCATACATAATTTATGAGAACATTAATTCCGCAAGCAGAATTTTACCATTATTTTTTATGCAAATGCAAGAGTGCCTCTGTCCAGAGAGACTGCTCCAGAACCAGTGAGACCAAAGCACCCCCAACTGAATGATTTTGTTGTGCTGAAGGAAATATAGGAGTGTGGAAATGTAAGAGGGGAAGAAGATGGAAATTAAAAGTTGAAGAAGAGTCCCAACTGTCCGGTGCCAGTGAAACTATGGTATCCCCAATTAGGATATGTTGTGAGGACGAAGGGAGTGGGGAGGGGAAGGTGGTAAGGAATACGAGGAAGAGTACCTGGCTATTCAGATCTTGTCACCAAAACGACTAAAGTCATTTGAAGCAACATTTAGATTCTGAATGTTGATGTTTCGACAGGGCGATACTAAGTCTACAGTTCTGACCCATACTCATAACGCCTTGTTATTTAACTCATGTTTACATTTTAGAAGGATAAATCAAAATATTTCATAACAAAATTACATTACAATAATAATTGACAAATTAACAGCACCATGGGAATCTCATATTTCTGTTTTTTGTCATTTTTGTTAGTATCAATATTATGCAATCAACGTTTACGCAACGAACCCACGCTTGTAGCTTAAATTATTTGCGCACAACAAAACAGAATTCGCTTGTATTAGTACTGGCAACAAGCCAAACCTGTCGACATCTAAAATATTAATAAATAGTTGTGTTAAAACATAACGTTATTGTTTTTCATTCAATTTATAATGTGATAATGAAGTGATTGGTACCTTTGAAGATAAATTGCATAATAGAATCAGATTTTCGCGAATACGTTGATAATTAATCTAACCTTCCGATAAAAGGACAATGAATAAGGCATAGAAGTCAACTTTCAAAATAAATATTAGTCCATTAACCAGATTAATATAAATTTAACACTATTTTCAGCTATTAAAATGTTTAATATAATATAATAACTATTAAATCTATGTTTGTAGAATATTTCAAAAAAGCTCTTGCATTTGTTTACGACTGTGTATTTTATAATAATTGTTTGAAAGTATGTACAGATTATATATTATATTTATGTGTTCCTTGATAACTCAGAATTAACCCAACTCAACACCTCTTTGAAGTAATCAAAAGCTATGAAAAAAAATAATTGAAAAATAGCCCACAACCTAACCTAACGTAACCTATTTAACCACAATTCCTTTGACTTTTCAAAGGAGGTGTTGAGTTGAATTGGTTCTGAGTTATCCGGTCACCATTTTTACGATAAATGGTACAGTCAATTCTGTTCTTAAATGGTATAATTTTTTTTTACTGTTTTGAAATAGCGTGTTCCACAAAACGTAATGGTAATTAATACATATTGACGCTGGAAGGAAAAATGGCTAAAGCCCAACGTGCTGTGACATTAAAGATGAACCTACACAATAAACTATATTGCTTGTGTTCATCAAATCTTGTTTTCTAGAGTTTCCCAGAACATGTGGGAAACTCTAGAAAACTTACTTGATTTGATTAAGCACAAACATAGATAGAGGTTATTGTGTAGGTTCATCTTTAATGTCACAGCAGGGTGGCGCTTTAGCCATTTTTCCTTTTCAGTGTCGATATATGTATATCTGTACTATGAATGGAGTTAGAACAGAATCAAACTGAGATAGAATTGAAAAGATGAAAATGATTCTGTGCCAAACAAGTTAAAATGGATGCGTTTATTGACTGACAGACATATTATACATTATACAATGGAACTTATCTCCCATTTAATAACAGAATTGACCTCTGGTTGGCCGTATGATCACCGATGACCGCTGGTTTTTGGAAGCGATTTTGTCCTTTATGTATAAAGAAATTGTATCAAGAACAAGGTCAGAATCGATACGTTTTTAGATTTTCACGGCCAAAAACATTTTCGTTGTTTGTTTTTGGGGTGTTATGCCGCTTTCCGCTACCTCATTCTTTAGCCGACGTTTCGGACAGCGTTGCAGTGTCCATCATCAGGGCAGATCCGACGATGTGGCCGGATCTGCCCTGATGATGGACACTGCAACGCTGTCCGAAACGTCGGCTAAAGAGGAAGGTAGCGCAACACGGCATAACACCCCAAAAACAAACAACGAAAAAAAGGTCAGAATCGCTTGGGCCATTCTCGTTCTTGACGTAACGAAATACTGCATAGCGTCTAGCCTCTCGGAATAATTTTAATAAATTGTCGATGACGCGGCGGGCAAGAAAGATGGTCGACAAAATTACCACCGCGTCAAAATATGGACGGAGTTGGTTTAGAAACTCTATATTCTTTCATTGTTTTTGATATAACTTCATTGTCGAAAGAATAGATTTCAGGTATTATCAGAAAAATCATTTTATTACATTATTTTCAAGTAATTTTTTGTAATATATCACAAAAGAAATGTTATAAATATTGAATTCGTATGAAATGTTAAATTTCTTACGTCGTAATGAAAAAATATATTTTTTCCATGCTGGCCTTCAAAAAGTAGACTAAACTACTAAAACCTTCATTGTAACAAAAATTACATTATGCCACATAAATTAGTAAATATGTGCATATTATATATATAACTATATGAAGACAACACGTAGTAATGTACTTGAGACATACCCTGGGTAGGAATATAATCTTTAATATTAGTCGAATAGACTGAGATCTTAGAGTAATTCTGGGAAGGATTTTCATAAATCACTAGTATAAAAATTGAACAATTGATATGAAGAGAATAAGGCACAGCTCGGCTTCCACCTGAGCGTCCTTAAGGTAATTTTTCACAAAAACGGCGCTATAAAAATTATTCAATTATTATTATAAGAAAATTACAAAAATAACAATTAATATAATCATATTTATTTGAGATCTTTAACATTTATGAATTGTGTTTACTAATGATGTTTACATATCGTTGCTGGAAAGGAAAAATGGCCATACAGCTGCGACATTTAAGATGAACCTACACAAAAAGCTTTATTTATTGTTTGTGCTTGTGTTCATCAAATCAAGTTTTCTAGAGTTTCCAAGAGCAATTGAGGAGCTCTAGAAAATTTAATTTGATGAACACAAGCACAAACAAACAATATAATTTATTGTGTCGGTTCTTCTTTATAACAGTTTTCTTTATCTCTGTGACAACTGTATGGAACTTTAGCCATTTTTCCTTTCCAGCGTCGCTGTATATAAATTCTTTGAGCCATTTGAACAAATATTCTATCAAATTTGAAACCATTGGAACACACATTGTGTCAATACGGAACAAATAATGTGTTTGATTATGAAGTGATTCAAATGGTTCCAAATCTGGCACAATGATTTCAAAAAGCTATGTAATATTATATAGTTTTTTTGGATACATTGGGTCAGATTTGGAACCATTTGAACAAATTTTGCATACAATTTTAACCATTGGTAAATACAATATTGTAAATTTTGAAATCAAAAAAACATTGTGTAATATTTGGAACCGTTGTGACAAACATGGTACACATTATATTTGAAATCATTGGAACATACAGCATGTTAAATTTTAAACCGTTGCAACAAACAAGGCATCAAATATATAACCATAGATACAATCCTTGTGTCAGATTTGGAACCGAAGAAACAAACGTTGTGTCAAATTTTAAACTGTTGGAAGAAAAATTGCTTCAAATTTAAAACCATTAGAACAACATTGGTTCAAATTTTAAACCATTGTCACAAAATAATATTGTGTCAAAATTGAAACCGTTGTAACGAACAAGGCATCAAATATGTAACCACTGAAACAATCATTGTGTCAGATTTGAAACCATTCAAACAAACATTGTGTCAGATTTGGAACCATTCAAACAAACATTTTGTCAGATTTGGAACCATTCAAACAAACATTGTATCAGATTTGGAACCATTGAAACAAATATTGTGTCAGATTAGGAACCATTGAAACAAACATTGTGTCAGATTTGGAACCATTCAAAAAAACATTGTGTCATATTTGGAACCATTTGTACAAACATTTTTAGAAAGATTAAAAACATCTTCGAAAGCTTGAAACATTTAACAATAATGTTAAATGAGCATTTTATAGCATTTATAACATTAAATTTCATCACAAAGGGGCTAGTTTACAATCTCAGCTGGATAGAGAGGAAGAGGTTAGGGCTAATTCTGGTAACGATGGACGGACAAACTTCACATCTTGGAAGTAGTGATGCGAGAGTGCGTTTCGGGCTGAAACTCGTTTACTCGGGTCGTAGGTCATTAATTTCTGGAAACAAAAGAAAAAATATATATATATTAACATTTTTTTTATATATGAATACCTCACAAGATTCCCAACTGCTCCCGTCTGGAATCAGTGAGACTATGGCATCGCCAATTGGGGTATGTTGTGAGACTGAAGGTAATGGGGAGGGAAAGGTGGTGGGGAGGGAAAGGTGGTGGGGAGTACCTGGCTATTGTGATCTGATCAACACGGTTAAAGTAATTTCAAGCACTGTTTCAAATCTGACTGGTGGTCTTACACTAGGGCTATGATATTGAGAGTATCTTCAACTATGGAACGTGATGCAAATATACTATATATTGTTTTAAATGAATAAATTGTAAATTAACACAAATTAATCAAATAAAATGTATTTTTGCTCACCCATATTTTAACTCATGACCTTCGGATTGCTAGTTAAGAGCCTTACCCCTCGAGTACGGAGGATGTCATATCGGCTTGTAACCAGTGGAACTTTGACATCTCCAATTTAGAGTAGATTGTAATAAAATTATGATATCTACCAAGTTCCCAGACTATCTACCCATTTAAGGCTCCAAAGACTAAGATGGGCCGGACATGTCCACCGAATGCCAAGCTTACAAGTAATGGATGCAAGAGGACTATTCCATGTTGCAGATTGGAAAACGATGACCTCGGACAGGGCAGTGGAGGCTCATGTTGAAGGAGGTAAAGGCAAGAAATGGCCTGTAGCGCCATTGAAGAAGAAGTAATCAAATTATGAAAACGGGAAAGGAAGGTCACGAAGTAGTAATGGGGGTGTATTTCTAGCGAGGGAAAGAAACCAGTCTGCGAGAAACAAGGAAACCTCAGATAGTCAAACTATCTTACCAAGAACAGGTCCTGAGCATCGGAGGAGAGCTGCGGCACCACCTGCTGAAGGGGTGTGGGTTTCCAGCGGGGGAACATAGCCTTGTAGTCAGGCAGCTGCGAGATGCCGGGCCAGGAGATCTCGTCAGGAGTTCCCATGGTGCGGAAGATCCGGAACAGCTGATCAATCTCACTATCTCCGGGGAAGAGGGTGCGCTTCGTTAACTGGAAAATAAATAATATAATAATTCATTTTAAAAACATTGCAAAATTATTATTTCAAATGGTTTTTAAAATACAGATAAGGAAACCAATAAGTACCTTATGAATAAATGCGCTCCAAACCCAACACAACTGACAAGCAACCATTAAGCGCCTGTCAGTCGTGCAAACCAAAACACATCAGCATAGAAATTTAACAATAGGTGACACACAATTGTTTGAAAAATGTGTGTACTTCATATAGTTTAGGAGGGGGAAAGGTAGGGAAGGTAGAAGAGGAACACGGTGAGGAAGTGGGGTTCGCGGGATGGGGGACGTGGGAGGGTGGAAGATGGGAAAGGTGGAAGGGGAATGCGGGAGGAAAAGGGCGGGCGGGAGAAGAATGGGAAAGTTCACGCAGGGAAAAATATTTTATTTCTTTATGTGACAGAGCAACGCATACCGGGTTCTCGGTAGTAAATAAATAAAAATTATCACCATCTCTGCGAAGATGCACGCCAAACTCCACACATCAATGGCGGTGGAATAGAACTTAGAGCCAAGCAGTATCTCAGGCGCCCGGTACCACAGCGTGACGACCTCGTGCGTGTAGATCCGAACCGGGATCCCAAAGGCCCGAGCCAGCCCGAAGTCGGCCAACTTGATGTGTCCCTGCGCGTCCACCAGCAGGTTCTGAGGCTTCAGGTCACGATGAAGGATGCGGTGCGAATGGCAGAACGCGATACCGCCCAGCAGTTGGAAAAGGTAGCTCTGGAAAAGAATTTGGTAATTGGTAACCATAGAAGTCACTGAAAACTTATCCAAAACATAGTCCCCTTCAGACAGGATCTCCCTAGTGAGGAGGACTACGATTATAATGCCCGCAACGAGATCTGACAAATCAGGGCATAACTGCTAGGTCACGAAATGTAGCAATCCACTTGGGGTGGTGAATTATTTTCTTAAAATGAGGACCTTTTGCTCACTACCATATTATATTCACCCATATTTATTATAGGAGATTCTAACGCAGATCCGAGGTCTCTTTTTGGAAGTGAACTAGCAATTTTATTATTTATATTTTTCTCTGTATGTTGTCTATTGAGATTGTACTATACTTCTTATCTTTCTGGATTAAAAACTTAAATAAATAAGAAATACACTTGCCATCATAATAATATTATGCGTAAATAAATAAATAAATTGAAGAAAACAGATATAGTAGATGAAAAAATGTCTGCTTTGAGGTTTTCATTTAAGACCACATATAAAATTACAATTTTTTCTCTGAATTGGAAGTTCAACGATTTATACAGTAGGTATATTGATACTAATTTATTGTTAATTGACATGCCTTCTAGTAAGAAAGAAAATTATACAATGTATTCAGCCTATTGGACTACGAAAAACTCTTTACATATACAAACCCAAGTAATTTTAGAAAACCTAATATTGAACACGCTTATGAATATTAAAAGAAATTATATAAATATGGAATTAAATTGTGGACAAACCTTGACTAGTTCCTGATCGAGGGAGGCTTTTCTGCAGTCCATGAACTTCTTTAAATCCATGTGTAAAAATTCAAACACCAGGTATAATTTCTTCTCAGCATAAACTACGTCGAGAAGTTGAACCACCGCTGGATGGGTCAATTCCTTCAGGAGGGATATTTCTCTGATGGCTGTGGACGGTACTCCTTCAGGTTCACTGAAAATTTTCATAAATCCACGTAAATACAAAGAAAACAACTTGAAGTCGTCACATCATCTAAAACTCCAAAAGTTATTTTTAAAACGTGTTTACAAAAAATCACACACTTAGATTGGAGTAAAACCTTCAGAAAAGGGAAGCACAATCTTTGCATATAATTATAAATGAATTTCACGGCTAAAATGAGTAAAATAAAACAATATAGATACCATTTATCCACACATCAACAAAAACACCAAAGACCATTTTTAAATCGCGATTACAAAAAAATGTACAATCGGAATGAAGCGAAACTTTTAGAAATAAGAAGCACGATATTTAAATATACTTCTAAACCATTTGCACGTCTAAAATGATTAAAATATCACAATAAAGAGAAATTATCCACATAGTCAGCTGTCAAGATTTTCGCGCCAAAACTTACTTCTCTAGTTTAATTTTCTTGAGGGCTATCTCCCTTCCCGTGATGGTGTCTTTGGCCCTGTACACCACTCCGTAGGTTCCCTCTCCTATCTTCTCGATAGTTTTGAACTTTTCCATTTTCCATTGGCTGCGGATATTTGTTTTTAACAAATAACGAGTGCCAACCACCCCAAGGAAATTAATGAAGTCGCGGTCCGTTACATTGGCAAAGCCGGCACGAAAAATGAAAAAAGTGGGGGCCGGAAACAGATGATCCTTTTGTGTTTTGTGTTGTGGATGCCCTGGAAAATGTTGCTATCATTTAAAAATTACCCTAACATAAGGTAAATAAGTGCATGTTTGAATCCCGTGCATCCCGTGAATCAATGTATATAGTGCACACAACTTTGATGCCGACCTTATTCACACGATCCATTCTCGAGCAGGTAGTCATTTTACCGACTAAGCGAAAGAGAAAGATGCGTAAAACATACATGCGAAAGCGGACATTTCGCTTTTCTGACCTTAAACTCGCCTATTGAGACGATTTCTGTATCAATAGAACTGCAGGTTGGTATTATATTTTGGCATTTACTATACAGTTAGACACGGCACTCGATGCTCGAAATGACTCCGATGGTTGCCGAAGGGATCTTTCCCGAAACTTTGATTTAATGCTTATTACTTACTGAAATTCCTGTGTTTTAAAATTCGTGAACATTTTATTTCGCCCTTTTAATTATTTTTTTCAATTCTTCACTCCACTTTAATTTTTTATTTTATTGCATTTTAAAGGCACGGAACCATTTAATAAATCAAAAAGGTGTTTGGTTTTCACCATCCTCTTGATAGCTTATACATAAGATAAAGCATTTTTCGTTTTACAATTTATTCATAAAGTCCGAGTTAACTATTCGGTACTCGAATCTATAAATAGTGGCTATATACCGAATAAGTTAGCCGAGTTTTCTACCTAGTGCGAGTATTTATTTGTTTATTTTGTACGTTATCCTAAGGATAAGCTAGCAAAAACGATGGTGAAATACCCCCTAAATTAGAGGCTGTGACTAAACAAATCGGTCATCAAATTAACATCATGTGGATTTCGATTTTCGAGTCCATTGAATTGGGTGGGAGGTTTATTTATGATGGCAACACTTTACCGAAATTTTTAGGTTATCACCTGTCAGATTTTTCAATATTTTCTTCAGCCGATATATGGCCGGTGTTCAATTCAAGTTTTGTGATACGAGTGACAAAACCAGCATAGATTATCGATTTATTTCATAGCATGGCATTAGTTTTACGCCAAATCAATTGTTTGAGAAGTAAGTTCTTCATTTACCGGACAATAATGACCTCCGAATCGAGGGTCCAGAAGGTAATGGAGGATCTGCAGAAGAATCCTTATTTCGACAAATATGCGAATAAAATAGCCACTTTGCAGAAAAATGCACCTGAAGAATTCATGGAAAGAATCGAGGTAAAACATAAAGAACTGGAGAAGCTAAAAGAAGAAAAAGTCCCCACAAAGTAAGTAATCACAACTTTTCCTGGGAAATTGTACCATATTTTTAGTTAATCGGAAACTCATGATTATAACCCTAGAGGGTACTGGTCTCCTCTTGAAAAATACCTGCACTACTTCCAGCCAATCTTCTACTGTTTCCCTCCAGTTCTTACTCACTAAGACTGCGACAGTCACCTCGACTCCATCTAACCATCGTAAGTTAGGACTTCCCAATGCTCCTCTGCCCTGCAGGTTATTTATAGAAAAGTCTCATTAATAGTCGGCTTCCATTCTTGCTACATGTCCTACCTAGCCTTGCATCCCAGTTTTACAAATCTTGTTATTGTTGGCTGTTCAAACAATTGAATAACTCGTGGTTGAATGTCATCTGCCAGTCACCATTTTCTTAGTCATTAGTATATCAATTAAAAATGAATCTGTTAAACATTTTTCAGACGTTATGAGTCAGTTTTGAAGCCAAAGAAGCCATTGAAAGACAAAATATCTCCTGTCAACAAGAAATTGGAGGACATCTTTAAAATAGAGTTGGCCAAAGACAAGAGTGCTGAGGAAATGAGAGATATTTGGGTCAAGTACCACATCCAGAAGGACGTAATAGCGGCCACCATTCCCGTGGATGTTTATAAGAAAATGACTGAAAGAGTTAGGAAATATCCCACTTTCCTCTTCCCACTACCGAGATCGCAAGGATATGAGTTTATCATGAGCCAGACTACAGGAAATGAAGTTCATCTTACTACTCTCCTTTGTTACCAGGTATATTTTTACCTATTTTTTATCTTTGTTTTTTTCTGCATACCTATGTTAAAAATTCTTATGAAGAAGTGCATTGCCTTGGATAGACAAAGAAAGTTATTTTTCCTAAAGTATAGTGATATATTTCTTTAATTGTTTACAGGTTCACAAAGAAAATGCCCCAGAATGTCTCACAATAGTACACTATGAAGAATTAGCTGAAGAAAAGGGAATTGTCCTAATGAGGGGAGAATATGATAAGGTACCTACTTTTAAATGATGTTATAAGAAATTGTTTGCTTTTGAAGTATTTTTCATATTGGCAACTTTACTTTTAATTATTTTTTAACACAACAAAAATAATCTTAAATTGACTATGTACTTACTTTCTAATTATTTTTCATACTAGCAACTTTTTTTAAAAAATTTGAAAAATTCCTATTACTATAATAAATTATAAATGAAAAATGTTGCTGGTGCAATGATTGAGGAGTAAACTTAAAGGTGGGAACCTGACATATTTATCCACTCAGCACCTAATATATGTTTGTATTCTTTTTAGAATGTTTTGGATGCCAAGGAGGCGCAATGTTTGGCCAATCAGTTCCAAATGTACTACGGACAGGATCATGCCGCTAAAATGGAACTCTTGGATACTTTTACAACCAAGCCTGAGAACTTCTCACATAATAATCTTATTTCAGAATTAGAGAAATTGACTATTGGATAAAATAGAAATCATAAAGTCTTATTGTAAATATAAAATAGTTGAAGGTTCGCAAAAACGCATTTGTTTGAATTTTCCATAGTAGTGATTGTGAAAATGTCTAAATACAATTTTGTTGGAAAATAAATAGCTTTTAAAGGGGAAGTGTATTTTTATTTATAAGTGTGTGTGTACAATATTTTTATGCTGCAAATTATTTTTTAAATATTCATTTGTAATTTTAGGTCAAATTATATATTATTAACCGGATTTGAGTCAAACACATTGCTATTCAACATCGGAGAAGAAATAATTATTTTTTTTTTGAATAAAGAAGATTACATTGTATTCGTATCGTATTGTTTTTTTCTCTCGCTAATAACAATAATAAGTAAGAGTAAGTAAGAAGGAGGACTATCGAAAGTTTATATATGTAATATGTATACATACACCATTACTTGCAATCTGTGTGTGTTGTTCACCTCATCTCTCCTATTTATGAGTGTGAATATGACATTTCCAAGGAGAAGGGTTCAACATATTCAATAGAAAGGGTATTCCAAATTTTGATATTTTTCTATGGCTCTGTTCATTCACAGAATGCCGAATATTTGTTCAAATGTAATTTTTTTGGACACTTTCGAAACCGATTCAAAGGATAATATGTCGTTTTCTTCACTCTCCTGAACAATTTGTTTCATGTCACATTTGCAGTATTGCATTTTTAACCGCTTGGGCACATAAGCTTGTTTTCACGACAATTTAACGTAGGTAGACATAGGAATGACGTATGCCCCGTACCTGTCTGATTAACGACTATTTGATTGACCTAATTCCACAGAAAATCTTTTTCTGAATTACTGGAATTTTTCATGATGTCTTTTCACTATTACTAATCACAGTTTACCCGCCGAGGAAAAAAAACAGGTTCCGGAGTGTCCTCCACCTCGTGAACTGAAAACATATCGTCATTATGAATAATATCATAAATTGAGTGTTGTTTCCTCGTATTATCTTCCGGAGAAATATTTTCAACTACTTTGTTTATACTAAAATTATAACTGCTATGTCTTGGTTGAGGTGTGTGACTCCTCCTTGCGGCTCTTGGTATAAATAATTCCTCTGGGGAAGAATGGTTCATGTCTTCTACCAGTATATTGTTGTGTGATAAGCTTCTACTGTTTGAATACAGTTTAGTAATAGACTCCATGTATTTAGAAGTAGAAGCTGCAGATTCAGGAGCACGGCATTGTTTATGATATAGTGAGTCCATATGATAATGAATATTATCACGTTTTGTATTGGTAAAATGATTTGTGTTATGTCCATTCACTCTTTTCAAATATTGCATCGGGTTTAGAAGTATTGGAACATGTTCTGCCTCGACATAAGGTGAACTTTTGATGGTTGAACAATTTTTCTGAAAACTATTATTACGAGTTTCATTTTCCACATGAGAAGATCTGGAGTAAACATCATCGAGGAACCTCTTCAAATTATTTTCATTATCACTTGTTTTCGATGGCAGATATTTTTTCAGTTCTTCGGGAACTTTTTTAGCAAACTCCTCATACATTTTAGTATAGTGCTCCTGCATTTTTATTTCTTTTTTGGGTAATTTACAATTTTTTTTCAAAGCAGCCGGTTGAAATTTGTTTTTAGAAGTTGTGTCTTTTTTAGGGTTTGGTGAAAATTTGATTGGACTGATGTGACAAACGGAATTGTCGCGCATGATCTTTTGCGGTATAGATTTGAAAATAGGTGATACAGGTTTTATATCAATAATTTGAATGTCTGGAAAATTGCCACTATCGCATTTGTCAGCTATTGAAATCAGTGTCGTTTCTTTACCGTATGTTGTTTCATCCCTGTTCAATATTTTATGATTGCTTATATGCTTAATAGTTTCAGTTGTTTTAAACATATTTTCAGGTCTGCCATTAGCTAAATCAATTATTTTGTTTAAATTTCCTTCAGAGCGAGCCTTGAATTCTTCTGATAAACCAACCCTTGAAATTGTTTCTGATCTGGCTCCTTTAGCGAAGAATCCATGCTTTATATTCATTCTATCTTTTGTTAGGCTTTTAATTTTGAGGTTATTGGTAATATTAGTTGATTTACTCCCATCTTCATTGTTTTTCTTGGATTTATGAAATAATTCATGTTTTCCACCAAGAGGAGCATTTTCCTTATTTTCTGATTTTGTTTTCTGTCTCAGTTTGTCCAAACTTTTTTTTGTTTTTCTTTTGCGGACTTTGCAATACCTTTTTTCGGGCGATAGTACATCCATCTTATGATCTTAATAAAAATTATTAGTGATTTATGGTTTTGTCAAAATTATTTGACATCTTTGAAACAACCGCCACTGCCGTCGGGCGACGGGCGCGTTCCAATATGTTCCGGAAAAAGATCAAGGGTGGAAAAAGGTACCTACTTTTAAAATGGTAATGACAGAACAATCCAACACAATAATATTTTCGAAAAAAAAATATGTACATATACCGTTTGCCAAAATATTATAAAACCAATCGAAATATTGGGAATTTCAAAATTAAATTAGAGAGTAAATTCAATCAAGACGTTCCGATATGAGCTTACAATCATAAAACACGAAGCAACCCCACAAATGCAGAGCTTTTCCGAGCACCTTGCTCGCAGCGGAAAAGCTTCGAACGAAACAAACTGATGGTAAATGGGGAGCTGTCAAACGCGCTCTTGATTAGAGGGATGAAAAATTATTGACAAATTTAGTCATTTAAAATTTATCCATGAAGCACAAATACAGGATAAAATGGCAAATTAGGTCTTTACCGAAAATGTGGGATATTTAACCCGCCTAATGAGTATTCATAAGGTTAGTATTTTTAGTTTATTGCACCATGCATCATTTAATTTTACAAACAAAAATATTATATTCTTCGGTTGTATTATATTATTTTCACTTGAATTGAAACTTTCTTAGTTTATTATACATTTGTTTTCCATATTCACGTTAGTTCTTCTAGTATGCCTGTTACTTTTTGAATTAAATCCCTTCGTACATGTACTTGGAAAATTACATTGAAGTAATGTAGGTACTCACTAGGTTACATAGTCAAATCGGGCAAATAATCTCTAATTCATTGTAGTTACTTTCAACACAAAAACGTAAAGTGTAACTATTTTAAAGACAGGATAAGATAAACTGTCATTTGCTTGTTTCTCTCATAACATCCCATATTTTCAATATTCAATTCTATATGTGATATTATAGGTTAGCTGTATTACATTGTAGTTGGAAGTTTGAATGATTGTTTTGTCAGATAACTAATATTAAAATTCGAAGGTTCGAGCACCATATTTGTTATGTGTATGTATATGTAGGTACTGCACTTAACTTGTGATCTGAGGTAGGTACTGTTTTTATTGCTTAATTTGTATTGATATTTGCAGGTATGGGTAAGGGAGATTCGCTATGTTGGAGCCAGAAGTTGGGCAGTGCGACTCGGTGCTGTTGAGTCCCTTATCAGAAGATGCCTTCATACACAATATTCACATCCGCTTTAAAAGAGATATTATCTACGTAAGTGCACAAAAACCAATTCTATTACAGTGATTTTTTTTAGACAAAATAAAGTACTAAAAGAAATTCTGGTTAAATGGTTAAATGTCGCATTGTCCAATGCATTGACTAAAAAAGACAATCTGGAAGCCCTGACAGCCCATTATTTATTCATTTTTGGCAAAAATACACAAGATACAGTAGAGTCCCACTTCTGCGGAGCCATTTATCTATGGCATCTCTAATTTTTAGTGTCTTTGCTGACGAGGCAACTGATAAAAAAACTGGCTATCCTGTGTATGTCAAAGTGATGGCCCGCACACTACACAATTTCTCAAAAACCCGTTGTCAATGGCAACGCAAGCAGTGAGGCGCTCCGCTGACGAGGCAACTGAAACCAAACTAAAACCGGCTGGTTTCTATGTCTTGATTGGTCAAAAAGCTTGTTTAACCATAGACGATGAACAATCAGCTGACAGCTTGCAACTAGCAACGGCCGGCCACGGCAATCAGCAGTACGAGTCGCGAGTCATCGCTCGCGTTACCATTGACAACGGGTTTTTAAGTGATTGTGAGTGTGCGGGCCATCACATTATCATACAAAGACAATTGCCAGTTGACAGTTTTCAGTTGCCTCAGTGAACGGATCGACTGCTAGTTGTCGTGGCTGGCCGTTGCCAGTTTACTCGGTTGCCATGGTTGCGCCAGTTTTGTTGTCAGTTTTATAGTTTTTTTGGTTTTTTTCAATTTGACAGCGACAGATGACTGCGATGACAGCTGATTTTTCTTCGTCTAATCAAACAAGCTGAAATAATTACAGAAATCGTAAAATTGAGTAGATCCGTGATAAAGTTTGGTTGGAAACCATAGCAATCAGCCAGTTTTAGTTTGGTTTCAGTTTCTCCGGTGGGCGGATCGCCTTAAAATGAAATTAAACTGAAATAATCATAGGAGGGGATGAATAAGTGGCAGGACAGTTGGGAAGTACCTGGTTATTCAGATTTGCCTAGTAAATATGTCATCTATGTAAATTTAATACTGCATAAGAGCCAATAATTTAAAAAAATTGTGCTTTCAGTTGAACAGCCCAAGTCGCATTGATTGGTGCTTTCAAATTGCGGAATTAACCAATAGACTACTTGTTTAAAGTCAATACCCAGCCAATAAGCAAGCAAGGGTGCTTATATCCTGAGATAGTTTTTTTGTCCCTCCTGAACATTTTTATAAATGATTCCTCCGCAGTATTGGACGTACACCAACATTGATATCACCAACCAATTGGAGCAAAATTTTGATTCTGAATAGTAGTACCTGGGCCATACTGAGTGTATATATCACTCTGTAAATAAATCTTTTTCAGGTTTATTTATTTTTCATATAACCCTTATATTAGCTTCACACAGGCCTTGATAAAAAAAAATCCCTCAGGGCCTATGTTATCTTTGGAGATGCTGTGTGGAAGGTATTTTTAGGGAAAGGAAGTTCTGGGAAGGAAAAAAGTATGAGAGTTGGGTAGGAATCTGGGGTCAGTGTGTTCAGGAGTAACGGACGTATGATTCCATCCCCCCACTGCGGTGTAAGGCGTTGGGATGTGATAGGTTTAATGTGACTCGTACAAAACATCTTGAACCTACCAATCGGTGCAGATTTGAAAGTTTCCGACAACTTATTGTGATAATTCATCCCTTTGTATAGTAAACTACGTTATGTCTGTGAATGTCCTTTTGTATAATTTTATTTGAAAAGTATTTTGGTAACAGGTTATTTATTATTTTATGTATAAATGGTGGACTGAACGCCGTTGGCGCCAACAAAAAGCTGTCCAAAGAAGCGAAGCTAGTAGTCCACAATGGAGTGCTGGTACCTACCCTGTTTTATGACAGTGAAGCACGGAACTGGCAGAGAAAGGATGAAAGTAGACTGAATGCTGTAGAAATGAGATCCTTGAGGCGTGTGTGTGGTAAAACCATGTATGATTGTGTGAGGAATGTGGAGATCCGAAAAGAATGCAAGACTGATGTGAGTGTAATAAGTAAGATTAAGAAAGTGACACTTAGAAGAGCATGTATGAAAAAATGTATGAATGTTAATGAGGCAAGGAGTGTTTGCCAAGACCAAATTGTTTGGTGGTCCGTCCTCTCTGCCTATCCCTATGGGAAACGGCGTGATGGTTAGTTAGTTAATTAGTATATATATCATCACATTCAAGGTCAGCATCTATATCACTGTTAGCCTATTTAGTTTCTTTTAACATTTAATTTACTCTTGAAAATCTATTCAGCCGAAGTATTATTCTCATTTCCCTATTTTGGAGAATTTGCTACTTATTTCGTACTCATTACACAGGAAAAGAAATCGTTGAGCAGTAGTTAAAATGTGTAGCAATAATGGAGTTGTATATAGTGATTGTAGTTTTTCTAGAAATTTTTTGGTGAATTCTTCCCAAAAAGACATCTTCGTTACAATTTTCTTTTGTGTTTTATAGGTCTAATCTAATATAACTCCTGAGTATATCACATCAGTTACATTTTCAATAATTTCACCGTCAGTTTTAATTTTGCTTTCACTGCATGTCTTATGTCCAATTATCATAAATTTTGTTATTTTTTGTATTTAATTTAAGCTATTATTTAAAATATTTAGTTCTTCATAGTTATTTACAATTATTTATATTAGTCTAACATCGGCAAATAGTCGTACTTTGCATTTTGAAAATATTTTTACCATGTCATTAATATAGAGTATAAACAATAGAGGTCCGAGGACCGATCCCTGTGGTACTCCTAATTTATTTTTCATTGGTTTTGAAAATTGGTTATTTACTTTTGCGACCATTACCTTTTTTATTTTCTGTATCTTTGTCTTTTTCGTATTTTTACTGAGAATTGTTGATATTATCCTCTTCAACTAGGTTTATATGTTTAAATGAAGTTAATAACTCAGGTACGGGACATACGTCATTCCTATGTCTACCCACGTTAAATTATTGTGAAAACAAGCTTATGTGTCCAAGCGGTTAATCCTAATAAATTGAATAAACTATTTTATATTCCAGACATACATTGGAAATGTGCTGATATCGGTAAACCCGTACAGGCAGCTGGCCCTCTACTCCGCTGAATTGGTGCGAGCATACATCGCCCGGGCACCCTTTCAACTCCCCCCACACGTGTGAGTTTATATTTGTATTTTTTGAATCACAGGCCCATTGCGCTATCTCCTGTATTTCACTTATTCCTACAATGCAGCCCAGTTCATTTTCTAGTTCCATTACGTGACTCTTCAGATATATATCTGAGGCCTTTTCCCTTCTAGATGGAACAATGGCCAAATAATAATTGTTAATCTGCGGGCTGGTACACCAGAAAGAAATTCGGCAGACAAAGCAGCTTTGTCTGCAGCAACTATTCAATTCAATTAATACATTTTTTTGTATTTCTTGGGCATTAACTATGTAGCAATTTCTAGATATTTTGTTTTGAAGAATTTAATTTTATATTAACATTTTTTACTTAAATTTTTTATTTATCTGCTACCGGTTTTGACACATCGGTGTCATTCACTAACAAACTTAAAACTAAATTAATATTTATACAAGTACAGAAATGATTACATTTTATTAGGTAGTGGGTGGGGTGATTTTGAGGGAGGGGGCGAACAGTGGGAGGAGTCAACAATACATGGGAACATCGTTAATAATGGCGATTTACACATTTCCTCTTCTTCGTGTCAGCCATGTCTATCAGGTCCCCCCCGACGTTGACGATCACTCTGGTGAATACGTCTCTATCTTGCGCTGCCCAGAATAGGTCTTCCATACTTCTAATACCGGTCCACTCTCGGCGATCCTCTATCTTGCCTTTTAGTTATTAATTGGAGCAAGTGATATTTCTCCCCTCGAAGTATGTGACCCAGATATGAAATTTTCCTGACTTTTACTAATGTGAGCAGTTCTCTATCTGCTCTAGCTCACCTTAGAATTTTTGCGTTGGTGATCATGTCGGTTCATGGGAATTTGAGCATTTTCCGGTGAAGTCACATTTCAAAAGCCTCTATTACAATTTTTTAACTAAATTTTTTGTTTATTTCTAAAGTTTCTAAAGCGCACAAGTTAATGTATGAATTTATGTTTATATGTTAAATTTGGTTTTTTCCTTGTTGAAGCTATGGCCTGTCTCTATTAAATTATTGGCGAATTTAGAATAGTTATTATTTCGTAAATAGAGTTCATGTTCAGGGAACCATGAATCAGTATACGTAACAACTATATAAGTGCGTAGTAATAGAGCTTAAAGGCAGCTTCATTGATGCTAAATATATCCATATCCGAATTAATTCTTTTCAACAGCATCATTTCTCACCCCAACGGCATGACTATCGTTAGCCCTGCAAGCTGGGAGAACTAATAGAACAGTCTATGCTATCAGTGGCAGAGATAACCATCGGGAATATAGAAATGAATGCTTTCCATGATTGAAGTTTTCAAACCATACATCTTCCCCTGGCCCTTACACCCTTCTATTTCTGTGAGGTGTCGTATCGTCCTATGAAGATGCTAATTTTTTTTAGGTGGACATAAATTTGTGGAAAAAACTAATTTAATATTTTCTATATTAACAGATATGCTGTGGCCGGCACCGCTTTCCGCTGGCTAAGAGATAGAAATGAAAGTCAGTGTATTGTTGTATCAGGTAAATAAATTAATAATTCAATCTTAAATTAATAATTACATTTACATGTTGTGATCCCATTCATATGATAGAAAAATGTTCGACATAGAGATTTTTTGGCGAGAATAAATTTACTATTTTTATGGTGGAATAATTTACTGAGTAAAACCCCATATTGTAATGTTTAATCACTGAAGTTAATAAATGTTAACGACTCTTAAAAAAAAACAATGTGGATCAGAAAATATTACCAAAAAAATATGAAACAGAAAAATCAGAAAATGATTCAGTTGCATCTAGGAATTGAACCCAGGACTTCAGCTTCGCCGGGGCTTCGTTCTTGCAATCACGTATAACCCTTTCTGACCGGCTTCATACGATTGTGAGTTTAATTTGAAAAAAATCCTGACAGAAAATAAGTCTGTTTTTGGGAACGGAACCAGAGTCGATCGAACGTGCGGGAGCTGCTTATGTAGGATACCTTTAAGCATGCGTTTTTCCAGCAGTAAGTCGCCTAGCCCTATGGGATCATAAATCATGAGCTTTACTAGTGTGGTCCATCTCATCCCAGGTCTCATCTCTCCTCTTCCCTCATGGAGAGGAGAGATGAGACCTGGGAAACACACTGTGGAACCAGAGGAAATGGCCTCCTATCCAATGACAACCCTGGTGAACTTTATAAAAGGGGCTGGGTTACTGTTAAAGGAATGAGGTAAAATGGGAGACAGCACAATGGGCCTATGGCCTAAGTGCTCACGTGAACTACTAGTAAACCGTCTCCGCTCTTTAAAAAAAAAAAAAGTGTGGTCCATCAAATTTCGGACATTTTTTTCTCGGTCGGAAAGGGATAAATAAATAGCACAAAAAAAAAAATACATTAAGAAAATGATGCTAATGTTGATGCAAATAAAATTAAATAAAATACTGAACGCCTTCTGCTGTAGTGGCTCAGTGGCAGATGAACTGAATTGAGCGGAAAGCTCCCTGGTCCATTTTAAGAGTGTCGGCGACCAATTTGGCTAAGTTTAGTGTCTAAGGTAGGAGTCGTCATTGGAACAGGAAAGGAGCAATATGGTTATCAAACCTCGCATATCAACCTACACAACCCGAATGGCACAGTGAAAAATTGAGCAGTAAGTTGGTGGTTCTTAGTTCAAAGTATGATACAGTTGAATATGACCAAAGTTGATTGAATTAGCTTAGTGTTTAGAGCAAAGCCCCGGCAAGGCTGAGGTCCTGGTTCAATTCCCAGATGCAACTGAATCATTTTCTGATTTTTCTGTTTCATATTTTGTTGTTAAAGAGTTGTTAATATTATCTTCAATGATTAAATAAATTTTATCTTTGACCATTCTAAAAAATCCAGCAAGTTAAACATTTACCATATTTTCTATAAAAATAAACCCTAAGATAATAATAAACGATTCATCGAATATTTGAAGTTAATTTTCACATTCTGTGTAAGTTCTATTCAATTTCTGTTATTATATCACTGTAGCCCAGTTGCTTCGTAAAACTGAAATAATCAAATAGAACTTTCACAGAATGTGAAAATTATCTTCAAATATTTGATGAATTGTTCAAATCTTTTTAAACAACCCATCCTAAGATTATGTTTAATACTGTGTGCGTCACATTCAAGGCGAGAGTGGCTCTGGGAAGACGGAGGCGGCGCGCATCTCCCTGCAGTGCGTGGTGCTAGCGGGGGGCGACGGGGGCCCCGGCACACCCGGCGGGGGCTCCCGGGAGCGCCTGACGCAGGCCGGGACGCTGCTGGAGGCCTTCGGTAACGCCAAGACCCTGAGAAATGATAACGCTAGTAGATTTGTAAGTTGAAATTTTTTACAATACATTCTACAATCCAATAAAATTGTTCCGTCGTAAATATTTTCAAAGTTGGCTTGCTTTGAATCTCTTCAATGCATTTTGGAAAACTAATGACAAGAACCAGTATCAAGAATTTCAGTATCACTCATAGGCATTTAAATTGGTAGACAAGCCAAGTCCATCAACGAAAGGGGAACAAACCAATGTATGGGTAGCGAGGAGAGAATCTACCTTTTTGTGATTTGCCAATAAATTAATCTGACAGTATAAAGGCAACTCGCATTATAAGATCATCATTTAGTCTGCGGAAAATAAAATCTGCTTACGAATTACTAGTCTTTTTTACAAAAGCGCGTAAATTGTTGACTGCGTAAAAAACTAAACTACAATTCCCAAATCCTGAAACAAACGGTCGGACCTGTTTCCAAAATTGAATATTTTTTTACACTATTTTTAGTTAGACACTTTTAAAAATCTCAATTTACCCAACTCACTTATTTTTAGCGTCGCTACGCAACCCGATTTGAAGGTGTTACAGTTTTTAAACCGTTTTTAAACATTCAGATCCTGCAAAGAAAAGTCCCACAATGAGCTGCAAACCGTTGCCTTACTTTAGCGAGCTTTATTTTTGAACAAAACAGATATTATAACATGTTTCGTATCACAAGCCTCTGTTTTCCAGCATTTTCTGCCACGTGTCCATCATTGTGTTAATTGCTTTATTTACTTGTGAGTTTTAAGTTAAGTATTTTGGGCCCTAATGGGGCTATAAAACTTAACGGGCCTGTTAAACATATGATGCTGAAATAGAATGTAGTACATAGATATAGATTCAAAAACACGCAATAAATAATAATAATAGTTTTTTTGTTTGTTTTTCAGGGAAAATATCTAGACATAGAGTTTGACTATAAAGGGGATCCCATAGGAGGTCACATAACTCACTGTGAGTGTACTATTGATTCATTTTGTTTTAGCTAATATAATAAAACAGTTTTGTTTGATTTGGATTTTGAAAGGAAGATTAACATTTTTTAAATAATTTTCATGCAACTCAGATCTTTTGGAAAAGGTAAGTGTAGACTATGTTTTCAAGTGTTTTCTATTTTCTCTCACATTATATAATACTTTGTAGCCGTGAATTTTGGGGGATGGCAAATGAGACATGGTTTAATATGGTAAATTTGGAAAATCCATGTTTCTCACACGGACAGCTGTGAGAGGTGTGTGTATTTCATATAGTTAAGCGGTAGAGAGAGGAGGGAGTGGGAGGGTAATTCGGGAGAGGGGAGGGAAAGGGAACGAATGAGGGGGTGTTGCGAAAGAGGGAAAGGTGGAAGGGAAAGGAAAGGGCGCAGGAGGGGAACGGGGAGAAATAAAAAAGATAGGAAAGGACATGCAGGTGATAGGTAACAGGGAGACAGAAGGAGGAATTGCAAAGGAAACATAGTAACGGTAAAAGTTAGCAAGTGGTAAGTTACACATATATGTATATATTTACTAGCTGACCCGCCCACGCGTTGCTGTAGCTAACGAAACACAACGCCATCTACTAAATGGTTACCTAACCTAGATAGCCAAGTGTTGTGTCAATAAATTAACTCACACCGCCATCTGTCAGAAGCTTATGGAATTTAGAAATAATTTCAAATCATTGTCCCATAACAAACATTTAATAAACATTTATGATAAAATTAAAATGTTGCACTCTATCAAGAAACATTTTAAAAACAATCTTAAGAAAAAAAAAAAACCTAAATTAATTCTTGCAAATATCTTTTATTCTCCATAACATTCTCTCTTTTTTCAAAATACACACATCACAAATATATATATTTATTACATATAAAAAAATATATATTTATTATTTTTAATTAATATTTTCTACTAAATATAAATTCAACTTTATAACAAAAAAAAATAAATTATTGTATCCATTATTATTTTCCATCATAACATGTACCTACTATAGCACGCATATACATATATGCGCATAGCATGTAAAATTAAATATCTAAGTAATAATTAATAACAGCACCTATGTACACTCCTCTTCCATACACAAGCAAATGCTTTAAATGGAAGAGTAGTAATTTAATATAAGATGTTAAATAAAATATATTTATAATGCTATAATTAAAATTTTCACAAATAAAAAAAAAAAAATAAAAAAATTTAGTTCGCAATAATAAATATTTAGGTAAAAACTATCCTATCTTTTAAGTTGGACCAAATTACAGACAGTAAGCCAAATTTCATCAAAATCGGTTAAGTAGTTTCGGAGTTTATCCTGGATGAACATCGTGATGCGAGATTTATATATATTTACAATAATATATACATATATATATATAAAAATTAATGTTTGTTTGTTTGTTCGTATGTTATTTGCGGCCATACTGTTCATCCGATTGCGATGAAACTTTGGGAATATGATGTAGGGAAAAAAGGCTGGAGGGGAGGGGGGTATGCGGGCAGGGCGGAGGGGAATTAAGGAGGGGGGGTTGCCAGGATTAGGGATGAGGAAAGAGGATGACGGAGACGGTGATAGCGAAATTTGTGAGGAGGGGGTTCGCGAGAAGGGGGACTGCGGGAGAGGGAACGGGGAATGTGGGGAAGGTGAATGGGGAAGGGGACGGGGGTGGCGAAGAGGAGGTGGATGGAGAATGGGGACGAATAGGAAAGGACACGAAGGCAGATTTATTTAAGTCGCTTTGCAACGCATGCCGGGTATCAGCTAGTTATATATATATATATATATACTTGCATCATAAAATATTTGTTCCAAGATAAAGAAAGAAGAACAACATAAATAATGAAAATGAGAAAATAAATTACAGACCTTACACACACAGCAGAGCTAGATGGTTTGTACTCAATGATTTGATTTAATTTTTTTCTATTATACATTTAGCAAACTGACCTGAGGACAAATGGAAAAAATTGAAAAGTATTTCACGTAAAAATGTTTAACAAATTTACTCTTTGATTATCTAATTGCAAAATAACCAAACGATTAATAAACTTGATTTTTTAGTAATACCTACATTAAAAAAAAAAACTAAAACTATCAGATTTGGAACTAACGAGTTGATTTTTTTCTGCACATTATGCATTTGTGTGTAATTTTCAGACTCGAGTAACCAGTTTACAGCAAGGGGACCGGAATTTCCATGTTTTCTACCAGCTGCTAGCGGGGGCTGATGTCCACTTATTAAGTTAGTACAATAATCATATAACATTATATACAATGCTAAACTTAAACCCCATTGATTCACACCCCAAAAATTCAAATGATTCTTTGATATTATTTTGGGAGGCAGGATGCGTGACTCCTATGTGAGGAGAAAATGGGCCTCCGGTTGAAGAGGTGATGATTGGGCCTCCGGTTGATAGAGGAGATACCGGTGTGTCGTGATATCTCCGTGCGTGCTGGTCGGTATAATAAACGCTGGAGGATGATGATGATGAGATGTACAGTGAAACGCTCTTAAGAAGTTTTCCAAGGGACTGGAAAAAAAAACTTCTTAGGCGGGAAAACCTCATAAGTGGAATAAATTGGGCCATTTCGTCTTCAAGGGACCGAAAAAACCAAACTTCTTAAGCAGGAAAACATCTTAAACGAGAACTTCTTAAGAGGGTTTCACTGTATTTACAATATTTACATTGTGCACTATTTACAAATGAGAGAGTATTTACAAATTGCGCAAGTTTATTCCGAGGACTGCAGATCGCGATGTTGTGTTATTAGGCCGCTGGCTTGTCGCCGCGAAGACTGAGTAAGATCGACTGACTTTGGGTTGCTCGAGTCCTTACATAGGCCGACCCGAAGGTAGGTCAAACGTGCAAACGCGAGATGTTTCTCGATAGCGCTATGTATTGTGTGTCGTAGAACCGAGCTCTTTCCAGAAGGTGGTCAGTAGGCGCGCAGTAGTAAACATTGCGAGTGGCTATCTAAGTAGGTAGGGTATGCATCGCTACATTATTATTAGATATTATTAAGCTTTGGGATGACGAGCTCCGTGACCTACACCGCTCACACGTCCGTAGTGTGCCGAGTGTGAAATCCCAAGAACAAAATGTTTTAATGTCAGATTACCATATGGATACGCCTGCACCACGTACCTTGGCGCTTCATGCGAAAAGTTTAATGTGAAATCACTATTTTCGATTAATTTTTACTACGAATCGTTTACATTATGAATACCAAAAAATATGCATTGGTAAATGGAAGCTCTTCCTATCGTTTCGCTTAAGTAAATTTAAAATAAGTACCTAATGTTAATTACTTTATAAAAAAATATAGGTGTAAACTACTAAAACATGTATTTTTTCATTACAAATGTATGTATTCATGTAAGAAACAACTTGAAAAATACAATTTTATGTCTAAGATTGCATGTAACAGTTTTCGTTGATTAATTTTTTTTCTTTCTTACAAAATTAAATAAAAACCACTTACGCGCTAAAATCGACCGTTTCTAACCTCCATTTGCCAAGCGATTTTATGCCTTTTACCTATGTTTGGGGTGATATAAGGCACACTAAGAATATTCACATTTTTGGCTTGTGTATTCCTGAAGTTAACGACTACGCGGCTTTTGTGATCCATGAAGATTAATTAAAGTGTGTGTGTTCAGAATGCTTGAAGCTCCAGCGCAGTGCCGAGGCATACCGGATCCTGCAACGGCCCCGCGCCCCCGGCGCCCCTGTCCCCCCGCCTCCCACCGCCCGACACACGACTGACGACAAGCCACATTTTGCATTCACCAAGGTGACTAATATTAAACTTATAATCTCGTTACATCTGTTAGCGATAAATAAAACATCGAATGTTTATCCTCAAGCATAATCAGTCACCTTATTAAATAACAGTTTTTTGATATTTTTTCTAAACTGTAACTTCACTTTTTATCTCGTTAGTACAAAAAGTAAATAATAATAATTCAAATTGACATTTTGGATTCATCGTTTGCACAATAATTTCTAGGATTCATACATGCATAACCTACACATGAACCTACACATGCATAAGCACATTGCAATCCTGATGTTCTGGAACGAATTTCACTTTATCTCCTCGATAATTTCATCAGAGCACAGACTTTTTATTTTTCCAAGAGGCCTGACCAACCTACCAATGATCATGCCTTTGGGGAGAATGACTGACTACTCATGACTCAATGACATTTTTAATTTAAACCAATGTTACTTTAAGGTTGCAATAAATATTTTTTTTAACGCTTCCACATTTGCATCATGTGTGATTTTTTCCTTTCTGGTACGAAAAGGTTAACATTAGGCTCCTTCTCATCTGATATTATGTATCTGTGTAATTTAATGTATGTATGTTATTAACTGCAAATTGTGAAACGCAATTGGATGTACTGTTTTTCACAATAAACAATAAATAAATAAGACATTTATGTTATTAAATAACATGAATTTCATAGAATTATTATTAAATTCACGCCGTAATAGTCAATTAAAAAATATTATGTCCAAAATAACCTCACTTTTTCAAGACTTGAATTTCATGTTTCAGTCTTCTGAAATGCAACGTTACCAGCTCTTTCAGAGCACAGTTAAATCACATTTTTTATTAGTGCCAAAGTGAATCTGAGCTTGTATAGTCTTTATTCAATGTGTAATGACTGCAAAGTTTTTTTTTTTTATTAGTAAGGCTATTACAGTATTATAGAGTAGAATCATTTTTGCTAGGTTCATTAATGTATGTTTGTTATTTATTTCAGACTGCCTTGGAAACCCTGGGTTTCACCGCTGAAGAGATCACCGACGTGTTCAAGCTGGTGGCCGTCGTCCTGAAGATCGGGAACATTGAGTTTGTGCCGGCCACCAACATCGATGGGACTGTGGGCTGCTCCATCAGCCAAGAATATGGTAACCAATTTACTCCAACCTTTATTCTCTTGTACATGAAAATTGTTTATTGTTTGTCTCACTAAATTGTTTTTTAAATGTTTGGCACGGTATCTTGGTGAATTTGAAAGCAGCCAGAGCTTATGCTATAATTGTAGGGCCGGTGAACTTAAGCACATTGAGTGTTATGATTACAATGTGTTCTTCATCATGTCACTACCAGATTAGTATACGAGTACTTTTATGGGGTACCGAAGAACAGTGCTTGAATATTCTGTTAGACAGTAAAAATATTTCCACTCTGCAATAAAATCCAAATAAATGGAATATTTCTAAATTTATCTGAAAACTAAAAACTGTTTTGACCTCTTATTTGTCGTAAGCCCGCCAGCGGGCGGGTGACAGATGAGAGGTTAAAAAATAAAATGCAATTTTAACCCTTATGTATAAAGAAACTGGACAAGGACAAGGTCAGAATCGCTTGCGCCATATCATTCCAGACGTTGCTTTTTTTTGAGCACTCTAGCCTCTTGGAATGCTGTGATATTAATTTTCTGTGGAATACGGCCACATGTGGGCAAATATCATCCGATATTCAAGAGGTTAAAAGATGATGAAATACACTTTTAAATTTTATTATTAGAAATAAACATAATTTTTAAAATATAAAATTTTTGAATGCAAACATAAAAAAGTTTAAAAACGGTTAACCTTACGTTTTTTCTAACTAAACTTACAAAAAAATAAAAGCACACATATTTTATTAGACAAATGTGTTATAAACATTATTGTCACCTCACTTTTTTTCGTTTCATATAAAAAATTAATAATAAAATATTCACAAAGTTTCATAAATTCATTTTCAATTTGTGGCCAGAAATTTTGTTTTCATAAAGGTGAACATTTTAATTATTTTGTGGTTAAATTTTAGATTCGAATATAAAGTGTGGTATTTTCTCTTTCTATCACCAACAATATCATATTTCTCACCATGACAGGAAGGGAGACACAACGATTTCTATGAGATCTATGCGAGTCATTCCCAAAAGTAAACAAATTAGCCTGAAGGGTTAAAGATTAACCTAATTTGCGTGGAAGTCTCACTAAAAGACAAAGACTTACATTATTAAAATTATACATTGTCAAAAGCTGCCGCGTGAAGAGATAGATTGTGTTGAGAAGTTTAACTATAATATGGGTGTGTATTTCCAGAACTGGTGGAGTGTGCTGGTCTCCTGGGCTGCAGCAGTGGTTGCCTATCGGTGGCGCTGCGAGGAGAGTTTGCAGCAGCGGAGGCGTGCAGCAGGAGGGACCAGCTCGCTCGAACCCTCTACTCCCGACTCTTCACTTGGCTGGTCACCAGAGTCAACTCCGCTATCAAAGTATGCACATTTTATAATATTTGTTTTATAATAAACATTTATTCAAATAAGGATCATATAAAATCCCACAATCTATCTCACAGTGGAGAAAAACATTTTGTATTGTCTGTCAAAATAGAGTAGAAAACATGGGAGGGCGCCACTGTTCTTCAAATGGCAATACTAAAATTATAACACATGGTGAAAATATAAAGCTGTGTAACCTGCAATTATGTAAAAAAAAAAACTTAAGTGGGAAAAATATTTTTTCATGACAATATAGAGATACCCACTGATCTCAAAACTAGAACTGCATATTAGTACATTATACCTTTGCAATTTTGTGTTAACGCAATGAAGAATAGCAATATTGTAATAAAATAAAAAGCAATTTAAAAGTTGCTCACATTTATTTAATACTAGCTTAAGTACCCAGCGTTGCCCGGGCAGCTGAAGTGCCCGGGCTTTAGATTATCACCCTAAAAAAAAGTACCTTCTGACGAATAGCACTGATGCCAAAACTATCTATAGCTTCAGAGAGCGACCCTTTCTTATTTTTCCAGGAGCTTCGAATTTACTCCCATTTGATTTGCTCTCCTTTACAATTCGCTTGATGGTACTTTTTGATTTACCTGCAAAAAAAGATACAATACGATAGCTAACAATATTGTTAATTTATGTAAATAAAATAAAATCATACTTAAAAGATGTATTCATGTTTGAAAATATTGAACCATAGTGTGTTAAAATTGTTATTATTAAAAGAAAACCAAAAATATTTATGTTAAAAAAAATATATTTAAAATGCTACTTACAGTGTTCTAAATATTCAGTGTTGTTGTGTCAAACAGAATATAAACATAACCTTAAATAAAAATTCATTTTAAAATGTTTTGAAGCAATAGTTCCCTATAAAATATGTTCTTATCATTTTAAAGTGTTACAGACATAAAAAAAAATGAAACTCCACTAAGAAGAAGTTTGTTAAAATTTCGCCTATAAAGAACGTTATTTCTTCCTTTTAACAATTTAGAATCTTTAGTTTTTTGATTCTTTCAAACGACATAGAAAAAGATACGTTTTTAGATTTTCACGGCCAAAAGCATTTTCGTTGTTTGTTTACCTACCTCCCAGCTCGTAGTGGATTGAAGCTGATGACACGGTATCGCTTCCAAGTAAATAAGCACACACTTAACACAACAATTTCACATCGACGGATCTGCCCTGATGATGGACACTGCAACGCTGTCCGAAACGTCGGCTAAAGAAGGAGGTAGCACAACACGGCATAACACCCCAAAAACAAACAACGAAAAAAGACATAGAAAAACATTAAAGATTACCTCCGTAGAGCCACCTTTTATTGTTTTATTTATGTTGATGATAGATTTTAGTTGAAACTCAATATTTGTTAAACTGGTGTTGCCAGCCCGCAAATTTTAGTACGATTTTTTTATATTTTGCTACTGTATTTTGACAGTCTTTTTTTTTTTTTTTTATTATTTATTAACCAAAAAAATACATGTTATGTACATTCTTTTAGGTATATGCCACCTCACTAGGCTGAGCCTGTTCCGAGGTGGCAGTAATTTAATATTTTTTTATATCATTTTCAATGATGTAATAAAGTCTGTATGTTCCGATTGCAATTATTTATGTGCTAGAAAGGAGACTTTAAAAATCCACAAATTTTCTCATAGTGGAGAAAAACCATATTCATGTTCTGACTGCAACCATACATATTCGCAAAGGGAGCATTTAAAAGTCCATTAGCCGACTCAGTGAGGAGAAAATCCTTTTTCTTGTTCCAACTGCAGATATTCATGTGCTCGAAAGGGACAATTTAAAATCCAAGTGCTGACTCACAGTGAAGAAAAAAACTGTATCATGTTCCGACTGCAACTATTTAAAGGGAAATTTAAAAATCCACATGCTGAGTCACAGAAAAGAAAAACCTTTTTCATGTTCTGAAATTTAACAAATATTGAAAAAATTACAAATAATGTCTGCACACAAGTTGGGAAAAATGTGTGATCACATGCGACACTAACGTGCTAGCGGAACGAGTACTAACCAGAGACTGACACACTGGCGTGGAAGTCCCGGCTCAAAAATAAAAGTGTCTTGAAGATGAGACTTTCCCTTGCATCACTCGTTATGCGAAATGTTGCTTGTTAATGGAGCATATTTTTCACAATCTGTTTTGCTTGTTATGTGTATTACTCGTTATGGGTGGTGCTCGTTATGAGAGGTTCCACCATATTCACATTTATTAAAAAATATCAGCATTTACGTTGGATGGTAAATAAAAAAAAATATTTACTCGTTGTATATATACTATTATGTATCTCAAATTTGATTCCAGGTATCGTCCTACAGCAAGCGCTCCTCCCTCTCCATCCTGGACATATACGGCTTTGAGTCTCTGGGCAGCAACGGGCTGGAGACGCTGCTCATCAACTACAGCAACGAGGTGCTGCAGCACACCATGCTGGCCACCACGCTGGGGGCCGAGCAGGACGAGTATGTGCGCGAGGGTCTCGATTGGCAGAGGATACCCTACTTTGATAACGAGCCCATCTGCTGCCTTATCGACTCGGTAATATAGTCATCTTTTATTTACGTATTACAAGAAGCTAACAGACTGCCTCACTACAGTAGAACTTGGTTAATTCAAAATCCAAGGGACATTAAAAAATCGAAATTTTGCATCCGATTTCCTTCTTAGCCGGCCTTTAAAATTCAGATAATCAAAGTAAAGTCGTAAAAATTCCTCATTATTTCCACGTAAATCAAATTTTTGCAGTCGACTACTGCCGCAGCCGGTCCTTTAAATTCAGATAATCGAAGTAAATTCGTAAAGATACGACATTCCAGTGGAAACCGATTCAGATTTACAAAATAATAACGACGTCCAACTGCGTAAATCCAAATTTTGGCGCGTTTTACCGCCACGGCTGTCTATCACTGTTTTTTGATTTACACAAACAATTTTTTGTGTGCGGACAAAAATAAATTTCGTATTATGGTATTAACGAATTTCAAATAAACCAAATTTTAGGGGTTTTTTTTGGGAAAAATTTTGAAATATACGTTTTTTCGAATTACCGGGGTTTGAATTAACGGGGTTTTCTACTGTACCAATCAGCCACTCCTGGCCAAATTTATTTATTTAATTTTTTATTATCTTAGAAACAAACGGTAAATAGATAAAATGCGTGGTAGACAGTTTACAAGAATTTTTAAATTTTTCACAACTGATATTATTCATACGCTAGCGATAGTACGGTTAAAATTTAAGAACTTCACTTCGAGTACATCTCTGATGCTGCACCTTATGCAAAACCATCTTCGTATGTAGAATTTGTTACCAACCTACTGCTGTGTCGCCTGCCGCCTGCAGTACCTAGTAGCAAAAACATGCGGGCTGGTCTCGTATAATGTTCATGTTGTTTTGTCTGTCAGAGCACCCACGGCCTGCTGTCCCTACTGGAAGAGCCCCACGTAGCGGAGGGGGGGGCCCCCGAGTTGATCAACCGCCTGCAGCAGTGCTGGGCGGGCCACTCGCACCTGCTTCTGCAGCCCCCATCACAATTCCAGTTAGTAACTACAAGTTCTTTTCATTTCCATAGAACTAAGAAGTGCGTGACACCCGAGCTGTCGAACTCAGAAACGAACTTGAGTGGTAGAAACAAGCCATTCTCAAATGTGTATAAATAAATGTTGGATGCAGATTTGGCGTGTTTCCCAACTATGCACCGGTGCCGAAGGGATCAATGACGCTAGTCCCTTGGAGCATTGAAATACCAGTAGAACAAGGACAACATTCTTACCTGACACAGGTGCTCTAAAGATTGCAATCCGTTTGTCAAGATAGAGGAATCTATCAAACGGATCATCCATTTCTGCACAGAGTCTAGGCTTTTTTTTTAAAAGTATTTTGGGGGTTCAGACGAGATGTGGCTGCCAAATTCAACAGTGGGTGCGCTTGCGGTTTGTACAGTATCTACGGGCCCTGTACAGTACGCCCAGCTGCTGAGAAGATTACATGACTGTGGCTCAATGGAGCCCCCGTACCTGAGCTGATCACTTAGTGCTACACTAAACGTATCAATGGAAAGCGTGGTGGGAAGATTGCATCCTAACTGATTGATATTGGAAGATTTACAACCTAGCTTCGTCCGTGATTTGGATTCTTGTGCATATTTATTTTATATTCTCTTCCCTGTAATCAAACATTCAATTAATTTATTTATAAAGCCTTTTTAAATGAATATTTAAGTAACATTGCATCTTGTCTTATTTTTTTGACTTTGCTGATGATAGAAATGACTTCACAAGCTTAAAATAGTTGTGTTGACCTAAAAATTTCAGACAGAATAAAACTGGCCAAATTTCATGAAGCCAGAGCTCAAAATTGAAGAATTTTGCTTCAGACAAACTGCTTCTTTAACCGCTTGGGCACATAAGCTTGTTTTCACGACAATTTAACGCAGGTAGACAAAGGAATGACATATGCCCCGCACTGAGTTATTAAAAGTCTTTCTTGTGGATTCTATGGATGCGTTGAGGAGTATCTTATTTGGATTTTGTCTTGTATTTCAGACTCCGACATTATGCTGGAACAGTGACGTATGACGCAACAGATTTTGTGGAGAAGAATAGTGACTTACTACCGAGAGGCCTAACTACTATAATGTTCCAGTGTCGCCATCCTCTTTGCAAAGATTTATTTCCTGAAGGTAACTATTTATTTACTTAATTTATTGTTTTTCAAACCCAGTGATTGAGACTACAGTGAAACCCTCTTAAGAAGTTCTCGCTTAAGATGTTTTCCTGCTTAAGAAGTTTGGTTTTTTCGGTCCCTTGAAGACCAAATGGAACAATTTATCCCGCTTATAAGGTTTTCCCGCCTAAGAAGTTTTTTTTTCCGGTCCCTTGGAAAACTTCTTAAGAGGGTTTCACTGTACTTGAAATGTGTTTGGGAAACTCCAATAAAGATCGAGGGTCGTCGAGATCACAATTTACTCTATTTACGTTATCGTAAGGTTTACAATGAATATCTAACTGGATCAGACGTCCCTCCTGTTGGATGCTCTAAGTAATTCTGAAACCAGTGAACCCAACACTGAGGGAGCTCAGCTATCAATCATACATCATCGGCCATTTCCATAACCGTTCGTGCATTAGACACGAATGGCGATAGACGCCACTCTACCAGATACTAATTAACCCTAGAACTGTACCCTGGGATACAAATCAAAAAAAAAAAAAAAAAATTGCTATAACTTTTTCGTTTCACACCGGATCTTTTCGTGCTGCCGCGTATTTGTAAGGGGTGGGAAGTAGCGTTGAAGATTCAATCGAGCGGGAATTCTGTTAGTGTGTAGTCGTGGCAGGGCGAGCACGGGGTGCTCCAGTACCCCTGGGTACAGTTAAGGTAATTATATTCATTACTATGATTTTAATGTTTTTACGAAATAAATTAGGTATGATATTACGCTGTTTCATACATGCTTTTTATTTTAAGTTTTTTTTTAATTTGCATAATTGCCTTAGACATAACTTTGTTTTGAAAAAAAATGTGGACTTATTTATTATACAGGGTGTAACAGGACGTACCCGAGAGATTTTAACCAGCGATTCCTAAGCTTATGAGTAAAAAATGTAAATAAAATTTTGATCTCTGGCGAAATTTTTTATGTTTTTTTTTTCTACAAAAACATAAAAAATAGTAGATGTTGGAAAGTTGGGAGCTGGTTAAGAGGCTGGGCTGTTACTTGTCTGAGTGACCAGTGACAAGATGCAAAAGATTTTTTTTCTTTAATTTTTAAAAAAAAAAATTTTAAAAAAAAATTATTTTGAGGGCTCCAAGATTATTAACCTGTTGAATGTCGGATGAAATTTCGAAAAACCGCGCGGAAATTATTTTGATGACTTCTGGTCAAATAGCCATATAAAAACAAAGGCATTGTTTTTTATGCGATTGTTTTCTGTTTACCAGATAATGTATCTTATTATTCATATATATTACATGATAATAGATAATATTGTTACAAGTTTTCCCAAATAACTAGATGAGCAAAAAAAAATAAAAATTTCTCTATCGGCAAACAAATATCAAAAAAATATATATTTATACGAATATGAACTGATTTTATTGTTTCTACACAAACCTGAATATACACTCTACATGAAAACCAACAATTCAAAGGTGTTTTCGAAGAATTAACCGCTTGGACACATAAGCTTGTTTTCACGATAATTTAACGTAGGTAGACATAGGAATGACGTATGGCCCGTACCTGAGTTATTAATGACATCGATACTTCTTTAAAAAGTTGACAGCTGGTAATTCGGGAAAAAGAATGATATAGTTTCTTTATACACATGGGTTAAAATCGCAAACTAAAAAAATAAAATCAAGGCTTACGACAAACAAGAGGTTAAGGCTATCTACTTTTCCCATTTCTATATAGTACATCTATCCCGAAAGATCTATTAAACGAGTGATCTTTATCTATTAGGTGCATGGCTGAAAAACCTACACTGTTTTATTATCACACTCCATTTATAATACCTACTTGTATTTGTCTCAGGTAACCCATCCCGTGGAATGTCCCGGCGTCCCAGCCCCCTGGGGTCCCAACAACGGGTGTCTCTGGGGGCCCTTACCAGGACCCTGCGCTCGCGCCGCCTGCACCATGTTCGCTGCATTCGCCCAAACGACCTCATGCGGCCCAGGGTCTTTGAAACCGCGCTGGTGCAGCATCAAGTCAGATATAACGGGTAAGCTGTATATGACATACTCAGTGTGACCTTAAGTTAAGGGTTTGAGTACGGGGCTACATCAAAGTCAGGGTTAGGTCTGCCTTGGAAGCTAGGTATTCTGTGTAGAGCTCCCATATACCATAATATGGTCCCATCACTGAGAGCTCCGTTGTAATATCTTCTTTCTCATTAACTCAATTTGGGAGGGGGGGTATGGGTACCGCCGCCCCGGAAACCATTTATTGGACGACCAACACCCCTGCCATAGGTCACCCCAAGTGGTTCGTTACGTTTGGTGACTTAGCAGGGGTGCCCGAGTTCATGGGGTTAGGTTTGTCCAAGGGACTTGAGGGCGGATGCGTCTGCTGACCATCTGCGTGGCAAGCCGGATCGCGAGAGACTGGTTGAGGGAGACCTTTTGATCTCTCCTGCCGGACCCTCTCGACCCATCGCTTTGCACCACAGTGGGAGGGATGGTGACACATATCCATCACTCCTGTACATATTTATGGCCAGATTCCTACCCACCCCTTAAACCCTTTTCCTTCCAAGGACTTCCTCTCCTTCCTTTCCCGACCCACGTTCACTCCTTCCTCTCCTCAAAAAGACCCTCCTCACAGCATCTTCAAAGACGACATAGGCCCTGAGGGAATTTTTCCCTCAGGGCCTCCTTCGTGGAGCTAATGTAAAAAAAAAAAAAACTATGTTTATTGTTTCTTCTTCACATTTTAGGTATAACAGTTTACAATACAATTTTTAACCTCACTAGGACAAGCCTGTGTTGAGGTATGAATATAAATTACAACGTGTTCTTTAGTAGTACACTTTTAGTACGCAGCTTTTAACACGGTAATCGCCAATCTCGACAATCGCCAGTGCACCTTGTTTTGAATTTAGCAGATACCTACATAAATCTGATCTGTAATGAAAAACCTGAAAAAGTCTTGACTGCCAAATGCATAATTGCATCCACTGGTTTATTGATCAATAATACAAAATTATATGTTCAATTACCCGCTAGATCATTTGATATTAACACTGCTTTTAACGGCTGATCGGCTGCTTTTAACGGCACGGCGACGGTATCGGCTCTCGGCATCTCATTTATTTAATACAAGTAAGGGAGATGCAAAAAAGTAGTAATTTTCTTGCCTCTCCCTCATTCGTATTAAAGAAATGAGATGGCGCGAGCCATTCCCGTCACCGTTCCATTTCCACAGGAATCGTAAAAGCACCTTTTATTGTTTCTTAAAGACTGGGCCTCTGCTTTACACTTCACAAAAATTGCCCTTTCACTTTAGATATCGATTTGTAACTAACGGCATATTATTTTTGTGTCCATTAGGAGAACTGTAAGCCAAAAAATAAAAATTATGATTTTTTTTAAAATTTCAAAGTGGTTCATGAAAATTGCATTAAGCATGAAAACTTCTTGAGTGGTAACTTCTTAAGAGGGTTTTTCTGTGCCTCGATGATTATACCCTATGAAAATCATCATATTTCATATTATCTAATATCTGTTTTTATAGATTAATGGACTCGGTGCTGCTATGGCGCTCTGGTCACTGCGCCTCGCTGCCTTTCGTGACCCTGGGCTGCCGCTTCGCCCCCCTGCTGCCCCCTCACCTGCGGCCCGGGGCGACAGGTAATGGGGCGGGGGCGCTGGCCGCCTGCAGGGCACTTGTCAGGGCTCTGCCCATTCCCCCGGCCGAGTTCGCGTTCGGACGGACGCGGGTGTTCATAAGGAGTCCGAGAACGGTGAATAAATTATTTGCTGAATATTTTATTTTATGGGTCACAGTGGGAGTGAATGCGATTTTATTATTTCTTTCATTAATTTGTCTTTCACAATGAAATCTTTCGTAGTTCTGCAGCACGTTCCAGATTGGAATGTACTCTCAGTATAGCCCTAGTTTGAAATGGAATATTTTCCTTCCATTAATTGGATAACCAACACCTCTGCTATAGGTCACTCCAAGTGGTTTGGTACGTTTGGCGACTTAGCAGGGGTACCCGGGTACATTGGGTGAGGGGTGTTCAGGTCTTGGTGGCGCCTGCTTACCAGCTGCGTGGCGGGCCGGATCGGGTGAGGACGGTTTAGGGAGACCCTTTGACCCTTTCACCAGCTGTTCTCTCTTGCCTTGCACCGTAGTGGGAGGAATGGCTTCATACCTCCGTCTTAACACACTGAACCCAGATTCCTACCCTTTTCTTTCCCAGAACTTCCTCCCCTTCCTTTCCTTAAAGTGACCATCTAATTTAATACCGTACATCTAATGTGACCAGTTCTGAGTAGTCGATACTTCCAGACCTTCCTCTCCTATCTCCTTCCCTTCCTCACTCCCTTCAGCAGCACAATATGCTGGGAGTTCACCATTCCAGAGATTTACCTCTTTCAACATACAGATTTGAATCCATCACTAAATGTAGCTATCTTCATGTTCATATTGCAGGTATTTGAGCTAGAAGAGATGCGAAACATCCGACTGGAGGGTCTGGCCGCACTGATCCAAAGGGTGTGGAGGGGTTACCGGGTGCGGAAGGAGCTGGCGCGGAGACACGGGGCACAGAGGGTTATCGCCAGAGCTTGGAGGAGATGGAAGGTATACCTTATACCAGTCTTCTTTACCATCTCCTCATTTTTCATTCTTCTTAATTTATCATCAACTTTGTTCAGCTCTCAAAACTCACTTTGGTTGGTTTTTGGATTGCATGTTGCAAGAGATTTTTTTAAATTTTTACATTTCTGATAACTGTTGTATCGAGCTTTGGAAAAAGTGGTACAGAATAACCATTTTACGGTGTCATAAGGGGACATACATTAATGAAGTGAGCAGTTTAAAAAAAAATGTAGACCCGTCCTCCCCTTGGTGAGATTAACGCCGTTCTTCCATGGAGCTATGTTCAAGCGACACGATCGCCGCTCGTCTGTATTTTCTATACTATTATTAGTGTTTGAAATCGCCGCTAGGCGCTGCACTAGCAAAACCGTATGACAGGTAGCGGTAGCGTCGCTTGCAAGTAGCCACGTGAACGATGGGCGTTAGTGGGACCCTAGCCCCCTCACGTGAGATTTTTTCTTACTCTCGAAATAAATGTTTTTCATAATAGCCATTTTTTTAAGCGGGAAAAATGGGATACTTCAAAAGAAGTGAAACAATAAATTTTTTTTATTTTTGTTTTTATTTTTAACTTAATGAGTTAAACCTTAAATTATAATATTTTAATTAATGAAGATAATATTAGCCCAGATGTATCCGTATCTTTTTCTGATTTTTCTGTTTCGGATTTTCATTTGACTTTCGCTAATACATATTATCTTCATTAATAACGCAGGTACGAGACATACGTCATTCCTATGTCTACCTACGTTAAATTATCGTGAAAACAAGCTTATGTGTCCAAGCGGTTAATTAAAATATTAATTTTTTTTTTTATTATCTCTATAATATATTTAAAAGAGTATATGTATATACTCTTTTAAAGTTGACGTGAGATTTTTATTGTCCCCCCCCCTCGGTATAATGAGATTTGATGAGATTTTACTGGAACCCCCCTATTTTTTGCTCACATGATTAATGTATGCCCCCTATATAATTAAAAAGCAACCAATTTAAGAAATTTTATAATCTTTAGGGACACTAAACAAAGTGTCACTATTTTTCTACATACATATTAATTTTTTAAATCCTTAATGCTTTCTACAGTGTTTTAAATTATTTGTCTATAATATTTTTTTCTAATTTGCATCCTTTTTTGTAATTTTATTTTGGATAATCATATTTGTAATCTGAGTTTTTATAATTATTTTATTTCATAATTATTAGGCCACTCATGACACGGAGGAAAGAAAAATATTATTAAGGAGAAGATCGGTGCGTTTCTCTTACTTTCATTTTTATATTTTTTTCTCTACCATTCATTGTTAATCTTTTTCACTCTGTCAAACTAACTACATTATTTCACAAAACTAAACCTTCTGAAGACTGTTGCTGTTGCCTTCAGAATCAACTGATTATTAGAGACCTGATATTTTCATGCCAAGTTTCTTCAATGTCTCACTATTTTCATAATATTAATTTATTTATTAACCCTTCGGAAATTGTTGTGTCTTTTAGTACACATTACATAGTATAGTATTTTTGTGCCATTTACTCCTATACTACAGTGAAATACATGATTTAAGCAGGGTTGGAAAGAGACAATGCCATGCTTTGCGTGATTGATGTATTTTTTCTTTTTTTTAGTTGACCGTTTCTTTTTCTGATTTTTCTGTTTCAAATTTATGATTGAGAGTCGCTAATATATCAATGACTAAATAACCATTTAAAATTTCTAACTAATAAATTATTTATGCGAAAGACCATATGATTGGCAGCAGTTGTCCATAAAGTTAAACATTTCTGGGCATGCATTAAGCGCTGAATAATTACCAAACCTTAAGTAATACACATGGAGTTGACCCGTAGAGGCCGGCAAGAGAGTTCAATAAATAAAAATTAAACTTTTGTTAAAGCCAACTCATAGACAATACTATACTTGACAAAGTGACATTTTAATTTTTGCCTTTAACTAACCCAGAAGAGGTAAAATCCCAAGGCAAAATGAATGTAAAAGTCGACACTGCAATTGTAGTGCTTCGTACCGTGCATGGACACAATTCTACAACACTGCAAATGCAGGGCTACGGTCCCAAGCGGTTAACAACAATAACCGAAAATCATTGTACATAATCAATATATATTATAAAATAATGTGTACAATGTGCGTGCCGCTAAAACCCAGAAACTAGTCCCGGTACGATCAAGGGAGTTATATGGTGTGGTAGCCCTCTATCCCCATCATGAAGAAGGTTCCCGTTTTTACCCGTAGAGAGTTCTTTTGAAGATATAAGGGCTGGAAGTTTCGCCCTCTATATATTTCTAGAACAGTCCAGAACATTCGAGAATATTTGAGAGCATTCCACAATATTCCAGAACATCCTGGAACATTCTGGAATGTTCGGGAATAATCTAGAACGTTCGGGAACATCCTGGAACATCCCAGATCATTCTGGAACATTCCAGAAGACTCTTGAATATTGTGGAAAGTTCAGGAACATTGTGAACCATTCAAACCTTTTTTTGTATGGATAGGGGATAGAAGGCTACCACACAATTTCATATTAACTCCGTGAGCGAAGCTGGGTACCCCAGCTAGTATTATTATATCATAAATTATATTATCCATAATTCTTTTAAACATGTGGTAGGTACATATTTACATTATTACCACAAAAAATTTCTACACAAATATTGTTTTATGGCAAAGATGAAAAACTCAGGTCTCCTCTAAGTACTAAATTTTATGTCTCCTTGAGGCATTAATAGCATTAAGTGGTTGAAATAATTCGGGGGGCATTTTCTGACAAGTTTGTATTTTATATTTGACAGACGAGAAAGCGTGTGTTGTCAATGAAGCATGAGAAACGAGTTCTTTGGGCGGTAGAGACCATTCAAAGGCATTACGTCCAGTGGAAGGTATTATTGCATTCAAATATATATATTTCCTCCGTTATAACGATTTATTTATTTTCTATTTTTTGCATTTATTTATTTATTTTATGAAATTTATTTGCATCCATATTTTGTGTAATTTTTAACCCATTGGCATACTGCATGCTATACTATAACTGTCGCGAGATTGCCCTTACGTCTTGGAGTCGACCCTTATTTATACATGTAATAACATTTACTTGGCTAACCTCATATGACAAAATTATTATGAATTACTTATCACCTCTCTTATTATAACTTTTGTTATAATAAGAGAGGTGATAAGTAATTCACTTATTAAAACTTTTGTTATAATAAGAGAGTGTGTTTCGTCAAGGTGCTGACAAATGTCTTCTTACTCTTACTTTTAAATACCTTCTTATACGTCAACTTTGCCGTGAAACTAAAACTTCTTTGATACCGGCATATCGTCAGTTAAGAGTGACAAGTGATTTTAATAATCAAGTGTTCTTTGCAATGTCCTTTATCTATTTGGGAGGCTGGTATGTACCGCCGTAAGTACCGCAGGTAAAACCATCTGCGCCGGGAACCATTTATTGGATAACCAACACTCTGGCCTTAAGTCACACCAAGTGGCTCGCTACATGTGACTTAGCAGGGGTTCCCAGATTCATGGGGTGAGGTTTCTCTCTAGGTCTTACTACTGCATGGCGGGCCGGATCGGGAGGGACTGATTGAGGGAGTCCTTTTGACCTCTCCAGCCGGACTCTCGACCCATCGCGTTGCACCACAGTGGGTGGAATGAATTCATACGTCTGTCACTCCTGGACACACTGACCCCCAGATTCCTACCCACCTCTCGTACCTTTTTCCTTCCCAGAATTCCCTCTCCCTTCTTTTCCTAAAAATATCCAAGACTGCATCCCTAAAGATGACATAGGCCCCGAGGGATATTGTTTTCCCGTGTAGTATAATGTTAAAAAAAAAGAAAATTAAAAATGGATTCATGATAAAGGACATTGTAAAGAACACTCTATTTATAAAAATTCAATTTCACACGTATAACTTTCATGGCTCCGCCGCTTTGATAGTCTGTGCAGTTTGGTCGGCGCCAGTAGGCACGCTACCATGCCATATTATCTCCATTTGTTTCTGTGATGTATGTTTCCCACCCTCCCGCCTTGTAAACTAATCCGTATATTGTGTATCCAGCGGCGGAGATACCTAGTGGGGCTGCTGGCCAGCCTGCCCTCGGCGCACCTGTCTCCCCTGTGCGGGGGCTGGCCCAAGGTGCCACCCCACCTGGTGCTGACTCACTCGCTGCTCAATCAGATACACCACCGCTGGAGGGTAAGTCTACTTTTCTTTGTTGTCTCAAGTTACCCCGGGAACGGTATTACAGATTGATTCAATTATTAGTCTCTTTAGAAGTGTATAATCAATCAATCTTTATTGCTTTACAGTATAATACATGTATCGTCACTTTGGTTGGATTGGGTTCCAAATTCACTTTACCTTGTTCTGAGATGTGAGATATAAAAGATGATTTTTCATAATTAATTTACCAATTAATTTCTGATTTTCAGGTTGAATCTTGTATAAAGTATTTTTGTTTTAAAAAGTAAAGTATTCTAGTTTAAAAAATAAAGTATTTAAATAGGATGAATGCTTTAGACGTATTTTAGAACATACCTAAAGGTGCAGATAGAACCATGCGCAACCAGCTAGAGCATAATAATTCATTGCGTAAAGTTCTAACCAAATTTCCCTAATGCTATTCCAAGATAGGGTCACATTCTAATTAAATTGTTTCCTATAAAATTTATTAAACTAAAATACTCTCACGTCAAAATCAGAAATTGTTAAATAGATTATGGGAATTTGTCTTTGTAAACTTTGACAACTCAGAACTTGGTAAAGCGAAGTTAGAACCCTATCCAACTAAAGTAATGAACTACACTGCACCTCGTAAAAACGAACAACTGCCAAATACCTACAAAATGGAAATTGCAAAAGGTTTAAAGTGATGTTAGAACCTTGTAAAATAAATGGAAGCTTTAAAAACTAGATTTTAGAACTTCTTCACACAATTATCTACATAAACGCAACACAAATGGCTCTGAAAATTATTTTGGTTATAAAATTGAGCAAAAGAAATAGTTTTGCATTCAAATTTTAGATTTTTTTTTTTAGTTAGAAACTTGTCCAACTGAGGAGACGTTCTTTAAAAATGGGAGAGATCTTTACTATCTAATGCTCCCCTGATTTTTCAGTAGATGAACTGAATACATATAAAAATATTGTAGATATGCCGAAAGGAGATAAGGGGACATACATTAATTACGTTAGCAGTTTAAAAAAAATTTAGACTTCCCCCCCCTTCCTTGGTGAGATTAAGTGAGATTTACTGGGACCCCCCCCCTCACGTGAGATTTTTTTCTTACTCTCGAAATAAATGTTTTTCATAATAGCCATTTTTTCAACAGGCAAAATGGGACACTTCAAAAGAAGTGAAATAATTTAATTTTTTTATTATTATCTCTATAATAATATATATTCTTATAAAGTAGACGTGAGATTTTTATTGACCCCCCCTCGGTAAAATGAGATTTTTATTGACCCCCCCCTCGGTAAAATGAGATTTGGTGAGACCCCCCCCCCCATGAACAAATTTCCAACAAGTTTTGATTACTCCTTACCTTCAACAGGTCAGGTTAGTTATGTCTGTTTCAAGATGTATCTATATACATATTTTTTTATAAGACATAATTTGGAATATTAAATGTATAATAATATGTATATTACGTTTTATGATTTTTCAGTGTCACAAATATCGACTAAAATTTGACCAGACTGCAAGAAATAGAATGAGAGAAAAAGTCACCGCCAGCATTATATTTAAAGACAGGAAACAGAGTTACGCTAGAAGGTAAGTCTTGCCATAATATTCTACTAATTTATTCTATTATTACCAAATTTTTTCATTACTATGCTAACACCAAGCTTTCTACTTTTTTTATATGAATACCGCACAATTGCTCCCAACCGTCTGGAGTCAGTGAGACTATAGCATCCCCAATTTAGGCATGTTAGGAGACTGAAGGTCTAAGAGTATGGATACTAGAGAGACGGCATGTGAAGTGTGCCAGCGCGCTCCGAGTGTTCCTTTTCGAGAATTTTACCCACACGGCTGACACTGGCTGCTGGTTTTGGCAGTTTAATGCGTTCCGAAATTTTTTCGACGCAATCCATTTTCCATGGTGTCAGCCCAATGGGTAAAATTCTTAAAAAGGCACACTTGAAGAGCGCAAGCACACTTCACGTGCCATCTCGCTAATATCCATACTTTTAGCTGAAGGTAGTGCGGAGGGGAAAGGAAAAATGGCAAACAATGTTTCAATTCTGAATGGTGGTTTACATCAGGGCGGTACTGAGAGTATCTTCCACTCTGGAATGTGCCACAAAATATACTATATTATTTTGTATTGTTTGTGTATATTATTTTTAATGACATAAATTAATAAAATAAAATTTACACGCGCAAGCCCAGATTTATATCCGCGACCTCCGGTTTGCTAGTCCAGATCCTCGTTACCCCTCGACCACGGAGGCCGTTGTCACTTTGTTTTTGAAATTTTTTGTTCATTTTAATATTCAAATTTCTTTACATTCAGGTTTGACAGTTTGTTTTTCAGGTCAGAAATTTTCCGCTTTGCAATAAAATCCAAATACAGTGAAACCCTCTTAAGAAGTTTTTCAAGGGACCACAAAAATTTTTTTTTTTTGGGAAAACCTTATAAGTGGGATAAATTGGGCCATTCAGTCTTCAAGAGACCGAAAAGTCAGAGTTTTTAAGCATGAAAACTTCTTAAGAGGGTTTCAATGTAAATGGAATATATCTGAATGTATGCAAAAACTAAAAAACTTTTTTTGAAAGATGACAATGTATGCTTTCAAATGTTATCTGCATTCAGTTTAGTGTTATTTCTAACATTTGGTGTATTATTTATCTGTTGCAGTGTTTCTCATCCTTTTGTGGGGGATTATGTTAGATTACGACAGAACGCTGTGTGGAAGAGAGTCTGTATAGACACAGACGACCAGTACGTGGTGTTTGCCGATATTGTTAATAAAGTGACCAGATCTAGTGGAAAAGTAAGTTTACATTTACTGGCTGATAATGCTCCTCCTAACATTATTTAAAAATGGTATCATTTTTAATTTTCAACATTTTAACAATCCACGTTAAGCTTCGATTCTCCGCCCTTTTCAGCATTAGATCAAATGGGTTGAGAAATGGCTGTTAACGAGGACTGTTCCAATATCAAAAACGGCAGTAATCGTCGAATCATATTGACAGTGTATCAAATAGACGGATTGTTTCACAGAATTTGAAGAATTCATCAAATTTCTAATTTAAAATTCAACTGTATCAATGCGGTTGTGTCCAAATTGTATGGAACGGTATCTCACAGAAGGATACTTACGATAGATGCTGTATCTGCAGATGAATTGTGTCCTTCTTGATGTAAATACTAAATGCATAGTTTAATTTAATTTAAATTGTGAAATGTAACTATCTGACGTTCTGACGATTCTAAACAGACTGGTGGCCATTGTTCCCCCGGCAACCATTGTAGATACCAGTTGTTAGGTAAATCGCAGGTACCAAAATGTGTGAATTCATAGTATTTCTGAATTCTGCCAATTCCACTGGTTGAAATGGCAGTAATCGTCAATCAAACAGAGGGATTGTTTCACAGAATTTGAAGAATTCAATAAATTAATATTAATTGTAATTGTAATAATTAAGTTAATATTCTGCATATGTCCTATTCAAATTCTTTTTTTATCCAAGTAATGTGAAATAACAGGCCCATGATGAAATAATAACAGACAAGCTGTCCTTAGGACCAGTTGTGTCGGAAAATTTCACGTTTGATTTTCCTTCAAATCATCAATCACCGCAAAATTGGGTTGTTTCAACCTCCGTCAGACGAAATTTCAACGAAAATTCCATACAAATGTGATTGGAGATCACCTTAATGTGATCAGCCGAGTTCGAACCATTAAGCTTGAAATAAAGGGAGGCGCATGCGCAGACGTCAATATTGTGATCTGACAGGTCGTGGCGGGAATGTCTGTAATATTTTTAACTAAATATGGCTGGACAATTTTTGTACATAACGTAAAGAATGCACAATGGTTAAAACTTCAAAAGTTAGATATCCTCTCAAAGTATATTGTTGTCGAAAATCGTCAGTTTCAGAGATTGAAAATGACGTAAAAACTGGCGAAAACATTGAACAAAATAAAAGTTTTCTCTTATTGACCGATGGTATCACAATAATTGTCAACTGTAATACTTACATTATGAATCTACAATATATAAGAAACCTCTTTTTTATGATTGACATATCCCCGTCAAATTATTTTACTGATTATTTACCTTGAAACCACGGAGCTGCATGGAGCTATAGGTTCATGTACATGGATACAACTGAGGAACTCCCGATTTCATACAAGATACGAAATTAATAGTATTTTACAATAAAACGCCTTTTGTGCTCAATATATAATAATAAATAATAATTGGATGACTTGTATAGCGCCGTTTTTGTGAAAAATCACCTCAAGGGCGCTGTACAAATTTCAATAATTTCTACAATCTTACTTCTAACTACACACTAGAAAATATAAAAAACCTATGGCTAAAACAATGGATGCAAATCCACCGGTTCTTTGATCCGCGATACAAAACTATATGTACAATGCATCCGAACAACCAGCGCGGTGCTGCCCAAAAATGTAAATGTACATGTATTTTTTATTTATTTATTTATTTATTTTATTTTATTTTATTTTATTTTTTTTTTATTTTATTTTATTTTTTTTATTTTTTTTTTTTATTTATTTATTATTATTATATATATTTTTTTTCAATGAAAATGTACAGGACCATACTTACCTGGTAGGTCACTTGAGATTAAAGTTAAAAGATGTTTATTTATATACAGTTTGCGCGCAGAGGACATACCGCGCAGAGGAGGCGACTTAAGAACAATGTTAAAATTATCTGTTCGTGATTATTGCTCCTTTGTACCCATATCTTTCGCATGGAGATAAGTTGGTTTCTGTTTGGAGATATCCTTTATCCAAAACACAGACTTGTCATAATTTCAATTGCAATCCTCCATTATATATTTCCCTCCCATACTGCAATGCCGCTAAAACAAGTATCAATATTATAACATATTTTACTTCATCCGTTGGTACCTGATAAGTAAAACAGACAAACTTAATATTATATCAAATAATAACAATAAATGAGATGTCCGTCATTCATTGTTAATAATGTTAGTTGCAAATATAGTTATACGATTGTAGGATACCAAATAAACTTTAGTAGATACGTAATTATCGGAATTCGGACTTAAAAAATACTCATTATTAATAATACAAGTAACCTCTAATGTACGACGTTTTATGTTGTTAAACGTAGCTTGTAAATATGGGCACGTTGAATTAATTTTCCATATATTTTTATGTTTTCTTTAGCACTTTTCCTACGTTGCTTTCAGGTTACATCTCTGAAGTGGTCACATTCCGGAAAATCGGTCTAAAATTAAATAATATTCAAATAATACGATTGAAAGTTACCATATTAACTTTACTATGTATGTAATTGACTGAATACGAATAAAACAACACTCTTTCTCAATCATTTACGTTTTATATCGTAGAAAAATATTATCCACAGCAACGAAACAAAAAAGTGGTAAAATTCTGACGGCCGTGGTCGGCGTGCGCATGCGCATCCATAGAAATTTTATAAGTGTTGCCATCATAAAAATATCTCAGTCTTCGAAATAAATAATTCTGCGGAATAAATGCCTGATTCGGCGGGGAACACTCAGTGAAATTTTCAACGTGGATTGGAGTATGATTGGAGTTGAAACAACCCATTTGGTATTTGAAATGATGGAAGACGTGATTGCAAATCAAGTTTGAAGAGAATTAAAAGAATATTTTCATTATTTGAAACAACTGCTCCTTAGATTCAGTTATTTAAAGCTAGGTGAATATTTTTAATTATTGATATCTCTACTATCTTTTCCAACCTCCAAATCCATACATTTTATACTATAATTGTATATTTTATAGTATTCATATGTTTTGTTCCAGCTGGTACCAACTCTAGCCGTAATATCCACCTCAGCAATGCTGCTCCTCGACCAAAGAACCCTCGGCGTGAAGTACAGAATACCGGCGGCAGAAATCTACCGGATATCCCTCAGTCCCCTTCCTGACGACATAGCCGTGTTTCACGTCAGAGCGGTAAGTCCGGAGCCAACCTAACCTAACTAGATTTCGTGTGTTTTTCCATTCCTGAAACGTGTGTTTAAAGTCATTTTTTACTAATTCATTAATGTGTAATAATTTAGAGATTTTTCTTATCAATTTTTTTAGCACTAATAATGTATCTACACATTTAAAAAAATCTTGATGTGTTTTTTGTATTTCTTTTTACATATTCTAAACCAAAATGTAACCTTTTTGAAATTTTAAGCTAAATTGGAAGGTATTAAAAATTGGAAGCTAGTTGGTATGGGGTCATCCATATATATACAGGGTACCCGGGGGTTAGGTGCAGTAATTTCGGGAGGTGATTCTACATGATGGTAGGCGTAAAAAAGTATAACAACTTTTTCCGAAATTCCAACTTTTTTTTTCCTACACAAAAAGACATACCCATTAAAAATCCTTAGTGTAAGGTACAAACTTACCTGCAAAATTTTCTGTGAGCCTGCCGACGCGATTGTGGCGACGTTGGATGGTTGTGATTGGCCCGTACTGTAAAAGCGTAAAATAATTCTGCTTGCTGCACACACCGGACTAATTTTTATCTTTTTACCAAAAAACTACCCCTAAACGTTTTAATTTCAAAAATGGTTATTTATCTTTTTTACTTCTACTATCACCTCCCGAATTTTTTGTTAAAAATCACCTTAAGAGCGCTGTACAATTTATTGAGTTCTTAGGCTCTATCTAATTTTATTATTTGCAAAGATATACAGAAAACATACATACCTGGCAGGTCACTTCCGATAAACACACTTTTATTAGAAAGTTTATGCTTTGAGATAGATACGACTTTGCACGCCGTGGACACTATATTTAAAACACTGGGCATTGCATGATTTTACATTTACTATCCTACATTACTCTTGATATTACATTTATGAGAAGATTAGTGGCAAAAGTATGGTTGATATTTATTTTGAAAGACTTTAGGAGAATTTAGGACTCGGAGAATTTTTATGAAATGATCTTAAAAAGCTTACAAGTTCTTATCATAATCTTTTTTGATGGACGGCCTCTTATACATGATGTTCGGTAACTAGTAGTACAAGCAGGAAACTGGTGAATTTAAATGACATTTGAAGTTAATTTTGTGGTCTAACTTTTTTTGATTTGAGCTGAACTGTCAGTTTGATATTGGACTGTCAGTTTGACATTGAACTGTCAGTTTGGCATTGAACTGTCAGTTTAACATTGAGCTGTCAGTTTAACGAACATTTAATTTTACACTATACATTTAAATAGCGAGTACATCCAGTCCAAAGTTGGAATTTTTATAATCAAATTTGAAAATTTTTTTTTAATTATCAGTGACAAAATAAAATATCCTAAGAGAGGAATAAGCTTACCAATAAAACATTCTGTCTAACGGTTATACAAAAATGGCGACGTTTCCATGGTTACGAATAGATTTTATTCAGTAGCTTTGGAAACGGTCCGGCTTTGGTCCATATTGTCTGCCATTTTTGTATGACCGTTTGGACAGAATTGTCGGTTTGTATTTCAGGTCCTTCTCTTAGGTATTTTAAACGCATTGAAACGCAGACACTAAAGTTTTTAACCCTTTATTATTATTATTATTAAAAAAAAAAGTGCTCTGATTGTATTTTTGGGTTGTCTGTGTTATATAGATTTATCAATTTTCCACTTTTACGACTATGTATTTTCAAGTCACTGTGTACAATGTTTCAATATTTTCTTAGTTTTACGGTTTTCTATGGCTATTTCTCACTCCAAATATTAGTTAGCATTTGGTAAATAGATAAATAAATTACAGCTTTTAAATTATCACTCAATAAAAACCTTTCTGTGTTATATCTATGTATTTATTTTATCTTGGTTGATTCTTAGGTAGGGATGTTTAAAACTCTGTCACATTTCATTGACAATCGAAATAACCATCAGCACGATGATTGGTCATAATTTGATCAAAAGCTGAAACAGATCGAGCATCTGCATTTAACGCGGAAAATAACCGTCATTGTCAATGAAATGGGATGGAGTTTAAAACACCCCATACTTAAAGTAATTTTATTTAGATATTTCTGTATTATAAAGTATTCAGTCACAGTAATTCCGAATTTGGAAATGAATCTGTAACGCTCCAGGTGTCAATTTTACATTGAATTGTCAATTTAACATTGAGCTGTCAGTTTGACATTAAACTGTCAGTGTGACATTGAACCGCCACTGTAACATTAAACTGTTAGTTTGACACTGAACTGTCAGTTTGACTTTGAACAGTCAGATGGACATTGAACTGTCATTTTGACATTGAACTGTCAGTTTGACATTGAACTGTCAGTTTGTCTTTGAACTGTCAGTTTATCATTGAACTGTCATTTTGACATTGAACTGTCAGTCTGACTTTGAACATTTAATTTAACACTGAACATTTAATCTGACACTACACATTTAACCTGATATTGTAAATTTAATGTGACATTGAACTTGTCAGTTTGTCGTTAAACAGCTAATTTGCTTGATGTTCAAGCGAGTAATTGAAAATTATCCCGCTGTAATCATAGAATTAAGCTAGATATTGTATGTACATATATATGTAGTCTTGTGGTAGAGTTTGTTTGATGTGTGCCCCATTCCGCCACCAGTGTTCCCTGGAGGGAGAAGCCTATGAGTTGGATTCACAATTATCTTCGCGGGCGAGCACTGATACCACGGGTTGTCTATTCGGGGTAAGTTGTTACAAGAAAATAGACTTATTGCATTATCTTAGTCTTTCTTTTTTCTGGAACGCTCGCTGACAGAATGAATAATTATCATTTAAAGTGCGGGTTTCAAGTCATATTCAGCGAAAAATGCACTCTGTTTAGGCAAGTATTCTGGGTTTATTTTAAAAGAACATGTTTACATGATGATTTTGCACTTTTTATTCTACCCAGCTGGAGACCGGCCGGGTCCCAGATCTTAGGTAATGAAGGCACTTGCGTGGCCCACTTGTGAATTAGAAAGAAGAAGGATTCAAGGAATCCTATTGTTTTTATAAACAACGGGTTTAAAAAACTAACACCTATACCAACTGTCAGCGTGTTTACAAATAGCTGACAATAACACTCTTCATTACCGACTGAGGGGGAACTGCTTCATATATCATGTAATTTACAACAATTAGAGTAGGTTTTAGTCAAGCTCCGAACCTAATACCTTTGAAATTTCACCCTACAGAGAGCAATGGCAATTAGTTTTTAAGCATATTGCTATTTAAACAGTTGATAATAACCTAATCTATTGAATGGTCGTATCAACAATACAGAAATTTAAGAATAACAAATTTCCAAAATACATACAAGCAATGGTCAAATTCATGAGGGGACAGAAGGATTAAGAAGGAGTTATTTGTTGACATGAAATATGTGAATGAATATGTAGGTATTACCTAACCAATTCTATCCAGTAATATATATAATATACCTATACAAACTGTTGCATCCAAAACTACTTATGAATTACAGCTTCAGATGCACTTGTAATGGACTGTAAATACTAAAAATGAGACCAAATGGTGCTTGCTGGAATTAGTTAATAGTGTGTGTAGGAAAAACAAGGTATGCAAGGAAAAAGGAATGACCAATCACTTACCAATGCATCTCTGCGAAAGAGCACACGACATGACCACAATATAATAATATATTTTAGATTTTCACGGCCAAAAGCATTTTCGTTGTTTGTTTTTGGGGTGTTATGCCGTGTTGCACTACCTCCTTCTTTAGCCGACGTTTCGGACAGCGTTGCAGTGTCCACCATCTGATGGTAAAGAAGGAGGTAGTGCAACACGGCATAACACCCCAAAAACAAACAACGAAAATAATAATATATTGGTGGTGGTAATTACCTTAACACCAAAATGAATGAGTTCAAAAGATGAACAAATTCCTTCTTTTTAGTTGAAAACGAGAATGTATACACGGAAAACACCAACAACTTGCTTCCTGGGTAGTCCCAAATCTTCTTCTGTTTTAAAAATAAATGCACTTGAATTTTAACTATTTTTCTCGCCATTATTCCAAAATTTCAAATTCTTTTCCAGCAAGGTGGTAGGAACTGGATAAATGACACACCGGTAGGAACTGAGCATATTTTCATTTCAAAACCAAACTAGCTTTAATAATAATGTTCATGTGTATGTTTAATATTCCAGAGTGACATCAGCAAGAAGAAGGGGGATTTTGTGTTCCAAACGTGTCACATCATAGAGATGGTCACCAAGCTGTTCCTCGTGGTGCAGAATGCAGTGGGAAAGGCTCCTGAAGTCAATATTAGCACAGAGTAAGTACTCATTGAATATTCAATAGCCATAAATATCACTAAACAAATTAAAATATTTTTCCGCCTTACTTCTTAAAAAATTACGAAACATCTTGTCAACTAGGGATCTAAAGAGAGATAAAGGGATCTGAATCTAAAATCTATGCCACTCTCACTTGGAATATGGAATTATAGGATGAGGCCCAACAGCATAAAATCATGTAAAACAACTAAAGATAATACAGAATTGCATTATAAAGACCATACTAAAGATCCTTCATAAGGTCGTCAATATATCTACGCCAAAAATATTCTAGTTCATCACCTCAAAAAAGAAACAAAGGCAAACACCTCTCACAATCATAAAACCAGAGCCAAGAAAACAGACATATTTTTTTTTTTTTTTTTTACATTAGGTCCACACAGGAGGCCCTGAGGAAAATAATTTCCCTCAGGGCCTATGTCACCTTTGGGGATGCTGTGTGGAGGGTATTTTTAAGGAAAGGAAGGAGAGGAAGTTCTGGGAAGGAAAAAGGTATGAGGGTTGGGTAGGAATCTGGGGTTCAATGTGTCTAGATCATCCGCCGCCAAGACCTAGACAATGAACCCCATGAACCCGGGCACCCCTGCTAAGTCACCAAACGTAGCGAACCACTTGGGGTGACCTATGGCAGAGGTGTTGGTTATCCAATAAATGGTTCCCGGGGCGGCGGTACCCATTCCCGCCTCCCATATTGAATATACCTAAGTTTAATTCTACCTTTGGACAAAGAATCTCTGAATTTTTAGTAGTAAAGTTATGTAACAAATTTCCACACAGTATCAAACAAATGACCACATTAAGGGCGACTTGCACCAACTATCGCTAATTTTATCTTAAATTGTATTTAACTAGACGAATTTAAAACGCTAAATTCGTTTAACTTAAATACACTTAGTTGCGTCTTGCACCACGCAATTGGAGTGGCTATTTAGTAAAACGTCTTTAACGCGTCGGTAAAACAGTTACAACGTTTCATTTTACTTAAAGTCGTTGCGTGATTGGTTTATTTATGATATGGTCGTTGCTGATTGGTTCATTTATGGTCGTTGTGAATGGCAACATATTTTGAGGTTGTGTTTTGGTTACATGATGTATTATTTTATTTTGATCCAGAAAATGAGTGCTCAAATAAATAAATCCCGAGCGAGAGCCCTTAACTTTTCAAAGGAGGAACAATTTTAGTTTTTGAAAGCAATGGATATTAATTATTTGTGTAATCACATTAACTATTTATTTCTTATGATTTTTTTTACTTCTCAAAAAACATCAAAATGAGAATAACAATATCAAAACCAATCAAAATCAATTATAGAAAGCTAGAAAACTGATGAGGTTAAGACTGTTGTTAAGAAAGAATCTTGGGCCGAAATATTCAACGCAAATAATAAAAATGTTCATAGAACTACAGAAAACCTAATAGAGTATCAAATAAATTTGTTCTTGTTTTTACATCTCTGACTATATCTTAGTAAACACCATTTTTATATCTACTTATAAAATCTATAATTTCTTCATCATCGTCAGAATGCAAATCCTAACCTAAAAAAAAATTACAGTACTTCTAAACGTATTTAACTCAGTTAAACAGACAATTTTGGGTATTTAACTTTGACAGTTCTTTAAATGCATTTAACGATTTAAATATTCTGGTGCAAGACGCCAAGTCGACTTAAATCAAATTATGTGTTTAAATTGATATTTAAACCAAATTTAACTTTTGGTGAAAGCCACCCTAAGGACATCAAATCTTAGCTTAAGGAACTATCATAAAAAGTACCTAAGTAAGTATTAAAAACATTTTCAGAAGTCTCTGAAAAAAAACCTTTACCAAACCATGAAGTTGTACCACAGAAGTCGCTGAAAACTACCCAAAACAGTCCTCCTCAGCTTAGCATCTTCTATTGAGGGGGACTATGAAAAAAATCTATTTTAATTTTATACCTATATTTAATGTGTATCTTCTATAAATGTAAAAATTAAAATACAGTAAAAATAAAAAAAAAGTTGTTTTTAAAAATAATAATAATTATGATGGTACATACCTACCCAACACATATTTTCCAGTTCCAATCTGTCGCCATGTTAAAAAAATATTTTTTCTTATTTTTCTAGGTTTGAAGCCAATTTTGGCCAGCAGACGGTCACATTCACGTTCAAGTGTTACGGCCTTCCCGAATTTCACCCGGACTCTGTTCGTGTCATGAGAAAGGGAAACAAGATGGAGGTACTCATTTGATACAGGCGCACCAACGCGCACAACGCGTCCAGTTCTTCCAAGCTCAGCGCTGCCAACTCCAAGAATGAAAGTGTTGCCGATCTGAAGAATAATGCCGCCAAATCTATGAATGGTGTCGCCATTTCTAATAAATGTGTTGCCAATCTGAAGAATATGGTTGCCAACTTCATTGTTGCCAATCTCGAAAATAGTGTTGCCAAAAACATTTTCTTCGGCATTTTAAAATAACCTCTAATTGTTTTTTTATGATTCTTTTATGGCTATTGAGTGTTGGTCGAATCTTGCCAATGTGTCAGTGGAGTATATTATTTGATAAAAGTGCCTGTGGGAAGTCCGAATTTGGAGATGTTTGACTGGTTGAATATTGTAATTACTAAATCGTTTTATTTTCAAGCTGCAAGTTTGGTGAAAAAATGGTTTGTTTAGTGTATTTTTAAAATGCATGAAAAATATTAATGATGTGATTTTTAAGCAACTATTATTTTACTATTCATGCTCAGCTATGAAATTGAAAAATTGAATTATTTATATGGCTTTTAAAGCGTGTACAGTCGAATATTTAATAACAGGATCACAGAAAGATGTCCGTTGAAAGATTGGTACTTTGGAAAGTTGGATATATCCCTCTTTCACATAAACGATGTATGTAATTGAAAGAGAGGGAGCAAGGGGGGTTTTAATGGAAAGATGATCGTGTGGGTTGCTCAGTTATCTTTTGTCAATGCATTTATTTTAAATTTTAAACCCTTCAATAACATGAATGTATGCAAACCCTTTCCATTGTGTAATCCATAAGATGAAATATGTACCTCATTCTATATGTGCCAAGAACATAATTTGTGCTTCTGAGCGCCTGTATATACATAATTAGGTACTAATGTTCTTTTTCAATTCCTTCCCAAATTTGTATTACATTTTTGTAGTTTTTTTTTATAAAACACAAAATTGTGTAGAAACCTACACAATAAAAAATACTACATAAATATATTTCTGAGGGACTTTGTGATAAGTCGATTGATAAAGTGGTCTCCCACTTTAATTCTTTATCTCTCTTGGATTATTGATGTTCATATTATGTATATTTAATAGTGATTTTTAGAAACAATTATTGATGGCCAAAATGTGGATTAAAATTATATTATAGTATACATATATTTAAAAAAGATATGTAGTTTAAACAAAACATTTAAAAGATTGTATCGAGTGCCAAATGATTTAAAATTCATAATAAAAATATGTCTGACATTTTTTCGTTGGAATTGGTTTTTTCTTAGCCGTTTTCTATCAAGTCAATATTTGCCTAATGTGGACTGATTACTCCAAAGCCAAATGATTTTTTAATAAAAACTTTATATAATTTGGATGTCATGTATAGTAAAACCCACAAGAGATCCATCGTAAGCCATGCAGCTTGTTTTGTGTAACAATTAATCGTGTAACAATTAATTGTTACACAAAACAAGCTGCATGGGGACCTAATAGGGACCTAAAAATTTGCATTATTTTTGAGAAATGTGATATTATTTTTCAACAAAAATGAGTTGTATGTTAACTTTTTTGTATACATGTTTGCCAAAAACTCTTTCCTTTTTTTTACAAAGCAGAAAATATTACACATTATTTGGTATGGAAAATTACAAAATGCTGAATTTTGCACTATCGCTAATGCAAATTTTTCAGGTGTGTAACAATTGATTATACATAACAGTGACCATTCATAAATCAAATTCTTTTATTCAATTCAATAAAAGATTACGATTTAGAAATAATGTAAAAATGTCAAGTGTCCAGTTGATTATACAGACTTCTCTGAAAAAACTAAATTTGAGTTGAGTATGCAGTTATGTATATGTAAAAGTCTATCATAGATTTTAGTTTTGATTTGAGGGCAGTCTTTTCGTATTATGTAATATTTTTTCTATGGCATATGATAACATTTTTTTAAATTTTTATTTCATCTAAACATGTTGTTTATTTACAGAGATTGAATTATTATATTACATTGAGTTTGTTATTAAACCAATTTATTAGATAAATGAAACACCAAAACTGTTCTCACATACTTGGATCTCCAGAGTATAATATTTATTGAAATATACAAGTGTTTAATAAATAGCAAAATAAATAAAGTGCTCTTCTCTTAGAAAAAAAATATAAGGCATATTGTCTTTATAACATATATGATTAACTGTTTACCTGTGTGAAGTGTGTGTTTGATGGAACCTTTAGATTAATACAATATTAACAATCTGTTGTTTTTTTTCTGTTGACTAATGCGTTTAATATTTAGATTAGGCTGACTTATGTTTCAAGTTAATGTAAATAATTAATGAAATGTTATTAAATTTGTCCTAGTCATCGTGCAGCAATAATTGTTTTAGAAAACACTGGTGTCTTTTTCTAATACAGTGAAACCCTCTTAAGAAGTTTTCCAAGGGATCGGAAAAAAACTTCTTAGGTGGGAAAACCTTATAAGTGGGAAAAATTGGGCCATTCTTCAAGGGACCGAAAAAATTAAACTTCTTCAGCAGGAAATTTCTTAAGAGGGTTTCACTACATGTTTTAAAGGTTGGCAAAGTGATGTTTTGTGAGTTTGCACACTATTAATCAGTCGTCCAGCATTGTTCACGTGCGGAATCATTATTTTACTAAGAGAGGATACAAACTGAAAATCTCTCATTATTCTATTTAGACTTTATCGTCACTGAGCTGTTAAAACATCTAATGTGATTAAACTTGACTTGCAGCAGTGGAAAAAGTTATGAGTGCATTTATCGGTAACGAACTTATTATCAATTTTGTAATGTTTTTAAAATGAAGAAATTCATTGAATTAATACTTTTGAATGTAGTTATAACTTTGTGGTTATCCATTATAAATAAATTGAACAATATTTCTTTGTTAGAACTACTTTTATATTTTATTAACGTCAACCGGTTTTGGAACAACCATTCCTTCCTCAGGGAAAGCATATAATAACTTTACAATTGTAAAACAGTGGGTGAGTACAATGTATTACTAATGCCTTGTTCTGACCTGACAAGTAGTAAGTCGAATGGCCAGTGACTCTCTACTTGACTCACCAAAAAGTGTTCGCACTGCTGTCAAGTAGAGTTCATTAGTAAGCGACGCGTCGCGACATGACGGGCTGCAACGCAATAAAGTAAATACGCTAATTAAGCTGATTGTAATGATTATTTTTGAAGAAGTGGAATAATAAATTAGTGAGATGAAAATAAATGAACTATGGTCACGAAAATAGATTAATAGCCGTAAAAATAAACTATGGTCACGAAAATAAATTAATAGCCGTAAAAAATAAACTATAGTCCGAAAATAGATTAATAGCTGTAAAAATTAATAATTTTAGAGTAGAATTTTCCCCCCAACAGGACGACATATTGCGCGTGTGTGCGTCTATGAATGAACTGCGCATGTCAGTGCGCAGGGACGCGTGGAGGGGGACTCTACTCGCCGAAAAAATAGAACTAAATGGAATTAATCTACTAAAATCTACCAAAGAACTGACTAGTCTACTCTACTAAAATTGTGTTCGGACACGTTTAGTTACTTATTAGCTACTCGACTAAAATACTCTCCCAGTCAGAACAAGGCATGAGTATTGTGATAGGGATGGGGGCATAGCTAGGGATTAAAGAATAGTGAGGGGAGGAAGCAGAACAGACATTGATAGGGAATATATCTATGATAGGACTAAAAGATAATATTATCTTAAACCACTTATAAAATATATTACACTAACAAAGAAATATTATTTAATTGAATTGAAATCATGGTAGACGTTCAACATATGCTTCAGGGCATTATACATCTGCCCTGATGATGATATCTCTAACACTATCTGAAACATTAATGAGGAACGGAGAAACTAAAAGTTTCACAGTGAGTTTTAGCAGCTCAATGACGATTTTGTAATTTATTTAAACTATCGTGTTTTGTACTTCAATGGCCTAATATTATGCTTTTCTTATCTCTCTTCATCTTCTTCAATCTTCAATTCATTGATGGAGAATTCCTTTTCATACTTATTAAAAATGACTTTTATTTTAGCGCAATACTGGAACCAATAATAGTAATACATAATAATTTCAATAGCACACAGTGAATCCCAACCTATTGATTTTTAACAGACTGACTTTTACTAAACAACTAAAAAGTAAAATAAATTTAAAAACCTATTTTACTAACTCATAATATGACAATCCTGTGAAGACGACAGGTTGAGATTAATACTGTTTACATTCCTACCTAGTTCCATAGCTTTTTCACAACAAATACTTACATATATTGTATCACCAAGCAATCTTCTCAACTATGTACATAATAATAAATGTAATTCTATGCTGGGAGAACCTTAAAAATTTAAAAATTTTAACCTTAAAAATTTCTTAGATTTCATTTTAACCCCTAGGGGCTGGAGCCCTGCATTTGCAGTGTTAAAGAATCGTGCCCACACTCGGTACGAAGCACTGCAATTGCAGTGTCAACCTATACATTCATTTTGCCTTTGAATATTACCTCTATTGGGCAAGTTATTAAATGTAGAATATCTATGGTTTTAGGTCAACATATTTATGATAAGTGCAGAAGTGTCTCCGCTGACGAGGCAACTGAAACCAAACTAAACTGGCTAGTTGCTATGGCTTCCAACCAAACTTCTATGACAGCGCTACACAATTTTACGATTTCATTTATTATCGGAGCTTGTTTAACCATAGACGAAGAACAATCAGCTGTCATCATTGCAACTAGCACGCCAAGTTTCGAGTCGCTGTTTACGTTGCCATTGACAACGGGTTTTTAACAAGTTGAGTAATGTGCGGACCATCACATTGACATACACGGGATAGCGAGTTTAGTTGCAAACTGGTTTTTTTTTCAGTTGCCTCGTCAGCGGAGGCACTAACTGATAATTTTATTGTACCTACATAAAATAACTTTATTCAATTGGTAGGTACAATTTTTTCATTACTATGACAACACCAAGCTACTCACTTTGTTTTTGAAAATTGGTCTTCATATTCAAATTTCTTCACATTCGTGTTGACAGTTTGTTGTAAATAAAAATGACGTAACTCAATTGTTTAACTTCTTTTTAAAACTCAATCGATTGCAGTGCCACCAATTTTTTAATAAATTATTTTGCCAACCTGTATGTATAAAATTCGTAATCTCAACCTCTGTTACTTGACTCTTTAATTCTTTCAAAAAAGAGACAATTTTTCCCAGGTTACAAATAACTTGGCCATTTTAGAATTCCTTATACTACCATCATTATAAGCGCATAAAGTTGCTTATGCCATGATGAACTTAACTAGCAGGGGATTGAACCCACAAAGCCTCGACAGGAACCCAAAGCTTTTGTCCTCAACTACTAACCAGTCGCTATAATAATCTGTATCTAATGCACAAATGGCCCACCAAACAAACAAACTTCCCAGTTTACAATAACAATAAATATCAGTCTAGTTTTTTAACTGTTAATTCATGGTGGAACTCCATTGTATTAGATATGAAATTAAACAATTTTTTTTCACTTTGTTCCACTTGTTTATTTACACCAGGACCGGTTTCGTCCTACTACGGACATTTTCAGACTGGTTCATCCAGTCTGAAAATGTCCGTAGTAGGACGAAACCGGTCCTGGTGTAAATAAACAAGTGGAACAAAGTGAAAAAAAATGGTTTAATTTCATATCTAATAAATATCAGTTTCAAAGTGCCATTTTTTCACTGAACATATTATATTAGTTTGACCTAGAACCACAGATATGTACCTTTTAAACAAAGTTTTATATACTTTGTTTTTAAACCAACCTAACCTAAGCCCTGCCAAAATTTTTTCACCTTTGCCTGCAGTTTTGTTCCAAGCTGTCAATATTATAATTTGTATGAAGCATGTACTAATATTTTTACATCTATAAAGATTTGTATATACTCACTGATATAAGTACTTAACTTGGTATGCATGGCAGAAGTAAGGTTAAACCATATTTAATTTGAAGGGTTCTTGCTTTCCTGAAAATTATTGTCTTTTGAGTTATGTGGGTCTCCCATCGTAGATAATTTATTGTCTATGAGAAGTTCTAACCTTACTTTCATGTTTTCCTTGTACATAATACTGTGTTATGATAGACATTTTAGAGGATGTTCAAAATTCTTCAATTTCTTTCATACTTTGATGTGACCAATTTTTAATGTAAGAAATAAAATACATACAATAATTTTGGAATACATATCTGATTGGTCATTATATTGGACGGTACCTAGTAGAGGAATGTTTATTTAGTTTAGAGGCTGGTGTAACTTAATCTAATTAACTTATTTTGCTAATAATTATGTAAGCTTCTCACACCACGACGTATTGTATCTTCATCATTGTATTACTTTATGCAGTTACTCAAACGACCGCCATTTTAAGTGCATCTTGACATCTTAACCTCGCCCTCGCTATGTATGGGTGCTCCCGCATTTTCGTGGTGTACATAGTTTTACAACTAAAGTATCTGTGGCAACCTTCAGAAATTCCAGACATTAAATTGAAATCAATTGCATTATACGCCCTGCGGCATTGCCTGGCTAAATAAACGTATTTACTTAAATGCCACCATTTAAGGGACATTAAAAAACCTTCCGCTAACCGTAAAAAATAACCTAACTTTAAAAAAACCTGAAAAGCTTTCGGACACTGCAGATCTGGTTTCCAATTCATGTAATTTGAGAAAAGAACTGAGATTTATTTTCAAAATCTATAGATGTTTTTAACCTTTTTAGCGCATTCCCGTTATATATAAAACACAGTGCCAATCTTTTTTTGAGTCATTTTATATGAATAGAAAAAACAAATCGATTAATAAATCCGCATAGCGCTGAAGGTGCAGATATTTTACCCGGTTATATTTTATATTGTGGTTAGCGGTGAATAGTTATGGATACTTTGATCTCGACTCGATCTGAATGTTTTTATTTTCTGTCAGTAGTTGTAATGATTTTTTTTACATCAAAATAAAGGCATTCACAGTTTGTCACAAAAACTGCAAATTAGTTGCTACATCTATGGAAAATTTAAATATCTGAGGTTGTTGGTGTGTATAAATTTAATTTAACTGGTCGGCATTTAACAGTTTGATTTGCATTAATTTTAAATTGACTTGACTTTTAGAGGGTGTTTCCTCTCGATGGAAAACTAAGGACAAATTACACACATACGGGATGGTTGCTGTATAATAATAATATGTTTGATGTAAGGTATAGATCATTTTGCACATACATGTTTAAAAATTGTTTTTTAGTTCTTATTGTTAAAATGCAGTGAAGCCTCCGTTATTATAATTATTTTGTTTTTAACAAGAATCTAATAAGAATATTGCAGTTGATTTTTTTAGTTCTTCTAAACTTTGATCACAATTCGAGGGCTTAAAGTCAAAAAACGTTATCTACAAAAACACATTAATTTGAGGGCACAACACATTCAAGGACACAACATCTATTAACTTTGTTTTAGAGAAGATGTGATGACACAGAAAACTGGGAAGTCAAGATTTATTTATATGGTATGTAGGTTGTCTATTTGTCACACTCAAAGATGATTATTTTTATCGACTTCACATAACAATATGCATTTTGTACGACCTACAACTTAACAAAACACATGTGATAGCATGTGACGCATTTTAAAAGAATCAATCTTGTGGACTGTAATCAATAATTTTAAATACGTTTCAAGTTCACACAACTATGTAGGAGCTGATGAAGATTTGGATATTTGTAAAGGACTGACTTGCCCCTTGTCTTCTGATGTTCTTGTTGATAAGAATCGTTCGAGGAATACTGTGGTATTCACTGCACAATCACACAATCACGTTTCAAAATTATACAGACCTAGGGAGTACCAGTTGGTCACCGCCTAAATTTCTTAACAAAGTCGATATTAACCTCACTGAGAGATCACCATAGGAGTTGATTATTGCGCGGACTACTGTAATAGACTGGTTGTACCATGATTTATTGTTGCAAATGTCACATACATAGTTAAATTGTCCATACACTGTCAGATAGGGATAGGTACTTGGATAGCAGGTTAGGTAGAGGAAGGGAGATGTATGTATATAGTTATGTCAACAGTCTGTGATTATGTTAAAATCAATAACGGTATATCTACCAAAAAACATTCTAATATGTATTAATTTATTGGTATATCTTTTTGTAGATAATTTGCTTGATTTAACATGTTGAATGTGGGATGATATTTCGAAAAACCGCGCGGAAATTATTTTGACGACTTCTGGTCAAATAGCCATACAAAAAAGTTACAAGTTTTCCCAAAATAACTAACTTTAGCTAAAAAAAAAATCTCCCATTCGGCAAACAAATATAATTTTTTTTTTAATATGTATACCAATATGAACTGATTTTAATGTTTCTACACAAACCTAAATATACACCCTAGATGAAAACCAACAATTCAAAGGTTTTTTCGAAGAATTAATGACATTGTACTTCTTTAGAAAGTTGACAGTCGGTAAAGCGGAAAAAAGCGTGACTCCCGAATGTCATAGATAATTACTTTAAAAAATATTCAGGGTAGCTAGATTAATCAAATCAGCTGTTACATCAAGAAAGATATTGGCGCAAGCGATTAGGACCTAGTCCTTCATACAGTTTCTTTATACATATGGGTTAAAATCTCAAATTTTAAAAAAAAAATGTAAAAAATGTTGTCGCACCCGCCGGCGGGCTTACGACAAACGAGAGGTTAAGCTCTCAAATTATTTGTATGTTGTTTGACTTTAATTCGTCCCCGATTTTTTTCTGCGACTAGGATATAATTTTTTTCATCTACGGTTGTGGATTCAAAATATTAAAAAAAAAATATTTTTTAATTCACTATAATTTGATTATTAAATTATAATGAATTAAATTATTTATTAATTTATTTATTATTTAATTTTATTATATTTAATTGTTGGGATTGATTAAATTTAGCTCTGTGATCGACCGTTGGACACCCTTGTTACATTATATGAACTTCACTTTGGTATTTTTCTGAATAATTTCTTAATCCTGCCATAAACTAACTACATTTGCAGTCCAGCCATAAGGAAGGCGTAGTTTCCTTTAACTGTTATTATAGTTGGCTGCAGTCCAAAGCATTAAAAATTATGTAAAAACCAATTATTGGGGGTTACACTGCATTTGATTAAAAACATTATTTTGTTTTACCATCTGTTTTCTATTCAATGTTTCTTTTATAATTTTATGAAAATAAAAATTGCAATGAATTGTGTTGTGTTGACAAAATAAAAAAATCTTAAAAGTTATTTTGTGTTCCTATTTTTATGTAGATATTCTTTTTAACTCCGTGGCAGAGCTGCCAAGTTCCTTGGCTCTGAACTGTCAGGACACAGGACAGGAGCTTTTGTATGGTTTATTATATTTGCAATGCATTTCAAAGTGGAAAATACCTGGGATGAGAGCCCACTATTTATAATCTTTTTATAATTAATGAAAAAAGTTGTCTAGTTACCAAATCTGAATAGCCAGGTATGTCCTAACCTTCTCATCAATCCTTCCCTATTCCCCTTTATAAAATACAAAATACTTTCAGAACCTTTGATTGCAATAAATTGTCATAAGTACCCTTATCTAAGAGTGCGTTTCCATAAAAGCAAAGCTGAGCAGAGCGAAGCAGAGACGTTCAAAAATTGACTAATCAAATTGCTCAAAAGATACGTCTCATCTCCGCTCCACTTCGTAGACTTGTAAAGTTTTGTGGTTTAGGACCCAGGTGCTAGGCAATGTAAAAAGAAACTAATCCAGCCCATTTTCTTTGTTGTTTTTGGGGTGTTATGCCGTGTTGCGCTACCTCCTTCTGATCTGCCCTGCCGGATCTGCCCTGATGATGGACACTGCAACGCTGTCCGAAACGTCGGCTAAAGAAGGAGGTAGCGCAACACGGCATAACACCCCAAAAACAAACAACGAAAATGCTTTTGGCCGTGAAAATCTAAAAACATATCTAATCCAGCCCAGCCTATTTTTATCAGTAAAATTAGAATTTCCTTTTATGAACACCAGTTTTTTTAAATGCATCATCAGACAAACGGTTTCTTGTTGGGAAATGAATAAAACCTGCTAATGAAAATATTCTTTCTACAGGTCCTGATGAGCACAAACTTGTGTTAAATTGTATGAACACTTTTTTTTTATATTTGGATAACTTTCAAGAATGGTAAGTTATTTACTTTTATCATTTATAACTCTAACTCCATTGTTGATGTATGTGGTTGATCACTGTCCCTGTTCACAAAAACAATAAAATCATCATCTTCTTTACTAGTACTGGTACTCCTGCTGCCCTCGGGCATAATTTAATTTTTTTTGTAATTTGCCTCCAGGGCATGAATTATTTGCCTCTCGTCTGATGCTTTCTGGCAGCCAACGCATTTTGTAACTAGGGTGGTAACATGACGCCAATATTATTTAAGGCAACAGTTTAAAAAACTTATCGAATCTTCTTTCTAAGCTCTCTTTTAGTTGTGGTACAATAAAGTGGCCAACTCAAAAGATTAATTTATTTTTCTCTGGATTCTACTGTTTTTAGTCTATGTATAAGTCAGCTTTTTTTCATTATCACAAGATCGCTAAATGTATTTGTGTGAAAATGTATTTTGAAGCCATGAATATTTGAAATACTAATTACAAAATAATTCAGCATCATGTATTTGAAATACCAAATACAAATTATATTTTTAGGAAATACATAATTGAAATTCAAATACAAATAAAAGAAAGTAAATTACAAGTAATTCAAATACTGCCCAACTCTGATTATTAGCAAGAAGATGGTCTGTGGCGGTGCGGATTTGATTTTTATACATTCTGACATTGATGAAATTTTGCACACTTGACCTTGAAAACATGAGGAACGTCACTGACTATGTGAGATTCCGAAAAACCACCCCCTTCCCCTTTTCCCATCGCTTAACTTCTCAAGTGCCGAAGGTATGGTAATCTGAAACAATACATTCTGATGGTGGGATACTTACCTCGGCACACTACAATTTTTGGGTTGTGGGAACTTGGCATTTGAAAGGTTAAAGGAGAATTTTGATACTTTCAAAGAAATTTTGCACACTAGACATTCAAAATAAGAGAAAATTTAATGTTTACATCTGGATTCGAAAAACTTTGTGTAAAGCCGGGGACTTTAGCTAGAATTTTCACCCTTTGGGGGGAAGGGTAGTTTTACCTTTTACGCCAGTCCTACTTGAATGCCTGGAAAGGCATTGCTGCCAAATATTTTTATATGAACATTGTACACCAATCTCTTCGTAAGGGACCTAACTTTAATGTATGTGTTTATAACATATAAATACATATGTATATGGGATTCAAGTATTCCCATCTTCTTATCTCCTTGTCTGTTATGCGGTAAAATGTATTATCAAAAGGAAACTTACACTTTGGCACTAGAGATATGCAATTTTTTTTTTTGTAATATTTGTACCAAAGTGAAAACCAATTATTTTGTGATGTAATGAAATAAATACATTTTTTACACATAAAACATGACTAAATGGCCCAACACTGACTTTAACCTTCTGTTTATGGAGTCCTATTACAAAGTAGGCTATAATTTTGGACAATACTTTTATAGTTGGGGTGTGGTGAGAACTGCATTAAAAAAAATTGTTCAAATATACATATTATTTTCAAAGATGTATCGGTTTAACAAATTCTATTTTCTCGAACGGGTTCCTTGTTTTTGTTCACCTGAAGTGTATTAAATAAAAAGTTGAACACAATAATTTTGAATACACATTTATTTATAAGATTATACAGAATTACAAAATTAAATTTGTACAATAAATCCTTTCAACCCAAGTTATGTCTACGTCCACACTGGATTAATTATATATATGTTTATCCTTTTACAAATATATTTTATTTTCTATCAATTCAGGCCATGTCAGAGGTCAACCATTCCTACGGAGAATCTGGTGGCTGTCAGAAACTCTATTATTATTTGCTTGTTGATGTTATAAACCTTTTGGTTTTGTCATAATATCCTCTAGGAGAGAACTAAGAACAGAATTAAGGCACTAAAGTGTAGAATTATAGTAAATCATTTAACCATATTAACACATTCAGCCCCACAACATTCAGTTCTCAGACATATTGGGTGTGGGGTGAGAGTGTTAAGTCCCAGTTGCTTGAAAGTAGATACATATTGGTTCGACGTACGTACGCATCGCTACGCTTAACAATATCTGGGCTACTTAGCAACCATAGATTTTCTATGAAAATATATATTTTACACATGTTGCGATGCGTGTGGTCAGTGTGATTCTATAACATGTATTTTCATAGAAAATGTATGGTTGCTAAGTAGCCCAGATATTGTTAGGCGTAGCAATGCATACGTACGTCGACCCGGTATGTATCTACCTTGTATCTCCCTTCCCATTTGACATTGTCATAAAATCAGCCATCAACGCCATTTTGAATTTTTAACGATTGTCATTTAGGAATTTTTTTACTATTGCCACTAAAAACCGGTTCTTGCCGCAGGTTTGACTATTTACCTGTCGATGTTTGATCATTTATTTTCATTTTTTCTGGCTTCCTCGCTTCAAAGGTGTTCTTTATCATCTTTACAATTATTTGTAATATTATTTTAAGCGTGGAAATTGCAGTTGAGTTCAGACTTGGAAGGCATGGAATGTAGGGGATATGTTGTATGTAGGGTAGGCAATTTTAGAAAATACTAGATTGAAAATTAATATTATTTGTTAGATAGGGATAACCAAAAAAGATGTGATCTAAAGTACCTACCCCCTTCTAGATTGCATAAAGTGCCCCGTAATAGGCAGAGTCAAGCATGTGAATTTTAGAAAGGTGAGATGAAACATTATATTCTCTGATCTGAGAACATAGTGTTCATAAACATTTTACCAAAAAATGCTGAGATGCCGAGAGTCCGAGAGAGTAAACTATTTGTTTGAAAGTGGAGTCATTTTGAACAAATTGAAGTAGCAAACATCAAAATACTCAATATAAGGTGTTTTTTGCCGATTTGATGTCAATTTCAATGTCCGGACAAATCTGAGCACTTTTGAAAAGTGATAAAATCATGTAAAGTTATGGAAATAAGCATTAACTAGGTTAGATTTTCAGGTTAGATTTTTTTCATCACTTATAATGATTTAAAATTATTTTTCAAAAGTATTCTGATTTGTTTTGGAACCGTCAAATGTAACAGAAGTAACAACTTAACCTAATTGAAGGCAATGCTTTTTTACCATTTTTCTTCTGTTGCTAACATTGTTTTAAAAAATAAAGTGATTTTTCATCTTTGACCTTTCCATCTTTACAATCTCATCCAATTGTATTTTAAATTCTAATTTAAAATGAAGTATCTATAAGTGAAAATGAATGATCCTGATATAATTTATTCATTATTTCTGGAAAAAATCTTATTGAACTTATTTTGCAATTGCAATGACTGGAATGTATATTTTTTATAACGCAATATGAAATTGTTTTGCAATAAGAAAAGCATGAATTATTCAACGATAGTTTTGAGTCATTGGTAATAGAAACAAGGGAGATCATTAGCATGAAACCGCGTGCAACAAAGTGTCACCAACATCGTTTACCCGGTTCACCCATCCTGCTGCGAATCTCTTCTAAGCATAGCGGTGTCCCTCCTTTGCTTTTACCTACACACTAAAAGCACAACTTTCATTGGGTTAGTAGCTGCTTCGATAGTTTGGTCAGGTTAGGTTAGGTTAGGTTAGGTTAGGTTAGGTTAGGTTAGGCGTTAGTTATTTAACAGAAACAGTCAGCATGCTTCCATGCCGTGTCTTCCCTTGTTTCTTATCTATGGCATTAACAGACTAGTGCATTTTTCAAATGCTTTTTAATTTGTGAATTACTTAGATATGAATGTAATGAAAAATGACATTCTCAAATATTATCAACGAAAAAAATTACACATATTCGTAAGTTTTATTTAAAGTTTCTATTGGTACCATTGAAACACGTTTATAACATCCAACTAGAACATAATATTAAATATCAGAGAGATATGTAAGTTTTCAAGAGGCCAGATTTAGAATTCAACAACATTTTACATAAATATCAATATGATAACTACGAAGGTACCTACACACATATAAAAAGCAAATTTCTAACCTTAAACATATCACCTAATGCTTATGGAAATTAATATTTAAGGCGACTCAATATTCTATTCTTACCTACCCGTTTACAGAACTCTTCGTTTATAATATTAAATAACTTCCATCAAAATAGTAGAAAGTCTTCTAAACAATATATTTTTTGATGTTGACAACAATGTTCATCAATTTGAGTTCCAGCAAACTGGGAAATTATTATTCACTTTTTTATATCTTTTCAACGAAAATAACACCCAACAAATATAATACGATTCGGTCTTTTTAGTTTGAGAATATATCTGAAATAACTGCACTCCGTCATTTTGTTTCTTTCTAGAATGTTCGAAATTGGTAGAAAACTGAGATAAGAATAATGAAATTATAGTCCAGGATCACACTTGATCTATTTAATGATCTACTTTATAGAATCTATGAATCAGTGAGAACAGACTTTTCTATGGTATAAACCCATTATTCAACTCGACTTCTTCTCGACATGGATTCTCAAAGAATAGATCGGAATGCAGCATAAAGAAAGCATTTTCCCTGTTAAAGTTATTGAAATGTGAACTAAGTGAATTAAGCAGTTGAATTTTCCTATTTTTTCCAATAGCATTTTTGAAAGGTGTATATTAGCTTTCTTGCATGAAAAATTATGCTGTAATTATACAAATAAGTTACATGTTTCTATTATTGTAAATCTTAAAACTCCTCTACAAAAGCATTACAAGTTTCATCAGCAATCAGTCTTTACTTATTCAATATTCATTCCTTAAGAGAAAATGTATTCATTTAGTTAATTTTAAGATAAGTACTTACGTTTTATTTATTATTATAATGACTAAACAATTAGAGTTTTTTTTCAGTTTTCATGAGATATAGTTTTTTTTATGTGAATGTTAAACGTGAAAAAATAATTCTGGTAAAATTCTATAAAAATGTTTGATGTGGCAAAGTTTTTGATAGGCTTCGGTGGATTTTTGATTTATTCAAATAGAATAGTTAGGTTTTGTTGCCATTTTCCTTATAAAGAAGAACTTATAAGTCAAACGCTTGGTCCATCAAATATTCTACGCTCTACTCCTAAGTTTGTAAAATTCACATTTAGTTCTAGGTCTTTAGTTAGATTCTACGTTATACAGGTATATTGATTAGTATTGTAGGAAGAAACAAAGCGTCATTCTGCAGAATTAAGCTATTGACCAAAAAAAGTAGTTTTTGTCGAGGATAGATTCTGCAAACTACTCAACTTCAAAGCTAAGCAATTGCGGAAAGTCAGTGAGGAAGGCGCATCTTGAACGCATTTAAAAATAATTCTGCAATCCACATAATTCCAGAGTTATGGTGTTTGCATAAATATAACAATAGTACAACAGAATAGTACAACAGAGGAAGTCTTTGAAAGCAACCCGGGTGATAATGATTGCAGCGGTGAATCGGGTATGAACGATGACGGAGTGAATGTTGACAAAATCAGCATGGATGAAATAAGAAAGTCGATTAAATGTATGAAGAATGGTAAGGCTGTTGGTTTCGATAATATTGCTGCCGAATACTTTAAAGGAGATAACCATATTATTCTCACATGGTTATGCAAACTTTTTAACCAGTGTCTAAAGGAGGGTTACACGCCATTACATTGGAGAAGGGCTGTAATCATGACGTTATACAAAGGTAAAGGGTCACGTATGGAATGTGGGAACCATAGGGCTATTAGCCTGCTAAGTTCAGTAGGTAAGCTGTATGGTAGAATATTGATTGAAAGGGTAAGAATTAAAACAAATGATAAAATATGGGATGTGCAAGGTGCGTTTATGAGCGGAAGGGGGTGCATGGACCAGATTTTCTCATTGCGAATGCTCACTGAGAAGTTTCTGGCAAAAAACCAGAAACTCTTTTGTGCCTTTGTAGATCTACAAAAAGCATACGACCGAGTCTACAGGAAAAAGCTATGGAAGGTGTTGTCAAAGTATGGAGTGAATACAAATCTTATACAGGCAATTGCGGCTCTATATGAGGGAAGCGTTGCATGTGTGAGAGTGAACGGTGGTTTTACGGGGTGGTTTGAGATCACAAAAGGTGTTAAGCAAGGCTGCGTAATGTCACCGTGGTTATTCAATCTATACATGGATAATTGTATGCAAGAATTGAAAGAGGTAGGGCTAGGCGCGAAATTGAGTAATCTGAAAGTATGTTGCCTGTTGTATGCTGATGATGAATGCATATGAGAAGGCAATAAATTGCTAACAAAGATTGAAATGTTCGCGCTACCGATTATTTATCGGCCACTTTGTTAAATCACCTCCGAGGAACAATCAGATTAAGGAATCTTACAACCATTCTGTATTTGACAGATAATAATAATATATTTTGTGCAAAATGGGAAACTTACTTTCAATGTGACTTGAGGATCATCTATTCCCTCACTCCAACATTATTTTAGTGAGTCTAATATAATATATTTAATATAAATGTTATCAAGTCAAATATTGTTTTAGTTCTTACTCAATTTATTTGATGACAAATAGAGCATTTAAATGCCTTGGATTCGTATTAAGATCGTCCAACGATTTAATATATATCAACACACTCAAAACGCTGTACATAACACTAGTCAGAAGCATTCTTGAATATAATTCCTCTCTCTGGTCGCCTTTATGTAATATACATTCACATAAAATTGAAAGAATACAGCATAGATTTTTAAGGCATATAAATAATAAATTACGCATTCCAATAGAAAATTTAAATTACAATTATTTAATTCAATTACTTAAACTAGCAGAACTATCACAGCGAAGAAAAATCTGTGATGTTTTATTATTATTTAAAATCATAAACGGATATTTGGATAGCCCTGAACTAGTGAATATGATAAATTATCAAGTACCCAACAATTACAACACTAGACTCCATGCTCCATTTAATATAGTTGCTTCTCGCACTAATTTTATTTTCAACTCTTGTCTTATCTTATACATTAATGATTGGAATGGTTTTGTACGATGCCAGGAAGAAAATTAGATTAGATTACTATATATATTTGACGGCCGGCGTAGTCCAGCGGTAGGGCGTTAGACCAACACGTCCTAGAATCAGTTAGACTCCCATTCCGAAGGCCGCGGGTTCAAACCCGGCGTGCGCAAATAAATTTTATTTAATTGATTTTTGTTATTTCACAACTAATCATTTAAAATAATATATAGTATATTTGCAGCACGTTCCAGAGTGGAAGATACTCTTAGTATCGCCCTGGTGTAAGACCACCATTCAGAATTGAAACGTTGATTGAAATGGCTTTAGCCGTGTTTAGTGACTAGATCTGAATAGCCAGGTTCTTCCCCACTTTCCTATTCTTTATCTCCTTCCCTTCCCCACTTACCTTCAGCCTCATAACACACCCCAATTGGGGATGCCATAGTCTCACTGGCTCCAGACGGGAGCAGTTGGGACTCTTGTCAGGTATTCACTATATATATTTTTTTGATTGCTGATTTCTAACAGTATGGAAGATCTGCAGTCGCTCGTGTCTAGAATGAACGAAGTATGTATGAAGAATCAGTTAATGATGAATGTAAGTAAGTCTAAAGTCATGGTGTTTGAAAGAGAGAGTCCGAAAACGGTGTGCAATATAGTTGTGAATGATGAATACTTGGAGCAGGTGGATGAGTTTGTGTATTTGGGTAGTATGTTTACGAGAGATGGGAAGGCTGATAGAGACATTGAAAGGAGGGTAAATGCAGGTAACTCCATTAATGGAGCACTGAATGCCGTTGGCGCTAACAAAAAGCTGTCCAAAGAAGCGAAGTTAGCAGTCCACAATGGAGTGCTTGTACCTACCCTGATGTATGGCAGTGAGGCATGGAACTGGCAGAGGAAGGATGAAAGTAGACTGAATGCTGTTGAAATGAGATCCCTGAGGCGTATGTGTGGTAAAACCATGTATGATCGTGTGAGAAATGTGGAGATTCGAAAGGAATGCAAGGCTGATGTAAGCGTAATGAGTAAAATTAAGAAAGGAACCCTCAGATGGTTTGGGCATGTAGAGCGAATGAACAAAGAAAGGAGCGTAAGGAGAATATACGATGCAAGTGTGAATGGTATAAGAAGTAGGGGACGTCCGAGAAAGACATGGCACGATCAAGTGAATCAGATACTTGAGTCGGGCCATGTCAAGAGTCAGAAAAATAGAAGAGAATGTATGAGACGATGTATGAACGTGAATGAGGCAAAGATTGTGTGCCAAGACCGACGTGTTTGGCGGTCCGTCCTCTCTGCCTACCCCTGCGGGGAAACGGCGTGATGGTTAGTTAGTTAGTTAGTTAGTTACAACAGACGTAAGTTTAACGCTGCTCAATGAGATTCCACAACGCAACAGCTTTAAAGTTACGCAGATTGCGGAAACTCCGTTTAGGTAGGTTTATTAGGTAGGCGCATATTGTACGCCTGTCAACCATGATTCAGCAATTTACATAACTGTAAAGATTTCAGAAATTAATTAAATACAACAGACGCACATTTGAACTTTTCAAGGTTTTTTCCAATTATAGTGGTGCATAACTTGATTTCGCAGAACATAGCTTATTTATATACGGAAGTTATGCAACGGACAAACAAGGGCTGAACATTTAAAAATAAACAGAATTGAAATAGAATCAGAGCCGAAAAATTTTGAAAAACCAAAGTAGGTAAGTACCAAAATAATAACATTATTTTCAGTGTCAATTCGGAATGAGTCTTTTTGTCGTCAATTTACTAAACACACAACATCAACTATTATTATTATTACACTCAGAGTTTGATATTATCAGTAATTACATAGTTTTATTATAATATCATTCATACAGACATTCAAAAAATGATTTAAAGTAATATAATAATTCTACAGGAAAATATGTTCAAGTTGTTACAACAAATTTGATATTTCTTATTGGTAAAGTAAGCTCTATGTTATAATCAATAGATACATAATCTATTTGATAAATTAACACACAATTTAGTAATTTCAGTGAAAATGTTCCTTCTTCTATAAAACACGGCGAATTTTGAGTGAGGTCATACATATTTGTGAAATATTTTCTTTAGTTTCAGAAATACCATTTGAAAGATCAAAAACGTTTTATTTTAACTCATTATGAACCAACCTCGTCTCTCTGTCCCATTATTATCGAATAACTTACAAATATAGTTATATTTTTGCCGGAGTAGAAGATACTCTCAGTATCACCCTGGTAAATGAACTCTATTCCGAATCGAAACATTTCTTGACATGGCTTTTGCCTTGTTTGATGACCAGATCTAAATAGCCCAATACTTCCCCACATTGCGCTTTCCCATCTCCCTCTCATCCCCACTATCATCAGCCTTGCTACACACCTCAAATTGGGAGTCCCACTGGCTCCAGATGGTTGGGAGCGATTGAAACTCTTACTCACGTAAGTATTCACATTAATTATATACAAATTATGTTTTTTTTTAATTCTTGATAATTATTTATTTTAGGATTTGTTTATTTCATGGCGTTACTTTTAAAAAAATAAAAAAATTTAGATTTTTTTTTAACTATGAAAACAACAAAAAATGCTGGTATTATTTAAGTTAAAAGGTGAATAAAAATATTTCTAGTTCCCTTTTCAGGGTTTAAAAAACATGACAAGGAGAAAAAATTAGATTGACTCATCTTCTTATTCCTTTAGCACATTATTCCTTAACCTCTGATTCAGTAAGTAATCAATGGGTTAAAGGTTTAACGAAATCAGAATTAAAGAAAAATAAAATTGACGGTGCCCAAAAACAATGTCGGATGTGCGATTTTATCGTAGTTTTGCAGTGGAGCTGTTTAAAGTTTCGTTTCTGCATTTTTACTGTTTTTGAGATCAAGAAATATTGTGTTCTTTGATATCAAAATAGGCCAATGAAACGATTTTTAATTTTTAGCAGATCTGTTATTGTTCTTCGGGACTGCCGAAACAATAATTACAAATAACATTAGAAAAGATTTTCTTTCAGTGATATGATTATAAATTTCATGAGATCTTTTAAACAATGTTTTGATCTGGTTTAGTGACCTTCCTCAAATTGTAAAAATATAAACAGTGGAACGATACGAATTAATGCGTTGATATACTTTGTTGGTTTGTATGAAGAATGTCTAGTTGCTGGCTTGGATAAACTTAGCTCTCAGCATCTCTATGGTCTGCTGGGTGACGGGATCTGTTGGGGACTCGGAATCTGAGCTTGTCTGAAAAAAAAAAAAAATTATGAATTATTCTATCAAAATGTCTTACTGCAAAGCTAAAAATCTGTGTGCTGAAGCAGTAAATGCTCTCGAACGGTGAGGTTTGGCATTGTAAAGATTGCGCAGCTCTTTCTGTTGATTCCTATGTCAATGCAGCTTTTTTTAAATGTAAATAACCTGGTGCGATGGACATTTTTAATATGCACTTATTATTTTCAAAATCTTTCATATTAGTTTAATTGCCATGAGGAGCATATATTTAAATCTCGGGAGAAGCAAAATAATTAGTTTCAACAGGAATTTCACTTTAACAAATTCGCCATGTTCACTTGGCAGCCATTTTTTTACATTTGCTCCACACTGGCAAACCATGAGTAAAATAATTTCCCTCATGGCCTATGTCATCTTTGGGCATACTGCGTGGGTGGTATTTTTTGGAAATACGGGAGAGAACGTTATGGGAAAGAAACGAGGAGTGACTGGTGGGTATGAATCTGGGGATTAGTGTGCCCAGGAGAGACGAACGTATGAATACATTTCTCATACTGCGATGCAAAGAGATAGGTTGAGAGTCCTACAAGAGAACCATGAACCCAGGCACCCCTGCCAAGTCACCAAACGTAGCGAACCACTTGGGGTGACCTACGCTAGAGGGATAGGTTATCCAATAAATGGTTCCCGGGGTGGCTTTATCCATTCCCGCCTTCCAAATTGAAGTGACATAATATGAAAGTATGTTTTTGAGTTTAAAAAAAAAAATCATTATTTGTAATCAAACTGAGGGAAAGTATTTTTAAATAATCTGTGCATATTAAAGATATCCATATAATGAAATATTAAGTCAAAAATAAAACGTTGTAATAAAGTGTTTTTTTCGTGGGTAGAAATTTTAATTTGGGTGAGACAAATTTGTGTCCCAACTTCCAAAGTAAATCGGTTGTTTGTAATTTAAACTTTAGTCCAACAAAATGCTTTTTTTAATCCTTTTCTTTTTTTTTTATTTCTTTATATTCACACAGCCGACAACGCAATATTATTTCTTTTAATAATAAACTTAACTTAACTCACAAATAATAATTTTCAAAATTGGCTCGGAAAGCCGAAGGTCTTGGGTTTGAGTCCCAGATGTATCCGTGTCTTTTTTTGATTTTTGATTGAGTTTCGCTAATATTATCTTCATTAATTAAAATATTAGAAAAAAAGTTCATTAGTTATTCATTTGACCGTGTGCAAAGCTAAGTGTGTCAAGCTGTTCATTGTTTGCTTGCCAAAATGAGATTAAATGATAAGTTTTGATTGATATAAAATTAAAAATTAAATTATAAAACTAGGCATGTCAGAAGCATTAGGAAAAAAATGTGAATAATAAATTTGTAGCATTTTAGCAAATTTAGCTTATAATCCTATTCTTACTGTGATTCCGTTAAAGCGCTATGTTCCTTATATTCCTTAGTATTTCCTTAATATATATTCTTATTGTCCTTTATTTATCCCTTATCTTTGTGACTTTGTGTTAGTTTCCACTCCCAATACTTTTTACGTGTAATCATTTGCACCCCCATCAAATTCACAAATTGGCAATGAGGGCCATTTCAATGTTTTTTGACAGTGTTGTTACCGATTCGTTGTTAGTTGTTATGTATTTTTATTGTTGCTAGGACTCGTATAACTTTTGTCTTGACTTGGAAATGGTTCTTCTGAAACCTGTCGGCAGTTGAAATAACTTTAGTTGTGAAAACAATGATGAGTTATAAAAACTTAATACATTCCTAATAGCGAGAATGAGCAATGATGGAATGATGCGTGTCAATCATTCAAGAAGATTTACTTTAAATTTTGTTGTCAAACTTTGTTTCGTTATTTTTATTCTAAGTGTGGAGATGTCCGGAAGCTGTGCGGCCTTTTTCAAACAAAACTTAATTTTGGATTTGAGGCCAAAATACTTCACTAAACTGAATACGTATATTTTAAAATAAAATGGTACATAAAGCAAATATCTTGTACGCACATAGGCAATTTATTAATGTTTTAAATTTCTTATTACAAATTATGGTTTTTCATGATGTTGCCTTAACTGTGACAAATTTTTGTGAGTTATTATTTAAAAAATAATCTTTCCCAACTTATTATGTTAATATGTATAATGAAATATTAAATCAAAAATAAAACATTGTAAAAAAAGTGTTTTTTGGGTACAAATTTTAATTTGTTCCAACTTTCAGCGTAAATCGGTTTTAAATCGTAATTTAAACTTTAGTCCAACAAAATGCTTTTTTAATCCTTTTCATTTTTTATTTCATTATATTCACATAGCAGACAGCGCAATATTATTTCTTTTAATAATTATCCTTAACCACTGGTACTGTAGCGACAGAGCAATTTTTTCGCCCACATAAAAAATCATACCTCCGAATTTGAATATGGAGACATATGGAGAAACTGATTATAATTCTATATAGCAAATGAATTCAACTATCTTTTGTCGATTATCACAAATTCATAGGATTTACAAAAAAAAAATTATAAAATTGTTAACTTTTTGGAAATAGTTGGCTTATTGTGACAGCGCTCGAGTGGTTAACTCAAATAATAATTTTGAAAATTGTCATAAACCTATATTTTAATAATGATACCTTTTATATAAGATATTTGCTGTACCTTTTGTTTTTTTTTTTTTATTTTAAATATTTAGAATGGTTAGTTAGGTTTTGTATCAAATCTATGTTTTTAATGAAAAAGGCCGCACTACTGTTCCTCTTACGCTGTTTCTCCATGGAGCTACGTTCAAGCGACGCGATCGCCGCTCGTCTGTATTTTTCGTACTATTATTAGTGTTTGAAAACGCCGCTAGGTGCTACACTAGCAAAATAGTATGACAGGTAGCGGTAGCGTCGCTTGTAAGTAGCTATGTGGAATTTTCAAATGTCGATGTGATAGGCAAAAATATACCCTAATCCATGTTGGATGGAAATAAAATTACTCCACAGGGCTAATTGTAACCTTTACTAACCTGAAATGCAGTGGAGGTCCGTCCCGGATCGTTACTGTTTTTCTCAGACACTGTTTTGATTTTTGTGAACCAGTTGAAATTGCAGTCATCCTCCGTTGTCACTAAAATCACAGAAAATAAGTTTTTAGAGGTTTGTTAGCGGATATTTAATTTGAAAGTCACTTTCAAACAAGAGTAAACAAACAGAAAAGTGGGACACGGAGTTCAGCTAACCCAGAGAGAAAATACTCATTGAAACTCTTTCGGTGAAACCATCGGTAAAAGGAACAATTAAGTATTCTTTGGGAGGACCAACACAGGTGTAAACTGTTTATCAGTGTAAATACCATAAAGTTATTGTTAAAGTTTATTATACTGTCTTGCTATTGCTGAACAGTGATAGCTACGAACATATGTACACACAACATACTTGCAAATTGATAGTACCGAAAAATGAAGACTTATTGTGTTCACCATTAAAATTGTACATTTATTTAATAAAACTGTTACAGATTTGAATATTAAATAAGTGGAAAAGTTTAATTACTTTTGTCATTACATTTATTATTATCGTGTGTTAACAATAATTTGGTTTCAGCAAGTTAATAGAGATGATAATAACTGTAACTGTTCCTGCTTCAGTTTGTTTAAAACTTTTTTGTTTTTCTTAAAAAACAGTTACTGAAAAGCTATGAATTTAAACTAGACTCACCGATCTTATCCCTGTACGACACAGTGTTGCCATTATCATCCCCCTCCAGGTAGTTGTCCTCTACCACGACCTCTTCCAGGATGTTGTCATCCCTGGCGGCCTCCTCGTCCTCGAGGCTGGAGTAGCTGTTGGTGGTGCCATCGGAATCAGTGCGGTGGCCCTTGGCGGAACTGGCTGTGCCGCGGTGAATGGGGAGTGACAGTAACCCCTGCTGGTAGGATTGTTCTAGGGAGGGGGGGTCGTCTTCCTGAAAGTTCACAAATACAATGATCATTAAACTAATTTCAGATGTTGGTGCATAGGTTTAATTAATAAATGATGTGAAATATAATGAGTAACAATATTCAAGTTCAATGAACTTTTAGGATGAACCCATCGACAACCGTCTCAAAAAATTTAAACAAATTGTCAAATATTTTAATTTAATTTTCACATTCTATTCAAGTTCTATGATTATTTCAGTTTTGTGAAGCAACTTGATAATTTATATAATACCAGAACTTATACAGAACATGAAAATTAATTAAAAATAATTGATGATTTGTTTAAATTTTTTTAAACAATTTTGTCTTTAATTTTATAATTGGAACTACTTATCTTATAAGACAAGCGAGTCAGCGAGTAGGTACCGAAACTATTGTATGAATAATTCTTTATTGACCGGTCAGTGGCTGAATGGACATCGCGTTTGGGTCCCACCCGGGCGTCGCGTATTCGATTCCTCGGCTGGCTAAATCCTCCATCACAACACAAGCAACATCTTCCACTTACTGTGGTGGTAGTATAGGAGATTTTCAAATGTTATCAGGTTATTCGTAACCTGTGTCTTTCAATGCGTTTTAGTTTGTTTTACCTGTATGACAGATGCTTAGATGAAAATTGAGTTAAAATACATTACTGAGAAAACGAGCGCCAAACTTTATCGAAATGGTGATTTATTTTTAAGCGATTATGCCGTGTGCGCTACCTCTTTCTTTAGCCAACTTTTCGGACAGCATTGCAATGTCCATCGTTTGGGCAGATGTAATGGACACAGCTGGCTACAGTTTCCATCGTCAGGGCAGATGTGATGGACACTGGCTGGACACAATGGGAGATGTAATGCTGTCTGAAATGTTGGCTAAAGAAGGAGGTAGCGCAACACGGCATAATAGCTTAAAAATAAATCACCGTATTATTTTTGCCCGTGAAAATCTAAAATCATATCAAAAATAGAGCTTTTTAAAATACCAACATGTTCTTTTAATGGCTATCCGTATCATAAGCGGTGCTATACTTTTTGTTCGATTAGCATGCATTTAACATATCTCGTATTTTTTTATTTAAAAAGAAAGACAAATATTCTTGGGTTAAAAATAATTAGCCATTGGATGGATGTTGTAATTTCTCAAGTTTACTAACATTCGAAGGGTAAATCATAGGGGTGATTTTGGGGGAGGGGGAGAGCAGTGGGTGGGAGCGGGGAGAACTTGTGCGCTTTAGAAACTTTAGGAATAAACAAAAAAATTAAATAAAAAAATTAATTTAGTTAACAAAATAATAGCACCCTGCAAATCTCCCCTTTTGACTATGTTCCCAAGTGATATTGACCCCACCCACTGTTCTCCCCCTCGCCCAAAATCACCCCTCCCACTACCCCCACCTAATAACATCTAATTCATTTCTGTACTTGTTTTAAATTTTAAGTTTAGTTTTAAGTTTGCTAGTGAATGGCACGGATGTGTCGAAACCGGTAGCAGATAAATTAAAATTTAAGTAACGATAGTACATTGAAAATTAAAACTCTTCAAAACAAAATGTCTAGAAATTGTTACATAGTTAATGCCCAAGAAATACAAAAAAATAATCTAAGTGATTGGTGCAGTTCCGCTCAATTGCTCCGGATTGCAGCTTGCGAGGTTAAGAATATCATAAAGATTGCCAACCCGATGCGATAATCTTGTAGACATATATAGAACGTGGGACCATTGTAAGCCCTCCGTGGTCGAGGGGTAGGGCTCTGGACTACCAATCCGATGGTTGCTGGTTCAAAACCTGGTTTGCGCAAATAAATTTTATTTGATTATTTTTGGTTATTTCTGTACCACCCTGGCATAAGACCACCATTTAGAATTGAAACATTGCTTGAAATGGCTTTAGCCGTATTTGGTGACCAGATCTAAATAGATATTTACCTAGATAGGTACTTCCCCACCTTCCACTTCCCCGTCCCCTTCCCTTCCTCACATCCCTACTACCTTCAGCCTCGCAACGTTCCAAAGACCTAAAGGTCCCAAAGACTGTGATGGCCTGGACTTTGTAGTAATGATGCCAAATGACATGTCCCCCAATGGAGCGGCCCAGAGGCAGACTGAGGAAGAGGTGGAAGAGGATTGGACTAGGATGCGAAAGAGGAGAGTATTTGCAAAGTAGTCCAAGTTCCACCATAGGAAGTCATGCCGTGATAATTATCACGTAATTTATTTGCAGAAAGCTCATTAATTGTACATTACAATGTGATAGATCAATTTTTGGAGGCAGGTATGGGTACCGCCGCCCCGGGTATAGTTCATTGGATAACCAACACCAACTGCACCGCAGTGGGAGGGATGGATTCATACTCCTGATCCACAGATTCCCACCACCCCCGCTTCATACCCTTTGCTTTCATTTCAATCCCAAAGATGACAACATGGCCCTGAGGGAAATTATTTTATTTCAGGGCCTCCTGTGTGGAGTTAATGTTAAAAAATCTATGAATTCTCAATCATTGTTTAGTCAGAATTGAAAAATAGTCACAAAATCGAACATAAATAATTACAAATAATAATAAAACAAAACCATTATAAAACATGCAATTTATTGACAAAAATAAAACCACTGTTAGCAAAGCATAAAATAAAGAAAATATCCAAAAGGAATAATTATCAGACATTTATTAAAAATTTTCTGAGGAAGCAATTTATTTTTCTGTCTTTATTCTGGATAAAAGTTATATCGTGGACCTGAAGGAAACAGTCTCGGACTTTTGCATTTGTGGGAGCGAAGCCTAAAAAATATAACAGCAACTAAATGAACCTTGGGTCGATAATATTTTTTGCAGACTGTACAATTCAGTAGGGACTAAATTAATATTTTGCGGGGTTAAAGAAACTGGCGGTGTATAACTAGATGAACCATTTGTCGGATTGAAGTAATTATTTGTGGAACAAAAGAAACCGTTTCTAAATCTAAATTAGCAGAAGAGAAACACATGCTGAAGATACCAGTCAGAAGTATTAATTAATTAGGTGTGAATTGAAAGAACTAGATTTGACACTGAAATAAATAGCTTTGGAATTGAATACACTAACTGTGGAACTGAAGACAACTAGTTGTGGAATGTCAAAAAATTCTTTGGAGGTTCGTTTTTTTCGCCTGCTTGTTTGATTATGGCGTAGCGGACCTCACTAACAGTGGTTAGTGTGGCAGTCTCCATCTACATATTTATGCTATTCTACATAGTTACTGGCACAGTCGGAGTGGATGGGACTGTAAGAATTTGTGGGACAGATTTAACTATTTGCTGAACTAAAATAACTGATTGAAGGACACTTGTTGTGGGACTAAAATAACTATTTGCGGGATTGTAAGAATTAGATGTGGGATTATCTTCTATTTTTCCGTTATAAGCGGACCTTGTCACAGTCGCAGTTGGGGTGAGTGGAACTGTAAGAAATAGTGGTGGGAAGAAATTAACTATTTGCGAATCTAAAATAACTGGACTGAAACAATTATTAAGACCGAGACTAAGTTAACTATTTGTGGGATTGAAAGAAATAGTTGTGGGTTTGTCTTCCAGTGTTCCTTGTCACAGTCGAAATTGAAGTGGATGGGATGGTAAGAACTAGTTGTGGGATTAAAATACTTAGTTGTGGGATTATCTTCAAGTGTTGCGTTGGAGGCGGACATTGTCACAGTCGAAATTGAAATCGGTGGGATTGAAAAACTTAGTTGCGGGGTTGAAATAAAAAGTTTTTAGTTTTGGATTTGAAAGAACTCGTTGCGAAATTAAAAGAACGAGTTTTGGGATTGATAACCTAGTTGCGGGATTGAAATAACTTGTTGTGGGATTGCATGAACTAGTAGCGGATTGAGATAAATAGTTGCAGAATTGAAATAATTAGTTGACGGATTGAAAGATATAGTTGTAGGATTGAAAAAACTAGTTGTGTGATTGAAAAGCTAGTTGCTGGATTGAAATAACTAGTTGCGGGATTGAAAGACCTAGTTATGGGATTGAAGGAACTAGTTGCGGGATTGAAATAACTAGTTGCGGGGTTGAAAGACCTAGTTATGGGATTGAAAGAACTAATTGCGAGATTGAAGAACTAGTTGTGGGATTGAAATAACTAATTGCGGGATTGAAGAACTAGTTGTGGGATTGAAAGAACTAATTGCGGCATTGAAATTGAAAGGACTTACGGGATTGAAAGGACTTGTTGTGGATTGAAAATAGTTGCGGAATTGAAATAACTAGTTGCAGGATTGAAACTAATTGCGGGATTGAAAGAGCTAGTTGTGGGATTGAAATAACTATTTTTTGTATTTCTTGGGCATTAACTATGTAACAATTTCTAGACATTTTGTTTTGAAGAGTTTTAATTTTCAATGTACTATCGTTACTTAAATTTTAATTTTTATGCTACCGGTTTCGACACATCCGTGTCATTCACTAGCAAACTTAAAACTAAACTTAAAATTTAAAACAAGTACAGAAATGAATTAGATGTTATTAGGTGGGGGTGGTGGGAGGGGTGATTTTGGGGGGAGGGGAGAACAGTGGGCGGGGTCAATATCACACGGGAATAAAGTCAGAAGGGGAGATTTGCAGGGTGCTATTATTTTGTTAACTAAATTAATTTTTGATTTAATTTTTTTGTTTATTTCTAAAGTTTCTAAAGCGCACAAGTTAAAGTATGAATTTATATTTATATGTTTAAATTTGGTTTTTCTTTGTTGAAGCTATGGCCTGTCTCTATTAAATGATTGGCGAATTCAGAATAGTTATTATTTCGTAAACAGAGTTCATGTTCCCTGATTCTAGTTTCCCGTGTGATATTGACCCCGCCCACTGTTCTCCCCTCCCCCCAAAATCACCCCTCCCACCACCCCCACCTAATAACATCTAATTCATTTCTGTACTTGTTTTAAATTTTAAGTTTAGTTTTAAGTTTGCTAGTGAATGACACGGATGTGTCGAAACCGGTAGCATAAAAATTAAAATTTAAGTAACGATAGTACATTGAAAATTAAAACTCTTCAAAACAAAATTGAAATAACTAGTTTCGGGGTTATCTTCTAGTGTTCCGTTGGAAGCGGACCTTGTCACTGTAGCTGGTGTGACCGTCTCCGTCCACGCTGTCACTGTCACAGTCGGAGTGAGAGTGAGATGACTTGGGCTCCAACTCCTCGCCGCTACTGCTGCTGCTGGAGCGATTGTCGTCCTGCGTGGACACTTGAATGGGAAAACAATACAATTATAAAGATATATCAAATAGGTACAAGATACGTATACTTGATTCACTTTAAACCGGTCATTTCTGACAATATTTGGACTGAAAAATGTAAATGAAATGTTGGTGTCTGGTGACATTTTTAACTTACAACATTAAAAAAATCAATAGGTTTAGGACAATTAGAGTAAGGAATTGAGCAATTACTAGGCAGAGCGAAAAGTGACGAAATGTGGAGAAAAAAATCGTCATAAATCACCGGATTTCTAAATTTTGTTTACATTTTTTACTCCAAATATTGTCAGGAATCACTGGTCAAGTAAGTCCCTTGACACCCTGTGTAGTTAATGATACAAAAAAAGAAATACAAAACGGCGCCTATCGGAAAACACAAATTTATTAAAAAGATTTTCAGATTTTTACGGCTAAAAAATACTATCACGATTTTTTTTGGATTGCTAAAAATACGTAACCCACTCAAACTGAAAAACACAAAACTCAAGACCGGTAAAAAAAACGGAGACAAATTACCCAAAACGTGGAGGTAGAAATTAGAAATGACCCAAAAAACTATGAAATATGATAAAAACCACGTACATGGCAACACCGATGCAGCCTAATCAAATACAACAAAGAAAATTCATTCCCGCGAATTATTTCGTCTATGGCTTTTGGGGGTCGCGATGTCATGATATTGGAACAAATTCTGATACGTAGGTACTTCCCAATAAGATTTTCCTTCAAATTCGAACGTGTTCCTTTTAGCATGCTAAACAAAAGTAAAGTACCTACTTATTTTGACACATCGATTAATGGAGGGAAAACAAAAGTTTGAAAGGGAAAATAGGCAGGAAAGCAGATAGGAACATAAGATTTTGAGGATAAAGAGATAGCGTGAGTTTATTATAAATTTAATCGAAACATCTGCGAACGTGCACAGGTAAGTTTATTATACTGCTAGCTGAAATTCTAGGGTAGATACAATATGCATAATGTATTATCATTATGTAGGTGAACTTCTGTTTTCGGTTTCCACAGCATAAAGGGGATTGGTTTATTTGTGGCATAAAGTATTCAAGCTTACTGACAACTGACGTTTTATAGTCTGACACCTGACGGTTTATTTATGCACCTGACACAACACATTTGACGAAGCTATAAATATTAAAGGTGTTTGAAACCGGGAAGAGGTTGAGGATGGAACTTCTTCCTACCTACATACCTACATATTATTTTTAAAAACTATTTTAAGCCATGTGCGAGATTTCGAAACCCATAAAAGTATTATCTTATTTGGGGTCTTACTAATAAACGCGTTTTAAATCTTACACAACTGTTTAACAACCATGAATGTAGGGTAAATGGTTGTTCATCAGTTGTGTAAAATTTTCAACATGTTTATTAATAAGGAGGTACAGTCTTTTTGTAATTCCGGTTCCGGTTAAAGATGGTAGCCGTTTTTAATGGTTCGTTAATATTATGTTTTCAAATGTAATCGGTCGTTGTATCGTTGTGTTCAAGGTAGATACTCACAAATCTTAATATTTCAGAGAAAATTTAGATTTTGATTTAATTTATCATAAGTGAAATAAAATTAGAAACATATTTTTTGGACGTTCACAGAACTATTCGTAATGCGTACGCTATCTATCTATTATTTATTTAAAAAGAGTGTCTGTTTTTAACACAAAACTACAGTTTTTATTCCAAGATGGTGAAATTTTGCTCAGATGACTTTCAAAACAAGAGGAAGGTTCGTAATAAGCATTAACTTTGTGGCTCGCCATAATTTACAATAAAATATATAAATTTGTTTTAGACCACTTTAATTTTAATTACACTCTACCGGTTTCGGAAGAACCCTTCCTTCGTCAGGAGAATATTAAAACTAACCTATGATACAAAATATTGATAGATATATACCAAACATTTAGGTGCTGGAGTGGGAGGTCAAAGGGGGAGGGGGGTAGTTGCGGGAAATCCAGCAATAACAGAGCGGTTTATTGGAAACATATCTAGGATGGGACTAAACGATAAATTAATTTGGTTATTCAATATATTAGCGTTATTATTTAGGGATTTTTTAATTCCAAGTGCTTCCAGGTTATCTAACTTTTTGCTTTTATTATTACGGTGAAGAATTTTAACCCCTGTGTCCTTATTAAAAGTATGATTGGTGGAAATAAGATGATTGGCAAACTCCGAAAAATTATTATTATTTAAACATCTTAAATGTTCCGTGATTCTAATATTTACATTTCTGGTTGTCTTTCCTATGTAGAATGATGGACAATAATTGCAACATAATTGGTTTAGAATCACTTTTCATTAATATGCGACATCTATTGACTTTATCTGCAAGTCTAGGATGAAATATTTTTATTTTTAAAGTCAATAGATGTCGCATATTAATAAAAAGTGATAAAATTTATCCTGACACTATCTAGAGGGCATTTAGTTCGAGTTGAATCTTGCGATCACACATAAAGGTAGCAGCCAATAAAAATATGCGATAAGAAAAATGAAAAATAATGTTGGTGGTTCTCAGTCGAAGTATGATACAGTTAAAAATGACCGAATCGGATAGGGATACGTTGGCGCAGTTGGATAGCGCGTCGGCCCGGATTGCCGGAGGACCTGGGTTCGAGTCCCAGATGTATCCGTATCTTTTTCTGATTTTTCTGTTTCGGATTTTCGATTGACTTTCGCTAATATTATCTTCATTAATTAAAATATTACAACTAAATATATTTTATGTGAACCATCTACATACTTGTTTACATGTTTCATATTGTTGATAAACCTTCCCGTTTAATTAAATTTTATTATTATTATTTATAACCTGGTTTTATTGTAAAATATTTGGATTTAGTCATATATAGACGTAGAACATTATAACGATTAATGATCAATAAGTCGATAATATAATAAAACAAATATTATCAATAAGATGTATCAAATAAAAAATATTTATGAGGTGTAATATTTTTCGTATGCCTCGTTATTCTCCTTTGCCATTCTTTTTTAAATGATTTTCTGCTGTCTCATTATTGTTTTTTCGCACCCATAAAATAGAGTCCCGTCTTTCCGGTTTATAAAAAATAGTCCGATTGTTCGGATTGAAATTTTCAAAAAATTACTAGGGTTTCAAAAATGCGGTTAAAAAAATAAATAAGGAATGTCTTAGAAATTTTTTGTCTAAACCGGTTTTTTTTTAAATGTGATGCAATTGGCCTATTAGTCGGTTCTTTACATTGGTCCGTCCGGTATATCAGCCAGTCCGTATCCTTGCTGTGTGCCATATTCCTCGTTCCAATTTAAGTGTGCTAAATCTACCGCTTAGGCTTTGGTAGGCCGCAGAATAGTTCCTTTGTCAGACGCCGACGCTAGCAGTCATATGTCAATCTGACATTTACGCAAATAATATTTGAATACTTCTCACCGAAATTTACGAAAATTTTACAAGTACCTATGGACTGTATTCATCGAGCGATGTGGAAGTATGATGTTATTAATTAAGGATGAATTGCCGTAAAAAATAAATAAATTGATAATCAATCAAATATAGTCTAATAAGGGATTTTAAAAATTTCAACGTCTGGACAGTTTATTTTTAGCGGTTAATTTCATTTATAGAGAACTGACTTTAGCAAAATAAATACTAATTAAAAGTAGTGTATTCGTACGTAGATAGCACCATGATGATCATAAATAAACCAATAACATGATGATTGAAGTGTAGAACTTTATCAAAAATTGAATCCGCCTAAAAATAAACTGTCGTCGTTTTGGAAAGATCATGATTTCCCAGTGCATAGAGATGTCCCGATTAAGTTGACACTAGAGAATATAGACAGTAGATTTGTTTTTCAAGGAAAAAAGAAACACACTCCTCTATTAAATTTATAGACAATACACGTAATATTGGTGACATCTAGGCTTTCGACCCATGTAAGGATTATGTTCCAAGCTGTGCTAAGCGTGTCATTTCAACCAAGCCGAGCTTAAAATCAAATGATATACTTGGCCATAGTGTAATTCACAAAATACTACTAATAGAATACGGCAGTTAGTGAAATATTTACCGAAGCTTTTGTCTGAGGTTTGAAAATGAAAATTTAACTTACTATTTTCAATCTTTTCCAGGATGAGAGGGTAGAATTCCTTGGCCGTGTTGTTGTTCGGTTCGTATTGTAGTACTGAAAACAAAACATGAATAATTATTAACCAAATACTTTCCAGACATTTATTATGAATGCGGGGCAAGTAGGTACCTACGTAAATAATTAGTTCTCGCCACGATCATAGTGTGAGACACGCCATCCCTAACTGGATCAAGAGAAAAACTCTATGCTTTGAGAATTGAGAGTCACGAAGACTTAGCGGGCGGGAAAATGTCAAATTGAACATGCCAAAAGTTTTAACCATCGGAAAAGGGACGATTAATTAATAATAATAATGTTAAAGAAAAGTTAAATAATGTTTAAAGTTTCATGCGACCGGTTGAATGTTCAACAGTTGATTTGGTATGGTGATATTTTTTGGAGCTGTCATCTAAAATTTTGAAAGACACGCGGGAAATGTCGAAGAAAATTAGAAAAAATCTTAGTAAACTGTCACGCTATTTCTCCGCGCCGCTGGTTAGAGAGAATTGGACGTCTTACAACTATGTCTTAACGCAATATGTATATTTACCCTTCATAAACACAAGCCATGCCTAATTATGGGGTACATCAAATACATCTATTATGTAATTAATTACTGCATAAAATTTATTTGTAATTAATGTTTTAGACTAACAAAAACAAATTATGTTAGGCTGCTTCAAAAAGTTAAGTTCGTAATTTTTATCGGGGCACCAGGTCAAAAGGTGGAGACCTTCACCAATCTCTCCCTATTCAAACATCATCCCAAGAACACGGGCACCCCTGCTATATCAAAGGTGGCGAACCACTTGGGGCGATCTATTTTATGTACAATGATGTGAACGTGAATAATAATAATTATTACGATTATTTAATTATATTAAAATTGCATCGCGTGGAGTTATTATGATCACAATTTTTTTTTACTAATTATGTACTTATATTCTTTGAAAAAAACTGATATTTATACATTATGTAAAAGGCCAACAGATGTCTAAATAAATAAATAAAACACATTAATGATAAAGTAAAACATTTACAACCTTACTAAAAAAAACACTCCGCGGCCGTTAAACGGTGTTTTTGTGAATCTCTAGATTTGACAACGCCGTAATTTACTTGTTTAAATTGGAGTTTTCATAATAATCCGCTTGGTGGTGTGATTGATGCGCCTGCGCATTGCTTTCCCGCTGAAAAAAAAATAGCCGCGGAAATGCGGAAAAAAGACGCGGCCGTTAAACGGTGTTTTTGTGAATCTTTAGATTTGACAACGCCGTATTTTACTTGTTTAAATTGGAGTTTTCATAATAATCCACTAGGTGGTGTGATTGATGCGCCTGCGCATTGCTTTCCCGCTGAAAAAAAATTGCCGCGGAAATGCGGAAAAAAGTCGGTCGCGAGTGTGTGTGTGTGATTAAGATGATATTTTCGTTAATGATTTCAATCCTAATTCGCACTTATATTCATTTACGCAATATATTTACTATTAATTTGTGTTGTTTTTCGTTAGTTTAAGTCAAATTGTGATACTAAAATCGTGTGTTCTAAATTGAACTGTCAGAAAATGGTTCTATAGGTTATATTCAGAAATAATTTGCATTTTAAGATCTTTATTTTATTATAAATTCTTGAAAGTGATGTTTTTTGGTGACTAAAATGTCTAATACATATTTTAGTAAACGTATCAAAGAAATTAATGTCTTAAGATGTGCAAGCAATGTATTCAAACGTGAGTTTTTTTATTGTAAATTTTTGGGAATGAAAAGCGAATTTCAAGATTTTTTAATTTTTTTTATTGTGTGAAGAAGTAAAAAGTGAGGTGACAATTTTATTTCAAAATCATTAAATAAAAGGACTGTGTTTTTTGAATTTTGAATTTTTCCAAATATTTCAATGTTTTAATAGAAAGTGTTTGGGGTAAGTGAGTTTTTTTTTCAACTTGATGTTTGAAGCTTAAAATACTACAGTTTTTAAACATTTAAGTATATTTTAGATATGAAAATCTTAAAGGTAATTAAATTTTGGTTCTAAATGGTATTTGTTTTTACGACATCTCAAAAAATTATAAATATATAGGACATTAAAAAAAAAATCGAAATTCGTTGAAAATTACAAATGGAACAAATATATACAACAGATAAACTACCCTCCTTGGCCGTGTAAGCAATGTACATATCTTTCCATGAAAAAAATTTTGTCAGTTCTTAATTAGTAAGGATTCTTCATACATGGTTGTTTGACCATTGTACAAATTTTTCAGAAAGTTTATTAGTAAGGCTGGTAAAATGGCGACGTTGTCAGATCAAAACCATATATTTTGTTTAGTAAGAATTTGAAAAACGAAATGTACAGACTTTACACAACGTGATACAGAAAGACCGTTTAACGGTCGCGGAGTGTTTTTTTTTTTAGTAAGGCTGTTAGACATTTTCTTAAAAAATATTTTGTACATATAGTTTCCGAAAATTCAGTAGATTATCTAGATAACAAAAATATCGATGTTATTGATCGAACTCTAAGATAATAGTAATTAGTGTATCCATTTATGCTTTGTGAAGGTATCACATTTGAGGTAATTTAATACGCATTTGAGAGTAATTTAATACTGTCGCTAACATTTTGCAATGATTTACCAAACTTCAAACCATTATGTAGAACTTTACCATATATTGATTACAGCTTACAAGGATAGTTTAATCACTAAACTAACATCTGACTACGGCTCGTTTACTCATTCGAAAGACGGCAACTGATTTAACCCTTTGCATGCCGAGCTTTTCCGGCTGTTAATTCTAGAAGCACATATGTCAAATACCGTCGTTTGCCATGCAATACTGCGAAAGCGACACTTTCTCTATAAAGTGGTATTTTGTTTCCACTCGATTCGTAATCATTTTCTCAGAGTATGTTCATCCACATAATTACGAATAATAAGTGACGGTGGAACCCAAAGTTCTAAGTAATGTGGAAATCATTAAAATATGGCTAACTAACCGTGAAGATAAGGAAATCATTAAAATATGGCCAACTAAACATGAAGATGAGGAAATCATTAAAATATGGCCAACTAAATTAACCGAATTGAAAACATTCAAACAAAATTCCTGAAACACCTGTCGTATCGTTTTAAAAATCATCAGTGTAATCCTATTGCTCTTTACAAACGGAGAACAATTTCTGACGTACTATTTCTGTACAAAGTTGTGAACTGCCTCATTGATTCCCCTTGTTAGAAAATATTGCATTTCGTTGCCCTGAACGCAATACCAGATCGAATACCCTATTTTATATACAACATTTTAAATCAAAATACGCACAAAACTCCTTACTCGGGCGTATCTGTAAATCTTATAATGCCTTAAGCGATATTGACATTTTCCACTGTACCCTTAAATCTTTTAAAGTCAAACTAACTTTACAATGTACTTAAATCCAAACTATGCATTGTATATTATATTATTGTACCTCTGAATTGTTTATTATTTTTTTTAATATTTTTTCACTCACAATATATACTTTTATAACTTGTAATTAACTACTTCTTAATCAATAATCACAACCAAAATGTATAAATGGAACTTAATTGGTTGATATTATGTTCACTATCTTATGTTAAATGATCTTTTACACAACTGTATGTTTCCTTAATAGACTTAAATAAAAAATAAAAAAAATAAACATGAAGATGAGGAAATCATTAGAATATGGCCAACTAAACATGAAGATGAGGAAATCATTAAAATATGGCTACCTAAACATGAAGATGAGGAAATCAATAAAATATGGCTAACTAAACACGAAGATGACGACATCATTCAAATATGGTTAACTAAACATGAAGACGAGGAAATCATTAGAATATGGCCAACTAAACATGAAGATGAGGAAATCATTAAAATATGGCTAAATAAACATAAAGATAAGGAAAACATTAAAAAATAACCAACTAAACATGAAGATGAGGAAATCATTAGATTATGACCAACTAAACATGAACATGAGGAAATCATTAAAATATGGACAACTAAACATAAAGACGAGAAAATCATTAAATAATACATTACATCAAGATATAAGTGTTACATAAATGAATATAAAATCAACAATAAGAGTTACTTACTTAATTTGCAGTATTTCAGGGCGTTCGTGTAGTCCTTGAGCATTATCGCGGAGAGGAACTGGAAATATTTCAATATTATTATTAGTAGGCAAAAAGTCCCAAGGGTAAATACCAGACTCAGAGGAAAGTGCTGTCTCACCTAATCTTCACAATTTAACTGAAAATGATAAGTCATTTCACAAAACTAAAACTATCTTGTCTCAAAAAATTGTCGCCATGTTTTAAATATCTTCAAACATATTAAAATTTGAATATCTTAAAAACGAGCAATTATAATATCACCCTAAAATTACGTCAAAAATATGATCGTGATTTATTTTTGGGGTATTATGCCATGCTGCGCTACCTCCTTCTTTAGCCAACGTTTTAGACATCACTACAGTGTCCATCGTAAAAGCAGACGACGATTTTTTTTATTTTTATAGTGAATACCTCCCAAAAAGAGTCCCAACTGCTCCCGTCTGGAGCCAGTGAGACTATGGCATCCCCAATTGGGGTATGTTATGAGGCTGAAGGTAAGTGGGAAAGGGAAGGAGGCGGGGAAGAGGAAGGTGGGGAAGTACCTGGCTATTCAGATCTAGTTACTAAACACGGCTAAAGCCATTTCAAGCAACGTTTCAATTCTGAATGGTGGTCTTACACCAGGGCGATACTAAGAGTATCTTCCACTCTGGAACGTGCCGCAAATATACTGTATATTATTATTATTTTTTTAATAATTTATTGTTAAATAACACAAATCAATTAAATATGATTTATTTGCGCACGCCGGGTTCGAACCCGCGACCTTCGGAATGGCAGTCAAACGCTCTACCGCTGGACTACGCCGGCCACTGTAACGCTATCTTAAACGTTGGTAAGAAGTAGGTGACGCAACACGGCATAATAAACCACGATAATACCTCATGTAAATCTAAAATCATATGTTAGAAATATCTTTAAAATCTATAAAAGTTAGATACGTTTTTAGATTTTCACAGCCAAAAGCATTTTCGTTGTTTGTTTTGGGGTGTTATGCCGTGTTGCGCTACCTCCTTCTTTAGCCGACGTTTCGGACAGCGTTGCAGGTTGCAGTGTCCATCATCATTCTATAAAAGTTGTATAAAAATCTCTGAGCAAGAAACGTGCTTTTTAAGCAAGTAAGTATTCTGTGTCTATAATTTTATAAAATATCAAAATGATTAGATTGGTAAGATCCTTCGTTCTGGATACGTGACTGAAAACTTCAGTCGTAGCCTTGTTCAAGATACCACATTGCAGACCAGATGTTCTAATACAGCACAAAAGTATGACAATTGGAAAGGGACTATTGAAATAAATTTCTGAAACTCTGGATTCTTAAAATAACCTTAAACCTTTTTTATATAACACAAATGTTAAAAATGGTAAATTAATAAATCTTGTACTGTAAATGGATAAATAATCCATCTTAAAATACATAATAAATATAAAAACAGAGAAACCCGTCCCAGTTGAAATAAAAAAAAAAAATCAATTTTTATAATGGAATAAATTATTGAGGGGGTTTCTCACCTTCCTCCTAATAGCTTATCCATACTATAAAGTATATTTTCGATTTACGATTTACGGTTTATTTATCTATTTATTAAGACGGGTTTATTATTCGGTAATCGAACCTATGAATAGTGGCTATATATTAGATAAGTTGGCCGAGTTTTCTAACTATTGCAAGTATTTTATTTTTAATAATATTCGTTATAGTGTGGATAAGCTATTATTAGGAGGATGGTGAGAAACCCCCTGAGTAAAACGTAATACTTAATCACATATGAAACACAAAAGATAAAAAACGATTCAGTAGCACGTGGGAATCGAACTCAGAACCTCTGCCTTGCCGGGGCTTTGCACTGACTACTGAGCTAATTTGACTGTACCAATGTTTTGACGACCATTTCGACCATTTTACGAGCATTCCGTCATTTTTGTCTGCTAGCTTTTAGCTCAGTTGTCAGAAAAATACCCCGGTAATTCAGAGGTCCTGGGTTCAATTCCCAGATGCGACAGAATCTTTTTGGTTTTCACATTTTTCTTTTGAGAGTGGTTAATATTGTCTTTAATGATAAAAAAAAAACATATTTGTGTATTTTCTCACTACTTAAATTAAATAAGTTTAATTGTACTTTAGTATTGCCCTTGTGAGAGAGAACTAGGAATCTAAGCAAATCGAATCTAAGCACTATTTAACCAATGGCAGCCTCTATCAGGAATTATAAAAGTTTTGAGGTTGACATAATCCCACTGGTGCAGGACAATGAAACTCTGATTATACGCATGTAATAGGAATTACAAGATCATTAGAATGAAAACGTGAAACAATGGTTTTTCTAAAACTACGTGCCATCGACAAAAGGGAAAAGCATTCCCATATTGGGGTGCCATAATATAATATAAAAAAATAATAAAAACATTTGTGGTATTCACATAAATAAAATGTTATCATTAGATTTTCACAAATAGTAGCAGCAGCATCTTCAAAAATGACATAAGCCCTGAGGGAAATTATATTCCTCAGGACCTCCCGTTTAAAGTTAATATAAAAAAAGTTAAAAAAGGTTGGGTTTTCGGACGTATTATAAATCGCAAATAAAAGGTTAAAGCATTTGAATATTTCACATATTGGTAAAATAATATGTCAGAGATTTCAGAAACTAATAACTTTATAAAAAGTTGATTTATTTAAAATTCGTTATCACGATTTTTAATACCTTCCATGATAAGGCCTTTTCTAGACACGAGAAAACATATTAAATTTCAAGTGAACGAAAACTCTCGTTAGATGTATTACATATTGATCTATCTATTCAATATTGAATTTCACGATACGTTCGATGCCTCGTTCTTATTTGAACCTTTAAAGTCTGCGTAGGTGGAGGCCCTGAGAAAAGTATTTTCCCTCGGGGTCTCTGTTATCATCTTTTTGGATCGTGTAAAGGGTATTTTACGGAAATAATTAAGGAGAGGAGGTTCTGGGAATAAAAAAACGTATGAGGTGTGGGTAGGAATCTGGAGGTCAGCGTGTCTAGGATTGTCATATAAATCCCTCCCTCCTACAGCGGTGCAAGATGATTGGTCGAGCTCGAGGAGCTGGAGAAATCAAATGGTCTCCCTCAACCGGCCTCCATGAATACGGGCACCCCTGATAAGTCACCAAACGTAGAGAACTTCATTGTAGCCAATGTAACTCTATGATTGCTTCTTTACAAACATTTTCGATGTACCCAAACGGCTTTTAAGTGTACATGGCTATAACTACTGAAGAGATTTAATAATACGATACAAGTTTATCTTAGACGCAAAGTAAGCTCAATTTTTCCTTACTCTGATGAGGTTGAAGAAACCTTTTTAAAGCATAGAAATTATTTTTGGAAAGATAATCAATTTCATTGGGGTTCAGAAATCAACAGGTCTCAGGTAATTTAACGATATCAATTCTCTTTAAATTTTTTTCATAAGCTGCACATAGGAGGCCTGAGGAAAATAATTTTCCTCAGGGCCATGTCATCTTTGTGACGGACGTTTGAATTCATTCCCCCCACAGCGGAAGGCGATGGGTTGAGAGAAGTAAAAAGGTCTCCCTCAACCAGTTCTCCCAATCCGGCTCGTCACACAGTAGGGTGGGCTCGGTGGGCAGACGCATTCGCCGCCAAGACCCGGACAATTCTCATCCCATGAACCAGGGCACCATTTCTAAGTGACCAAACGTACCGAACTACTTGGGGTGACCCATGGTAGAGGTCACAGGTGGATATCCAATAAATGGTTCCCGGGGCGGCAATACCCATACGCGCCTCCCAAATTGAATGATTCGGTGTAAAATCACACTTCAATAAAATATCTGCATATATGTATAATATAGTTATCGGCGATTACTGTTGATTAATTTGTCTTATTTCAATAAATTAATAAAAAATAATATGTAGTATATTTGCGGCACATTCCAGAGTAGAAGATACTCTCATTATCGCCCTGGTGTAAAACAGTTGCTTGAAATGGCTTTAGCCGTGTTTTATGACCAGATCTGAATAGCCAGGTACATCCCCACCTTCCTCTTCCTCATCTCCTTCCCCTCCACACTACCTTTAACTCACAACAGACCCCGATTGGGGATGCCATAGTCTCACCGGTTCCAGACGGGAGTAGTTGGGACTCTTTTGCGGTATTCATTTTGAAATAAAAACTGTTACCGCCTATATGGCGCCTTTATGACGTTGTGTTTACGCAGACCTTTCTAGAAAACTAATTACTTCTCAGTATTGAAATCCCTTTTCCAAGTTTTAAAATCGTGCCAAAAGGGTGATCAACAAACGGAAACCCTTGTAATGAAATAAAAAAAAAGAATTTCAGGAGCAATTTATTACGTTTCTGGCGTCAGTTGAGTAAAGTTTAAAAAAAAAACAATATTAAAAACTCAGCCAAGCGTCTGCGTCAGGTCCTCCGGGTGTTTTATTATTTTATTAGCTTGTACCTACACAGTGGCGTAGCAGCCACCTGAGTACCCTGGGCAGGCGCTTGGGGCCCGGGAAAAGAAAAGGCCCAAAAATTTTCAAACACAAAAAAAAATTACAATACTTGTTAAACACACAAAATTATAGGCAAAGTTCTTAGTTAGAGTTAAGCTAGCCTCTCAAAAACTTTAGGGCCCGCAGATACTTTAATAGTTTAGAACTGCTAACTCTGTACAAATCGCAAGTGCGCACCACGGTTGAATTTGGCAGCCACCTCTGGTCTGGAGCTCCACATTAACTGAAAAAAAACCTTCGACAATGTGCAGAAACGGTGGGTCCGCTTGATAGATTCTCTCGTCTTAACAAATGGATTGCAATCTTTAGAGCACAGGCGTCGGGTAGGAATGTTGTCCTTGTCCTACTTGTATGTCAAAGGAAGATGCTCCGAGGAACTAGCATCTTTGATCCCCTCGGCATCAGTGCATATCTTCAAGACCCATGTTCAATCCCTCAGAAAAGACCCTCCACACAGCATCTTCATATATGACATAGGCCCTATCTACCAATTTCGAACAAACAAGTGCAAACACTTGGCAAACATACTACAAGTAATAATTATTAAAAACCTTTTAAAAGTTATCTTCCCTCTTTGTGTTTTATATGTTTTCGTCTGGATTTGAAATTTGAAGTCGCGATCTCTGAGTTCAAAGCCAATGAACTTACGGCTTTGTCACAGAGGTCAACTAGTCTTATTTGGTACTAAAAACACATTTTTAATATTGTACACACCTAACGACCATTTCTTTACAAGCCTTCACAGTAATTTTTTTATTATTATTATTTATTTTTATTCAAATTATTGTACCTACCACCAAAAAAATCTTTTATTTACAGAACAAGATTTCTTATTTTTAACACTCGAAGATATATGTATACATTTTTAAATAGTAATTAAACATCTCTGCTGTTTTATAAATTCAATTCGATAACACCATTCCTCTTGTCTTCCTATGCTGTACTGGAACATCTGTTTTGCCGTGTATGTGTGTATGTTGAACAAGTCGTTGTGACGACTACAGCTAATGTTTTCAGGCACCTAAATGCCATAGTATTTCAAGAGTAATGTGCTGTCAATAGAGTTATGCACCATTGACGATCTCCGTGGTCGAGAGGTAAGGGAAAACTCGTAGAATCTACCTATCAGAGTCTATCAAACGGATCGTTCCTTTCTGCAGAGTCAGGTTTTTTTTAAGAAATTTTATGGCTCCAAACAGTGAGGCGCACACGGTACAGGGTCAGCAGTTGTGTACTATTAAATTTCTGCAGTCCCGTACAGTACGCCCAGCTTCTGAGAGGTAACAGGATTCGATGGAGCCTCTGTGCCGGAGTTGATCCCTTAGACCTTAGACCATGCGGGGGAAATTGCTTCCGTTGAAGGAGACTAGCCTGTCATTTCGATTCCTTTTAGATGAAATCATACATGATTGGGTCTTTGAAACGTAAACTTTTATTCAATTACTGCCGGTACTGCAGGAATTAAATCAGACGACCGTCCGTGGTCGAGTGGTAAGACTCTTGACTCCCAATCGGAAGGTCGCGGGTTCGAACCCGGCGTGCGCATTTGATTAATTTATGTTATTTCACAAATAATTAATAAAAAAATAATATATAATATATTTGCGGCATTTTCCAGAGTGACAGATACTCTCAGTACAGCCCTGGTGTAAGACCACCATTCAGAATTGAAACGTTGCTTAATAATGGCTTTAGCCGTGTTCAGTGACTAGATCTGAATAGCCAGGTACTTCCTCATCTTCCTCTTCCCCATCTCTTTCCCTTCCCCACTTACTTTCAGCCTCACAACATACCCCAATTGGGGATAGTAGTATAATCTCTCTGGCTCCAGAAGGGAGCAATTGGGACTCTTGTGAGGTATTAAAAAAAAGCTACCTCTTAAAACAATATAAATTGCAGATTTTACTATGTCACAGATGCCATGGATTTCAAATAAGAAAAATATTTTTTCTTACGTAATGTATTAGTAAAATGAATTATATTTACCTCAGCCAAAAACTCAGTGGGTGCCGATATGGACTCATCCGCGTCAGTATACTCCGACAAGTCCTCGTTGCTGCTGAGCCGCGCCCCCTTTCTGCCTTCCGCAGGCTCGCTGCCTGCCATGGCGGGGCCCTCCCACCAGGGAATACGGGGGTCCGGGAGCTCCTGTGACCGCTGGCACAGCACCACTCGGCTGCCCACGCCGCCCGTCGTGCGACTGGGGGGACGGGGGTCAACGGCGCGCCCTGGGAATCAATTTGAAAGTGATTTTATTAAAAATGTCAGACTGACAGTTTTGTAAAAAGTATATTCAAACAGGCAATTCAGTAAAAAAGTCACTCTAGTAACAAAACATACCTATAACTCAGAGTTAAGTAACAACATATATTCAGACTGACAGTTTAGTAAAAAACTGAAAGTTTTGAAGGAGAAAATCAAGCTGATTTGTAAAAAATATATTAAAACTAACAGATTTGTAAAAATAAAACACTCTAACTTACAGATTAGTAAAGAAATTCTAAAACTGACATTAATTTTTGTAAAAAATTCCATCTGTTTTGTAAACTAATTAAGTCAAACTGACGTTTAAGTAAAGAAAGGCCCATGAAGGTACCTACTGACATTTTAGAAGAATCTGTATCTGGCATTCTATAAAAAATATATGAAATTGGATGAAATAATGTCAAACAGTCATGTAGAAAAAATGTAAAAAGTCAAATCGGCAATTTGGTAATATATTTCAATCGGAAATTATTTCAGTACAACTTTTGTAACATTTTTTAATAATAGATTGTTTATTGAAGTGATATTTTTTTTAAAATCTGTATTAATTAAATTGATAGAATTTTTTATAATTATTATTATATTTTGAGTAAACCTATCATCGTAACTAATAAAAATAACCTATGTGCATTTTGTTTAAAGACCTGGTATAGGATATGTTTAATTGTTTATCTGAAGATATTTACCTCAAATACTGTTGAAACGCAGACAATTTAATGTAACGATATTTTTTTTTCTGAATGTGTGTAAATCGGTAAAAAAAAGTTAAAAAGTTGGACTGACGATTTAGAAAGAAGAAAATAATATTTTATAAATCGAATGTTTATTATATTTTTAGTTACGTACTTTTCTAATATAATAATGTAATATGTATTTAAGAACCTTTACGTAAGACACGTTTGCCGACATGGTAATAATTATTGTTAAAAAGAAAATATAATTTTAAGTTTGATTTAGAAGCGCTTAGGCGCTCAGCTGACGAGGCAACTGAAAACAAACTAAAACCGGCTGGTTTCTATGTCTTGATTGGTCAAAAAGCTTGTTTAACCATAGACGAAGAACAATCAGCTGACAGCTGGCAACTAGCGACGGCCGGCTACGGCAATCAGCAGTGCGAGTCGCGAGTCACCGCTTGCGTTACCATTGACAACGGATTTTTGAGTGATTGTGTAGTGTGCGGGCCATCACATTGTTATACAAAGACAGTTGCCAGTTGACAGTTTTCAGTTGCCTCAGTGAGCGGATCGCCTTTGCCGAAATATGGAAAAAATTAGTCGAAGGTAATATTGTTAGTTCTGAATTTGAAATGTGAGATCGACAAAAATTACTTAAAAATCAGAGGTCCCTATGGTCGAGTTGGTTAAGGCGTTTGTCTCGATAAGACAACACAGTGAGCACACTGTGAGCCTGTCGGGAGCGATAGTGGCGACGTTGGATTTTTGTGATTGGCCCGTATCGTAACAGCGGAAAATAATAGTGCTGGCCGCACACACTGTAATAATTATATCTTTTTACCGAAGAAGTACCCCTTAAAAGTTGGAATTTCGAAAAAGTTTTTATCTTTTTTACTCATACTATCATGTCGAATCACTTCCCGAAGTTAATGCACTTTACCCTCGGACACCCTGTATATGTGAAATTATTCAGTCGACAATTAAGTATATATAACGAACTGCATTCGTGCAGGAACGTTGACAAGTTACCGACAAAATCAATTAAAACCTTAATCGATACCCTAGGCGTTTACAGCACTCCTGAGTAGGTACTTTAAAATCTCCAGAATAATTATTTGTTTATTAAAATGAATGCCATACTCACATAAAGTTTTTTTTAATGCACACAGGGGTTAGTTAGTCTTTTGAGCTTCGAGGAACCGGACGCACAATTTTTGGTCTCAGTCATATGCAAAGTACTGCGGGTGTTCAAAGTTTGCGCATAGGTCGACTGGGCTTTTAGCTTAATTGTATTAGCATCTTTCGTATGGCTGGAAAATCTCTTCAACAGTTCTCCTTGGCTGTTAGGAGAGCTAGCGTGGTACAGATATCTTTCCGAAGACGACCTTCCAGAGTTTATTTTGGACGAAGCTGATTTGGGCTGGTTTTTGTGTTCTGGTAGCTTTTTGCTGCTGAGCAGTTTGACTCTTTCAGTTTTCTTTGACGGTTCCAGCAAGAAATTGATCTTCTTACAGTTCACATCGTCTCCGAGGCGTTTGCTTCTCTTTCCGGAGTCGGCAGAGCTTTTGCTGTTGCCGATTATAACATCAATGTCATCAATTAACTTTGGAATGTCTCTGACACTCGAGACAGAGATGACCGTCTCTAGGGAAGACTCGCTTTCTGTCAGCACAGTTACGAAAGGTATCCTCACTTCTAAAAGTGTCTTCGGCTTTTCGAAAGATTCGTTGTTGTTATACTGGTTAAAATTTTTGGCACACAAATCTATTTCATTCTTTGATTTGGTGGAGATGCTACTAAGAGATCTGGTGATTATTGACGGTAGATGCGCGGTGTTATCTCTTGGAATGAATGTGATATTTGAAGAGGGGAATCCATTATTAATAGTTTCTTTAGCGGAATTCTTTTTGACCACAATTACACTTTTACTTCTCACAGAGCCTTTGATAATCTTTTCGGATTTCTTTTTTTCTTCTTTTTTTAATTCTTTTTTATTCGTGCTGACACTTGAAGCCAGAGTCTTCCTGAAGGAGATGGGTGACTTCCTGAGTGACCTCTTGTTATTATTGGAGTCAGAGGAATTATACCTAGATGCCTCTCTGGGGCTATTTTTCTCTTCTTCCTCCAGTCTCGCGAGTTCTTCTATTTCCGCTAGTTTAAAGTCTCGGATCTGATTCGTGAGAGAATCGATGATTTCTTTTGCCGAGAGGGCTCTGTAGTTGGGTAAAGCTAAAGATTGCTGGGTTAGCCCTGACGTCTTGAAACACTGGCTGGTCGCTGGTCGAGTGAACAGCTGCCTCTGCTTCTGTCTGGTCAATGCCTTGCTACATAAAGTGTCTGAAAGCCATGAGGCCGAGGATCCATTGTACCTGGCGAGAGCTTGCTGCCTGTTGCCGAGGAGAGCGGGAGGGGAACTGTGGAGGACTTTCCCGGGTTGAAATCCTTTCCGAGATCTGGAATGGGTTCCAAAATCAAGAGTTTCGTAGAATTGCTTTACCTTTCTCGGGGACTTGTTGGCACTAATAGAGCTTTTGGAATTGTTCTTCTCAACCCTGAAAACCTGGAAGGTAGTTACCGCTGGCTTGTACAGCCGTCTGTTTGGAAGGAAATCATAAGCGGAAGCCCCATCAGTTTTTTTCTTCTTCTTGTTCTTTTTTTTCTTTTTTTTTGGCTCTTGGCATTTGAGTTCTTTCAAAGATTCTGTTTCAGACTCAACCTCTTCCTCTTCTGTGTTCTGTTCTTTCTGAGCCGAGTTATTTCTGCGGACAAAATATTAAGGTCATTAAAGTTCCTGGTATCATTTGCCTCATCATAGAAAAGTGGCCATCCATGTTTTTAAACCAAGTGCTATGTGTTCGTGCTCAGCGTGCTGCCGTGTAGGTAGTGCTGCGTGCTGGGTGCTATAAACCATCGTCAAGTGCGATAAATTAAATCATAAAAGCCGTTTGGTATTAGTATCAATCCACCACATCACGTGAAACAGTCAACTACGCATACTCAGGTCCCTTATAAATACAGTGGAATATAGAGTTTACTAGATTATCGACGTGTTACGAATATTTACGGTGTAACATAATACGTTTCATGCTCTACGCGCGGTGGAGTAAACGTTCCTAATGCATTCAATTAATTGTGATATTGATTAACATCACTGTCAACATAATTATGCATACTTTACGAAATTGCACCTACGATAAAACATTGATCCAATTCACGTTTCATATTATTTTGTACTAGTAACTAGTAGAAACAACTAACTTTATAATATTAAGTAGGTAGATCTTTGAATCCCCTCGGTACCAGTAAAAAATATCACTTCATCAAATATTTACGTCTTTTTTTACAGTAACTTAACACAAGGAAATAATTTGCTTCAGGGACAACGTCATCTTAGGTAATGGTGTGTATGGTATTTTTGAGGAGAGGAAGGAAAGAGCATGGATTTTAAAGATATCCATGTTGAGCCTGTTATTAACAAACTAATCGAAATGCATAAGATTCAACCTTCACATAAGATAAGTTTTAAATTCAAAGCCTTATTTTAATTTAACAAAAATACTTCTAAACATTCTTTGATCTCAGAAGCAGGATATGGGTCAATCCTATCCATATAATAATGAAATGGCAATAACTGTTTTAAAGATACACAATTGATGGTAATGTAAACTTTAAAAATATGAGGGTCTAGTATGAGGTATGAGGGAAATAAGTTTGAGATCCTGTGGATTAGAACTTTGGCATTGACAGGGAGCTAATCTCTGTCTCCTAATGGCTTCAAGGGAATTCAAAGAGAAAACTTCAATTTGATTAGTCTCATTTGCGTTGGTTGTTGAACAGAAGATTGCCAGGCAGATTGACGTTCAAAAAGAAAAATAAGATGGATTGAAAGGGAGATATATTAATTACGAATATGAGAGAGAGAGAAAGAGATGATATAATAAAAAATATTTTTGCATACCTTTAACAGGTTAAAACCAAAAGTGTTTTAAATATTTTTCATACCTTTAACATGTTAGAACCAGAAGTGTTTTAAATATTTTTTCATATTTTTAACATGTTAAAACCAGATGTATTTTAAATATTTTTCATACCTTTAACATGTTAAAACCAGATGTGTTTTAAATAATTTTTTATACCTTTAACATGTTAAAACCAGTTGTATTTTAAATATTTTTCATACCTTTAACATGTTAAAATCAGATGTATTTTAAATATTTAATCATACCTTTAACATGTTAAAACCAGATGTGTTATAAATATTTTTTCATACCTTTAACATGTTAAAACCAGATGTGTTATTAATATATTTTCATACCTTTAACATGTTAAAACCAGATGTGTTATAAATATTTTTTCATACCTTTAACATGTTAAAACCAGATGTGTTATTAATATATTTTCATACCTTTAACATGTTAAAACCAGATGTGTTTTAAATATTTTTTTCATTCCTTTAACATGTTAAAACCAGATGTGTTTTAAATATTTTTTCATACCCTTAACATGTTAAAACCAGATGTGTTTGAAAAATATTTTTTCATACCTTTAACATGTTAAAACCAGATGTGTTATAAACATGTTTTCATACCTTTAACATGTTAAAACCAGATGTGTTATAAATATGTTTTCATACCTTTAACATGTTAAAACCAGATGTGTTATAAATATTTTTTCATACCTTTAACATGTTAAAACCAGATGTGTTATTAATATATTTTCATACCTTTAACATGTTAAAACCAGATGTGTTATAAATATTTTTTCATACCTTTAACATGTTAAAACCAGATGTGTTATTAATATATTTTCATACCTTTAAAATGTTAAAACCAGATGTGTTATAAATATTTTTTCATACCTTTAACATGTTAAAACCAGATGTGTTATTAATATATTTTCATACCTTTAACATGTTAAAACCAGATGTGTTATAAATATTTTTTCATACCTTTAATATGGTAAAACCAGATGTGTTATTAATATATTTTCATACCTTTAACATGTTAAAACCAGATGTGTTATTAATATATTTTCATACCTTTAACATGTTAAAACCAGATGTGTTTTAAATATTTTTTCATACCTTTAACATGTTAAAACCAGATGTGTTATAAATATTTTTTCATACCTTTAACATGTTAAAACCAGATGTGTTATTAATATATTTTCATACCTTTAACATGTTAAAACCAGATGTGTTATAAATATTTTTTCATACCTTTAACATGTTAAAACCAGATGTGTTATTAATATATTTTCATACCTTTAACATGTTAAAACCAGATGTGTTATAAATATTTTTTCATACCTTTAACATGTTAAAACCAGATGTGTTATTAATATATTTTCATACCTTTAACATGTTAAAACCAGATGTGTTATAAATATTTTTTCATACCTTTAACATGTTAAAACCAGATGTGTTATTAATATATTTTCATACCTTTAACATGTTAAAACCAGATGTGTTATAAATATTTTTTCATACCTTTAACATGTTAAAACCAGATGTGTTATTAATATATTTTCATACCTTTAACATGTTAAAACCAGATGTGTTATAAATATTTTTTCATACCTTTAACATGTTAAAACCAGATGTGTTATTAATATATTTTCATACCTTTAACATGTTAAAACCAGATGTGTTATTAATATATTTTCATACCTTTAACATGTTAAAACCAGATGTGTTATAAATATTTTTTCATACCTTTAACATGTTAAAACCAGATGTGTTATTAATATATTTTCATACCTTTAACATGTTAAAACCAGATGTGTTATAAATATTTTTTCATACCTTTAACATGTTAAAACCAGATGTGTTATTAATATATTTTCATACCTTTAACATGTTAAAACCAGATGTGTTATAAATATTTTTTCATACCTTTAACATGTTAAAACCAGATGTGTTATTAATATATTATCATACCTTTAACATGTTAAAACCAGATGTGTTATAAATATTTTTTCATACCTTTAACATGTTAAAACCAGAAGTGTTATTAATATATTTTCATACCTTTAACATGTTAAAACCAGATGTGTTATAAATATTTTTTCATACCTTTAACATGTTAAAACCAGATGTGTTATTAATATATTTTCATACCTTTAACATGTTAAAACCAGATGTGTTATAAATATTTTTTCATACCTTTAACATGTTAAAACCAGATGTGTTATTAATATATTTTCATACCTTTAACATGTTAAAACCAGATGTGTTATTAATATATTTTCATACCTTTAACATGTTAAAACCAGATGTGTTATAAATATTTTTTCATACCTTTAACATGTTAAAACCAGATGTGTTATTAATATATTTTCATACCTTTAACATGTTAAAACCAGATGTGTTATAAATATTTTTTCATACCTTTAACATGTTAAAACCAGATGTGTTATTAATATATTTTCATACCTTTAACATGTTAAAACCAGATGTGTTATAAATATTTTTTCATACCTTTAACATGTTAAAACCAGATGTGTTATTAATATATTTTCATACCTTTAACATGTTAAAACCAGATGTGTTATAAATATTTTTTCATACCTTTAACATGTTAAAACCAGATGTGTTATTAATATATTTTCATACCTTTAACATGTTAAAACCAGATGTGTTATAAATATTTTTTCATACCTTTAACATGTTAAAACCAGATGTGTTATTAATATATTTTCATACCTTTAACATGTTAAAACCAGATGTGTTATAAATATTTTTTCATACCTTTAACATGTTAAAACCAGATGTGTTATTAATATATTTTCATACCTTTAACATGTTAAAACCAGATGTGTTATAAATATTTTTTCATACCTTTAACATGTTAAAACCAGATGTGTTATTAATATATTTTCATACCTTTAACATGTTAAAACCAGATGTGTTATAAATATTTTTTCATACCTTTAACATGTTAAAACCAGATGTGTTATTAATATATTTTCATACCTTTAACATGTTAAAACCAGATGTGTTATAAATATTTTTTCATACCTTTAACATGTTAAAACCAGATGTGTTATTAATATATTTTCATACCTTTAACATGTTAAAACCAGATGTGTTATAAATATTTTTTCATACCTTTAACATGTTAAAACCAGATGTGTTATTAATATATTTTCATACCTTTAACATGTTAAAACCAGATGTGTTATTAATATATTTTCATACCTTTAACATGTTAAAACCAGATGTGTTATAAATATTTTTTCATACCTTTAACATGTTAAAACCAGATGTGTTATTAATATATTTTCATACCTTTAACATGTTAAAACCAGATGTGTTATAAATATTTTTTCATACCTTTAACATGTTAAAACCAGATGTGTTATTAATATATTTTCATACCTTTAACATGTTAAAACCAGATGTGTTATAAATATTTTTTCATTCCTTTAACATGTTAAAACCAGATGTGTTATTAATATATTTTCATACCTTTAACATGTTAAAACCAGATGTGTTATAAATATTTTTTCATACCTTTAACATGTTAAAACCAGATGTGTTATTAATATATTTTCATACCTTTAACATGTTAAAACCAGATGTGTTATAAATATTTTTTCATACCTTTAACATGTTAAAACCAGATGTGTTATTAATATATTTTCATACCTTTAACATGTTAAAACCAGATGTGTTATAAATATTTTTTCATACCTTTAACATGTTAAAACCAGATGTGTTATTAATATATTTTCATACCTTTAACATGTTAAAACCAGATGTGTTATTAATATATTTTCATACCTTTAACATGTTAAAACCAGATGTGTTATAAATATTTTTTCATACCTTTAACATGTTAAAACCAGATGTGTTATTAATATATTTTCATACCTTTAACATGTTAAAACCAGATGTGTTATAAATATTTTTTCATACCTTTAACATGTTAAAACCAGATGTGTTATTAATATATTTTCATACCTTTAACATGTTAAAACCAGATGTGTTATAAATATTTTTTCATACCTTTAACATGTTAAAACCAGATGTGTTATTAATATATTTTCATACCTTTAACATGTTAAAACCAGATGTGTTATAAATATTTTTTCATACCTTTAACATGTTAAAACCAGATGTGTTATTAATATATTTTCATACCTTTAACATGTTAAAACCAGATGTGTTATAAATATTTTTTCATACCTTTAACATGTTAAAACCAGATGTGTTATTAATATATTTTCATACCTTTAACATGTTAAAACCAGATGTGTTATAAATATTTTTTCATACCTTTAACATGTTAAAACCAGATGTGTTATTAATATATTTTCATACCTTTAACATGTTAAAACCAGATGTGTTATTAATATATTTTCATACCTTTAACATGTTAAAACCAGATGTGTTATAAATATTTTTTCATACCTTTAACATGTTAAAACCAGATGTGTTATTAATATATTTTCATACCTTTAACATGTTAAAACCAGATGTGTTATAAATATTTTTTCATACCTTTAACATGTTAAAACCAGATGTGTTATTAATATATTTTCATACCTTTAACATGTTAAAACCAGATGTGTTATAAATATTTTTTCATACCTTTAACATGTTAAAACCAGATGTGTTATTAATATATTTTCATACCTTTAACATGTTAAAACCAGATGTGTTATAAATATTTTTTCATACCTTTAACATGTTAAAACCAGATGTGTTATTAATATATTTTCATACCTTTAACATGTTAAAACCAGATGTGTTATAAATATTTTTTCATACCTTTAACATGTTAAAACCAGATGTGTTATTAATATATTTTCATACCTTTAACATGTTAAAACCAGATGTGTTATAAATATTTTTTCATACCTTTAACATGTTAAAACCAGATGTGTTATTAATATATTTTCATACCTTTAACATGTTAAAACCAGATGTGTTATTAATATATTTTCATACCTTTAACATGTTAAAACCAGATGTGTTATAAATATTTTTTCATACCTTTAACATGTTAAAACCAGATGTGTTATTAATATATTTTCATACCTTTAACATGTTAAAACCAGATGTGTTATAAATATTTTTTCATACCTTTAACATGTTAAAACCAGATGTGTTATTAATATATTTTCATACCTTTAACATGTTAAAACCAGATGTGTTATAAATATTTTTTCATACCTTTAACATGTTAAAACCAGATGTGTTATTAATATATTTTCATACCTTTAACATGTTAAAACCAGATGTGTTATAAATATTTTTTCATACCTTTAACATGTTAAAACCAGATGTGTTATTAATATATTTTCATACCTTTAACATGTTAAAACCAGATGTGTTATAAATATTTTTTCATACCTTTAACATGTTAAAACCAGATGTGTTATTAATATATTTTCATACCTTTAACATGTTAAAACCAGATGTGTTATAAATATTTTTTCATACCTTTAACATGTTAAAACCAGATGTGTTATTAATATATTTTCATACCTTTAACATGTTAAAACCAGATGTGTTATAAATATTTTTTCATACCTTTAACATGTTAAAACCAGATGTGTTATTAATATATTTTCATACCTTTAACATGTTAAAACCAGATGTGTTATTAATATATTTTCATACCTTTAACATGTTAAAACCAGATGTGTTATAAATATTTTTTCATACCTTTAACATGTTAAAACCAGATGTGTTATTAATATATTTTCATACCTTTAACATGTTAAAACCAGATGTGTTATAAATATTTTTTCATACCTTTAACATGTTAAAACCAGATGTGTTATTAATATATTTTCATACCTTTAACATGTTAAAACCAGATGTGTTATAAATATTTTTTCATACCTTTAACATGTTAAAACCAGATGTGTTATTAATATATTTTCATACCTTTAACATGTTAAAACCAGATGTGTTATAAATATTTTTTCATACCTTTAACATGTTAAAACCAGATGTGTTATTAATATATTTTCATACCTTTAACATGTTAAAACCAGATGTGTTATAAATATTTTTTCATACCTTTAACATGTTAAAACCAGATGTGTTATTAATATATTTTCATACCTTTAACATGTTAAAACCAGATGTGTTATAAATATTTTTTCATACCTTTAACATGTTAAAACCAGATGTGTTATTAATATATTTTCATACCTTTAACATGTTAAAACCAGATGTGTTATAAATATTTTTTCATACCTTTAACATGTTAAAACCAGATGTGTTATTAATATATTTTCATACCTTTAACATGTTAAAACCAGATGTGTTATTAATATATTTTCATACCTTTAACATGTTAAAACCAGATGTGTTATAAATATTTTTTCATACCTTTAACATGTTAAAACCAGATGTGTTATTAATATATTTTCATACCTTTAACATGTTAAAACCAGATGTGTTATAAATATTTTTTCATACCTTTAACATGTTAAAACCAGATGTGTTATTAATATATTTTCATTCCTTTAACATGTTAAAACCAGATGTGTTATAAATATTTTTTCATACCTTTAACATGTTAAAACCAGATGTGTTATTAATATATTTTCATACCTTTAACATGTTAAAACCAGATGTGTTATAAATATTTTTTCATACCTTTAACATGTTAAAACCAGATGTGTTATTAATATATTTTCATACCTTTAACATGTTAAAACCAGATGTGTTATTAATATATTTTCATACCTTTAACATGTTAAAACCAGATGTGTTATAAATATTTTTTCATACCTTTAACATGTTAAAACCAGATGTGTTATTAATATATTTTCATACCTTTAACATGTTAAAACCAGATGTGTTATAAATATTTTTTCATACCTTTAACATGTTAAAACCAGATGTGTTATTAATATATTTTCATACCTTTAACATGTTAAAACCAGATGTGTTATTAATATATTTTCATACCTTTAACATGTTAAAACCAGATGTGTTATAAATATTTTTTCATACCTTTAACATGTTAAAACCAGATGTGTTATTAATATATTTTCATACCTTTAACATGTTAAAACCAGATGTGTTATAAATATTTTTTCATACCTTTAACATGTTAAAACCAGATGTGTTATTAATATATTTTCATACCTTTAACATGTTAAAACCAGATGTGTTATTAATATATTTTCATACCTTTAACATGTTAAAACCAGATGTGTTATAAATATTTTTTCATACCTTTAACATGTTAAAACCAGATGTGTTATTAATATATTTTCATACCTTTAACATGTTAAAACCAGATGTGTTATTAATATATTTTCATACCTTTAACATGTTAAAACCAGATGTGTTTTAAATATTTTTTCATCTATTGATCGTTCAGATGATTAGTCAGAAAAATCGAAATTTGAGTTAAGTATGCAGTTATGTGTGTGTTAAGTGTACCCTCTATCTGGTACAGATTACTCATCTCATAAGCAACACCAGATTAATTATAATGCACAAACACCTGGAATGAATTAAACAAAATGATGACGTTTTCTGGGTCACCATAAGATATTTCGCCCTTGAGGTGATTTTCTCACGAAAATGGCGCTATAAAAATCATCCAAACATTATTATTATTATTTCAAAATGTCATACTAATTAATATACTGGACCGTTATGCCTCCCGGTATATCTTGTAGCATATTTAATATGTAAAACACAGACAAAGTGTAAGTAATATTTGATTTATAGTGAGAATTCCAATATTGCTTTCCTCATTATCTCAAAACTTAGTATTTGGAGATGTCTGATTAATAAACTGGACCATCTATATCGTTAGAAATTCAGAATGGAAATTTCCCAAATAATCATTTTTTTTTTTGAATTTGAATTTTACTAATTTCATTTGAATAAATATCAACAAAATAATATATTCATCTCTTAGATCGCATTTCTACGGCGTTCAATAAACTACATTTTTTATTAGAAATAGTACTTGAGGATCGGCAAAGGATAAGCGACCTATACTTCATTTTTTAAATTGTATATTTGAAGCTTGACCTTTGCGTACTTCTGAGTGGAGTCAATTTTAGAGTACCTACTCGAATCACTAGGCGTAAGGACCTATTTCAATGTCACCAGTCACAACTCGCCAATTCCACCCCTCCACAGTTTATCAAACGAATATACCAATGATATCGACATTTCTAGTGTAACCAATTCGATGTTTCAAATTTTTATTTATTTTTTATTAAAGATATTTTTCTGGTGCTGTAGAAAAATGTTTAGGATTCCTTGGACAGGTAGACGCACAAATGTGTCCATTCTGAAATAGCTAGGTATCCGCAATAATCTGCCTACAACGTATATTAAGATACTTTGGACATGTTGCTCGCCAAACTGAGTACTCCAACCTGCAGAAACTCATAGACACTGGCAAAAAGTTTGGCATAAGAAGAAGGGGAAGGCTACCAACTATTTTTGCAACCTATTGTTTATTACTAACCCTTGTGCAAAAAATTGTAAACATCAAGTACCCAATGTCACTGTAGCTATAGTCACCTTATTAACATATCTGTTTATCCGATAAGCCGTCACAGCTGGCGCCTTGTACATACATAAATGGTTTACAATATAACGTTATTGTTGCCAAATATAAACGTACCGCCCAACTGTAATTAATGTTTAAATAACTGTATTCAGTGCTTCCTTTGTAGGTTTATTTTTATATAGTTTGTTTTATTAAGTTTAAATATTAAAGTCCCAATAAATTTATTCTTCGTTCTACCTTTCTCTGCCACTTCCTTACGGAAACTTCACACAACAAGTAATAAACTAGGCTCTTTGTGATGTATGCACATCCTAAAGAAACCATTTATGTTAATTTATCGTTTCTCGGTACAAGTTTTCCCAATGAAGCGCTCAGCCATACAACCTCAAGGACGCTACAGCCAGCTTGATACATACATCTCTGTTTTGTTTGTTTTTCAGTTGTCAAAACAATATCAATTGTGTTTCATCAAACTCAATTTGGGAGGCGGGTATGGGTACCGCCACCCCGGGAACCATTTATTGTACAACCAATACCTCTGCCACAGGTCACCCCAAGAGGTTCGCTACGTTTGGTGACTTAGCAGGGGTGCCCGGGTGCTTGGGGTTAGTTTTGTCCGGGACTTGGCGGCTGACGCGTCTGCCCACCAACTGCGTGGCAGTCCGGATCGGGAGAGGCTGGTTGAGGGAGACCTTTTGATCTCTCCAGCCGGACCCTTTCGACCCATGGCCTTGCACCGCAATGGGAGGGATGACTTCACACGTCCATCACTCCTGGACATACTGATCCCCAGACTCCCACCCACCCCTCAAACCTTTTTCCTTCCCAGGACTTCCTCTCCTTCACGCAATATCTTCAAAGATGATATAGGCCCTGAGGGATTTTTTTTTTCCTCAGGGCCTACGTCAACCCGGAAGTGTCCACCGACTGAAAAGCTAACTGTGTCAAGCTGTAGGAAGTATATATGTTGAATGTCAAGCTGCCACTTCGGGTGAATAATGTTCCACGGAGAACATAAATATGCAGCAGGCAAAGCGGCCAGCAACTTTTAGCCCGATAAGCCTCGCTTCAGGTTTACAGGCTTCATACAGTCATAGAGAACGGTAAAGGGAAGCTACATGAATGTATAGCTAGAACCGGGAGTTTGGTACCAAGTCGTAATGAGGAATGTTGTTGTCTAACAAATAACAAGTAGGCTCTGTTTAAAGTGTAAAATGTAAAGCACGGGGTAGGCACGAAGGTGCATTGCGACAATACATTTGGTGTGATTTATTTATAAGTCGCTGTTGGTAACATTAATTATATTCCCATATTTCCCATATTTTTTTCTACTTAAATAAAGTTAGTTAAATGAAAATTTTGAATTTGTCGCCATTCCTCCAACCTTTCTACAATCTACTGCAGTAGTAACTTTCCGCGTCGAAAGACGGCAGCCCTGCAGTCGTTTTCAAAATGGCTGACATCGAGGTTCGTATCAGACAGCGTTCTGTGCTTGAATTCTTGAATGCAGAAGGTGAAACTGAAAAATGTATACGGTGATGCAACAGTCGATGTCCAGCAATGTTAGGTGATGGGTTCGTCGCTGTAACGAAGCTGAAGGACAAACGCCGTTGGCTGACGAAAAGCGTAGCGGTAGGCAGTTCACTGCAGTGACTCCAAGCAATATTCACCGATGTCACCACTGCAATATTCATGTCGATGACACCACTCGTGGTGACCGCCGGAAAACTACAGATGAAATGTAATGCATTCTCTCCTTCAGTAAAGGCAGTGTGGTGTGAAGCCCATCGTGAGATTCACTTTGAAAATGAGGAGGCGGTGAACACGTCCCGGAAGCAGGACTGTGCTTTTTACCGCACTGGAAAACATGCCCTTCTTAAAAAATGGACCAAAACTGTAAAAATGGCGGAGATTATATTGAAAAGTGACAAATTAATCGTCATTAGTGAGGTTTTCAATGTGTTTAATTGCATTTTAATTTCTTGATAATTAAATAGGAGGCATTACTTTTTGACTGACCCTAGTATACATATACACACATATATAAACGTGTACAGAGTGTAACAGCACGTGTCCGATGTATTTAAATCAGCGATTCCTGAGCATATTTGGAATAAAAAATGTAGATGCTGTTGTTGTTGTTTTCTATGGAAAACACAAAATAAGAAGAATACTTTTCATCACACGTCGCACCTCTTCCCGCCCCGGAGATTTGAAATCAGGTCGCTTAAGGTTTAAATTTCAGCTTAGCACAAGTCGCCTTCTTTAATTTACGCAAGAAAAAAATCTGCAAAATGTGTGTTTTACTTTATTTTGCAATTTTTTAAACACAAACAATATTTAATTTTTTATGATCATTTTCAAAAGAGGTTTTTTTTGACACACTACGCAATAAAACCATAACTGAGAAAGGGTTCATAAGTAGATTTTGTAAATTAAGGAAGTTTTTATATGCCTGATTCTTTTTTTTTTTGCTTATGAAAAGACACATTTCAAAGGCATACTGCGTACTATTAGCAGTATTTAATTAAAGCATTTGAGATTATTAAGGGCCAGTTGTTTCAGAAAATTTCACGTATGAATTTCCTTCAAATCGTCAATCACCGAAAAATTTGGTTGTTTAAACTTCCGTCAGAAGAAATTTCAATGAAAATACCATGGGAATGTGTTGTGAAACTTTTTAAATGTGATCAGCCGAATTCGAACGTTTAGCGTTAAAAATTTTCAAAATTATCGAACGTTATTTTGGAGTTGAAAAAACCCATTTTGTATTTGAAATGAAGGAAGACGTGATTGCCTGTCAAATTTGAAATTAAAAATATAATCTTTTAATTTTTTGAAACATTTCTATGAAATTTTCGTTGAAATTTCTACTGACGGTGGTTGAAACAACCCAATTTTTTGGTCAATGACTATTTGAAGGAAATTCAAACGTGAAATTTTCCGAAACAACTGGTCCTTAATTACAGCAAAGAAACATTTCTAAAATTTCAAAATTTCATACCAAAAAAAACTTGATTTTGATTAGTAGTGCTTCACCTAAATAATAAAAGTAGGACGGGAAGTTCTTACAAGTCGAAAGTTGTTCCTACAGTTCTTACTAATACCAAGACAGTGTTTTCTTCTGCCCTAACATAAATTAAGCTCCTTAAATATCCTTCAAGTTATTTTCGTATTTGACAGAGATTATAAATCAGAAATATGACAAAGAAGCATGAAGTTAGGAAGATAATCTGCAGCCCGTCCTGGCGGAACTTCCGCTTCATTGCTTTCAATAAATTCCGCATTCTCAATAGCCTCCCCTGGGTAGGAATGGCATTTATTCTGCAGATATACCAGAGAATACGTTAGTTACTCGAACATATCACAATATTCATCTCCTCTGACTAATATCGCAATAAAACTCCATCTCCAAGCAAAATTGACATAAGAGACTTTTTGGCCTTAATTTTTTATTACTTTATGTATATTTATCACTGTATTTTATGTATAAGCTTTTGTTTTTTACCAAATAAATAAATAAAGTATTTACTACTAGCGAGTACCCGGCATGCGTTGAATGCCACTCAAAGAAAGTGTTTTTGTTAATTCAGTTTGAAGTCCTTTGGGATACACATTTTTTGTTTGTTTTTTCGTCTGGTGGCTACACGAATAAATCAGAAGGTTTTCCGACCCGTGAGCAGGCAACATACGTACAGCTATCAGTGTGAGAAGTAGTGATTTTCTAAATTTACCCCCTGCTATTTCCTACCGTGACTATGTCTCCGTGCAATCTCTCCCCTTGCCTCTCCCTTGTCCCCCAACTTTCCGTTACCCCTCTCCATTGTGACTTTTCCCATGCATATTCTTCCCGCCCTCGTTCCCCTCCAACGTCCCCCTTCCCTCTCCCGGTCCCCTCCAACGTCCCCTGCCTTTCTCACTACTTTCCTCGCCTTCCCCCTCTCCCGGGCCCCCCTATCCCCTTTTCAGAGATCACTATTATTTATAGAAACATTCGCGGGTGTACAATTAACAATTCACCATCTTCACAATTTCATCACAATCGGTATAATGGTATAGGAAATAATTTCATGACGCTAAAGCTCACTTGCACTATATACTAGAAACCTACACAGGCATGTACAAGAGACAAATCACCAAAGTTTCATCGCAATCGAATGAATGCTTTAGGTCCGGCATAAAGGACAAACAAAGGAACATTATTTTTTATATAGATATTAAGATAATAATAAAATGCTGGAAAACGAAAGATTACAAAAAATGAATTTCCCTAATCTCCCTAGTTAAGCATTTAATTTTATTTCTTATTTTTCGTCTTTATTAATTCTCTTACAATTGGTATGTGCTATTCCTGTCTTAATAGGAACTCCTGTGTTTAGTGCAGACGCAGTTCATAACAAATTAATAGAAACACTATATTACGTTTAAAATGAAAGACAATTAGCACTGTACCATTGGAAATACATACTTATAAATTGGTTTTGATAACATCTTTGATATTAGATTTGTCCTGGCTGATGATCCAAGATGTCTGATTTATATTTAAAATAAGTTGTGTTTTGTCCAATGGCCAGTGGAAATGCATTGTATAGCTTTGTTGTTATCTAAAATTTCTTTGACCAACAGTTGTTTTAGCGAAATGGAAAAGTAAGAGATTATGACATTTGATTCTAGTATCTCGAGCAGTTTGGACATTTACAAATAAAGCGGTTCTGTGTTTGAACGGTCCAAAAAATATACCCCGTGACTTTAGGGTGAGTTCGCCTCTGCCATCCGTCAGTAGGGCGAGACGAATGGCAGAGCATTCTCGGCACATACTTCATAGTCAGGTAGGTATATGTCAAATGGTAGAAGGCATGGTATACAGTTTAACGACGTAATACCGTTGACTAAGATAGTATATACTATATATAATCATCATCTACGTACGTAAATGTACGTAGATGAGCTGATCTGGCATCTCTAGCCTTGGCACTCAAGCCAGTTTGACGACCTGGATGAGTTGTTTCACAGAATTTGAACAATTCATCGAATTTAAAAGTTAATTTTCAAGATCTGTAAAGGCTTCATTCAAGTTCCATTATAATTTTAGTTTGGTCAAATAACTGGTCAATAATGATATAATAACATAAATCGAATAGAACCTTGACAGAACTTGAATATTATAACTGTGAAATTTGATGAATTGTCCAAATTTTAAAATAATTTTTCAAAGCTAAAATATTTTTAGGTGGGTTGATTTTTGATAAAGTTCCCCACTTTAATCAGAATGGTGCCTTATGCGATGAAACTAATTTTTAATATCTACAATTTGTTTATTGGATTTGTGCACTATTTATGATATTATATTTAAGATAGTCGCTGAAATCAAACTGTCTGACGTTTAAATTTTTAAAATCCCCTATCGCTGACTATTTTTGATTGATTGTCAATTAATAGCAACACCTTTCCTCATTGCTCGATGAATATAATAGTCCATACTTATAAAAAAAGGTAATTTACTTAAATTTCGGTGATATGGAAGTATTCAATATTATTTACATAGATGTCAAATTTTACATGTGACTGCTGGCGTCTCAGCGTCTAAAAAATAAACTCTGGCTTATCAAGGCTTGATCGGTAGATTTAGCGCGCTAAATTTGAGCGAGTTATCGTACATGGCGAGGAAATGGACTGGCTGATATACCAGGCCTTAAATATGCAATCTATTATAATATTTGTCCGTATTGATGGCAAGTGATAAAATCAGTTAAAAAGTCAAACAGCATGTTACTCACAAAAACTTACGTGAAGCAATCCGAAAAGCTATTGCTTAATATGTAATAGACAAATACGTTTATTCAATAATGGCACGCAGCATTTTATGCCCAAACAATTATTTCTGGTGAATCTCTAATCTAAATAAACAAATTTAATTAGAACCGCCATTCATGTGAGCTCAAAACTCCATATGAATAGGAAAAAGCCTCAAACTATAAAAAAAGGTCTGAAACTATACAACTCATTCTAAAGTTAAAAACTTGTGTATCCGAGTATATCCGAGTATCAGAGTAGGAAAAGGACCACCTAATAAAATAGGCGTCAGAACGTATGGCCGAGTGAATGTATGGTAGAATAGTGGAATCTCCCTCCTCCCTCCTCCCGCAGGACTAAATGGGCCGGAGGGAATTTATCGGTTTTCCCCCAGACGAGGTTCTAGACCTCTCCGCGAGAGGCTGCCAAATTATTGTAAATCCCCTCGCCATATAAAATCCATTTCCTACAATTTACAATTTACACACAAATGCAAACATTAATGTTGGCTTATTAGTCATTTCTAGGAGTCCAGACAATGATCTTACAATACAAATAGATACGTTATTTTGTTCACAAAATTAACCCAAAAACGATAAGTTGCATTGCTGGTTTGATTTCCCAGGGCCGGTAGTGTGCGCTAAAAAATAGTAAGAAGGAGAGATACGACAATACGAACGTTGGAACGAGCGCGCCAATATTAAAAACGTAAAAATTCGAGCGAAAATTGGAAAAATGTTTAATAAAATACAACTCGTTTACAATAGAGCAAAAATCTCTATGCAACACCTTAAGAAGCATTTAAAAAATTCATTCATATAACTTGTAAAATAACAAAAGTGTAAATAATAATTTTCGGAGCATACTTTGCGATTTTTTTTGTATCGAGGGAATTTTATGTAATTAACGTTACGGCTCTACAAATCTTCAGATAATCTTAAAAAATAACATATATTTTTTTAAGAACTTAGAAATTTTAAGGGTTTAAGGGACATACGTAATAAATCGGTAAACAATCGGAATTCCAACCCTTAATAAATTATCATGTACCTAGCAAACCAACTCGACTCAAATCGCTTTATTATTGCAACAATACTGGCACAGATGCAGAACAAAATTCAATAATACATCACTTGCACAGATTAGGTAACGATTATTCTAACATCAATAATGCCGGTAGTCTGTTGTCGTGTAATAAAATATTTCGTTTGAAAATTTAACAAATCTGCCAACGACCAACGGTATAAACTTACTATATTAGAAATAAACTTTTTTTTAATTTGAAAAATGTCTTTACCAGATAAAATAACAATCTTTCGAAACCAATTTATGTTTTTTTTTTTGTAAAAAAGAGTCAATACGTCAAGATTTGATTTAAAAAGGACAAATTTCCGGTATTCTCTGGTTATACCCTCTTAAACCGAAAGTCATAAAATTAAATAATGGTTTTTTGTTATCTTAAACTAGAAATTTGAAACTATTTACTTGTCTCAGTAAAAACGTTCTAATGGTGGGTCATAAAAATTGCGTTGATTTTTCCATCTGGAATTTCTAGGTCTAGGCAACATTAGTTCCGCCTAAAATTTTACGGCATTTATCAAAGTGTCTGTTTATGTCTTTCTTCTAATAATATTAATTGATGCGCATTGAGATTGGATCAAAACTTTACAAATGTCAAATCAAAATAAAAATTGCGGTAAAGGGATCGTTTTATACCAAGGTTCTTGGTTTTATACGGGAACTTTTGAACTTTGATTGAATAAAAATGGAATTTTATGCATTTATTTTGCATTTTGCATATGAAATGCTTTTCTAAAAACCATTTTGCATTTAGCTTTTTCAAATAAAACAGCTTTGATCAATTTCCATTTTGCATTTCAAATGGTTTTGGGTACCCATTTTGCACATTTCTGACAACAACTCACCAAAGTTTCATCGCAATTGGATGAATGGTATCGGAAATAATTTCATAACGCCAGAGCTCACCATTATATGCAGAAACCTTTGTGGATATCCGAAAACAAAAAAAAATACCAAAGTTTCATGACAAACGGTTGAATGGTTTATGAAAGCATAAGGGACAAATATAGAAACATTAATTTTTATATTTTAAAATTTGCATTTCTTTTGCAATTTCTTAGAGTTGATTTTAACAAGTAAAATAAGATTTAATGAATTTAAAGGGTCTACAAATTTTAGGTAACGTGCATTTATCAATCATAATTCCTACTACAAAAACTAGATAAGAATAACGAATCACATCCAAAGCGATAATAATTGGAGGCTCCCGTATCAGACTACACTTTGGTTCTACGTGTGGGGTGGCATTTCCCCCAAAGGTTTATTGCAAAGGGGTAGTAAAGATGTGCTTCTTTGTTCACCCCCTTCCACTTCCCCTATTATTTGGGACACTAGGAAGATAGGGAAGATCAGTAAGGAGAGGAAGTCGAGAAGGTGGGAAGAAGGGAAGCTATCACAATAGGAGATCAGAAAGCAGCAGTAAAGGCAAAAGGATTGCAACCAATGCAGAATAAAGTTCAGCAAACTGCGCTCTTGTAAAGCCTTTGTTTTACTATTCTAAGATTTGTAAACATCCCATTAAAGTGATTAAATTCTAGAAGGGTAAGGGAAGGAGGATTACAAAAACAATATGGTTTGATTATATTTACAACTTTTAAAAGCCATCATAAAAAAACTTAATTTTTACGTGTTTACCGCATAAATGTCAAAACTGCCCGGAGCCAGTGAAACTTGTTGATGAATATTCAATTTACTATGGACTAGCTGAAGTTCCCGGAATTGCCCAGACTTTAAAGAGAGTTTTTCGAAGTCAGCAATCTTTCTCTTATTTTAAACGTCAAGTGTGCAAAATTTCATCAAGAATTATCAAAATTCTGCTTTAAGAGGTGGAAAACGGGAGATGCTTTTTTTTAAACTAAAAACATCATAAATTAGTAAATATTGGACAGGTAGGGTCGGGGTGAGGGGTTGCGAGGTTAATCGGCTGAGTGACCAGTGACGATAAAATAATAAAAAAATATTTTTAAAAAGACATCAAAAAAGTCACCCGAGAACAAAATTTCATTTGAATTTTTTACTCATTTTCATTTTAATGTCAGGAATAACGGGTTAAAGTAAGTCATGTATGACACTTAAAATCCTGTGTATGTAGATAGATAGATAAAAAACGCAGATTTTTTTTCATAATAATTTTTAAATATATTGAAATTTAGAATGGCCACATTAGGGTATGTTATGAAGTTAAAGGATTGTGGCAGGAAAGGTTGGAAATATATTGGCCTTCAGATCTAGTCACTGAACACGGCTCATGTTGTTTCAAACAACCTTTCGAGACGGAATACTGGTCTCTCTCCAGGGCGATACTGACAGAAATATTCTTAGAAGACTAAGAAATAAACTAATTATTGGAAACACTACACAGTTCATTTTTTTAAATATAGTTGCTTCACATTTTACTAAATTACTGCTCTACGATGTTATTTTTGGCCAAAGAAGGAAACTTGAACAAGCTAGAAATTATACAGAATAGAGCTATGAGATGTATTCTGGAGAAATGCAAGTACGCAAGGGTTAAACAAATGACGAGATGTAAATTATATTCCGATAAAAAGAAACTGCTATTTAATGCGTTTATTAATTAGAAAATCAGTCACAGAACTGCCTATTGTATACAGGACTAAAGATGTATGATGAACTGCCTGAAAATCTAAAGAATGAATGTATATAAAGGGATGTTATGTTTACCGTAAAATATAATTTTACAAACCGAAATATTACCTTGGGCATATTAATAATATAGAAAAATGTTTTTTTCATTTATTATTTCAAAAAAGATACATAAATTACAAATAAGTTTTATACATTCATTAATAATTACATAATACATGTGTTTGACGTACTCCATAAATAAGCAGGGCTTATTTATGTTGTGTAAACTAACTTAATAAATAATAAAAAGTAAAGTATCTATATTACTTATTTATGTAGTAAAAAAAAAAAAAAAATTAAAATAATGTATATTATACGTTTTAGTACCTAAAATGTCAACATCCAATAGCTTCATCTAAATACTTCACACAACGCTCTTGACCCGTTCCCAACTAGCAAATAAATAATTAAGTAATTTAATAAATAATTAAGTAATTTAATTATTTATTACTTAATTATTTAATTTAAATAATTAAGTAATCAAAAGAGCAAAATGAAGTGCATGAAACCATTTGCGACTATACTAGTGTGTTCGAGCCTTCCTATCAATGTTCAAGTATTCATAAACTCTTGCTAGAAGCTAATTAGATTAAGTTCTAAATTAGATTAAGTTCTGTAAAATTTTGTTTTAAATTCCAACATTTTGCATGAAAAAACATTCCCAGGGGATGGAGAGATTGTTTCAGGCAGGTCATTACTTTTTTCAGCTTTTCCACACAATATTTATATAACACACTTGGCTGGGCAATATAATTCTTAATTAAATACTGATGTTGCGAATATCGGAAAAGCGTGGAAGTTAAGTTAGCGAAAAAAAAAACCAAATATGTTGTGTACGTGCTGATACACCCTGTTTAAATTTCAAATGCAAATTCGTCGGAATGTGAGATTTATTTCGCCAAACAGTGACGATAAAGTTCTCCCAAGCAGTGCGACCCAGTGCTGGGCAGTGCAGTGAATGCAGTTATTGTGCATTATTCAAGAGAGCTACATGTATATGTAAATGTCTCTATATTAAAGGGTCAATCAAAAAGTAATGCGTCCTATTTTTTCTTTCCTTTTACTTGTCAAGAAAATAAAATGCAATTACACAGGTTGAAAACCACACTATTGACGATTAATTTGTCACTTTTCAATATAATCTGTCCATTTCCACAGTTTGGGTCCATCTTTTAACAAGGGCATGTTTTCCAATAATAATAATAATAATTGGATAATTTGTAGAGCGCCGTTTTTGTGAGAAATCACCTCAAGGGCGCTGTGGTAAAAAGCAGTGTGGTAAAAAGCACAGTCCTGCTGCCTATAAAAGCCATTAAAGTATTTTAAAGTATTTTCAAGTAAATATAACAATGAGTTTCACATGATACTGCCGTTACTAAGGGAGAGTATGCGTCACAATTCATCTGTAGTTATCCGGCGGTCACCACGAATAATGCCATCGACAGGCTGAATGTTGCCTGGAGTCACTGCAGTTACACTTTTCGTCAGCCAACGGCGTTTGTCCTTCAGCTTCGTCACAGCGACTAACCCACCATCTAACAGCGCTGACGTCCACTGTTGCATCACCATACATGTCATTTTTCAGTATTTCATGATTCTATATACTGCATTCAAGAATTCAATGACAGAAGGCTGTCTGATACGAACATCGATGTCGGCCATTTTGTAAGCGGCTCCAGTGCTGCCACCTGTCGACGCAGAAAGTTACTACTTCAGTAGATTGTAGAAGGTTGGAGAAATAGCGCCAATTTCAAATTTTTCATTTAACTAAAAAAAATAGGAGGCATTACTTTTTGACTGAGCTAGTACAATGCACAATGAATTCCGTGTTGTGATGACATACCAGATACTGCATAAGTGCATTCTGAACATGCCAGTGGAATGTAAACTTGCCAATATTATAATAACCGAGCAACCCCGGGGCGTTAAACGTACATTGTAGTTTGTACGCACGTGATAACTTATTGAATTGGCAAACGTTTTATATTGGAAATTGATTTTTTTAATATTATTTTGAGACCAATAAGCCTAGGGCGGTTTAAAAATGCTATTTGAATAATAGCAGCGAAATTGCTTCGTGTGACGAGCTCCTTCGGAGTGATGTTTTTACATAAACGTAGGTATTTTATCGCTTGTTTGATAATTTTGAACAAATTTTGAATTTTGGAAACGAGTTATCGATTTTATTGAAATGGAACATATGAACCAATTAAACAAAGCGGAAAATGTTAAATAATTCAATTTTTTTTTAACGTTAGGCCTTGAGGAAAACAATTTTCTTCAGAGGCCTGTGCCACCTTTGGGGATGCTGTGTGGAGGGTCTTATTAGATAAAAGAAGGAGAGGAAGTTTTGGCAAGGAAAAGGGTATGAGGGGTGGGTAGGAATCTGGGGGCCAGTGTGTCGAGGAGTGACGGTGGATTCATACCCTTCCTTTCCACTGCGGTGGAAGGTGAATTATGTAGAGTCTAGAGTCTAGAGGGTCCGACTGAAGAGGTCGAAAGGTCTTCCAGTCCAACTCAACCAGTCTCTCTCGATACGGACCGCCATGCAGTAAGTGGGCAAGCGCATCTGCCTCCAAGACTTAGACAAATCTCACCCCATGAACCCGGGCACCACCTGGGGTGACCTACGGCAGGGGTGTTTATCATCCAATAAATGGTTCCCGAGGTGCGGTATCTTTACCCGCTTCCCAAATTATAAAACGAAACTTAAATTAAAATCAAATCCAAGTTCTAGAGGACATTGAATTGGAGCACTCCTGTGAACTTAATTAGCAGCTTTTAAACAGTGCGGGGAAAATTCGATAATTTTTATTGCGAAAAGGTGCGAATTTTGGCGTTCACATTACCTAATTCTTATTGCGGTCCTGTCCTCAATAAAATTATATGACTTGCGTGTTTACAAACAAAGGATTTCATTTTTCACAGAGCCTATTCATGAATAGTTTTTGTTTCCTTCTATAAATACCGTATGGCTGGGTAGTTTCACTTACTCAACTTGATTGAATTCAACAGGTTATTTGAATACAAGTTATTTATATTGTTGGCAATCTACTTTGGGGTTATTCTTAAAATAGGAAATACCACACGCCATACCTGAATTACAATTTTAAATATTGTGTGGCTAACGCAGACCCGGCCTCCATGGTCGAGGGGTAAGGCTCTCGACTGGCAATTCGAAGCTCGCGGGATCGAATCCAGGCGCGAGCAAATAAATTGTATGTGATTAATTTGTATTATTTCACAATTAATTATTTTAAAATAATGTATAGTATATTACATACTCTCAGTATCGCCATGGTGTAAGGCCACCATTCAGAATTGAAACGTTGGTGACTAGTTCTGAATAGCCAGGTACTTCCCCATCTTCATATTCTATCTCCTTTCCCTCCCCGCAATCTTCAGCCTCACAATGTACCCCGGGATGTAGACGGGAGCAGTTGGGACTCATATAAAAAAGCAAAGTTTCAATTCTAAATGGTGGTGATGCGTGTTTTGTGTTATTTTGTATTTCGAAGGACCTTGAAATGTGTATGTTTTAACCACTGCACAAGTAGAATTAAGCACATAAGGAAAGGAGAGAATTACTCACTGCGGGACTTTTAGCACTTTCTTCATTTGGCCGGTTTTAACTTTGCACTGTGTTAATATTTCAATAATATTTTCTTCTTAGAGCGGTGGGTAGCTAAAGAGCGGATGCGGATGCGAAAATTAAATGCAGAGATGTTTGCGGTAAGAGGTTCGATTATTGACTGATTGTGGGTAATGGGAAAAAGTGACAGGTTTATAGGGAAAGGTAGGAAGGAAATGTGACAATACTAGCTACAAGTACAGCAGTTAATGTATGTGTATAGGTTTGTATAGATGTATGTATGTAAGTGAAGCTGTGTAAATGCCCAACCAGGTGGTATTACACCATGGCGATACTGAGAGCATCTTCCACTCTAAAACATGCCGCAAATGTGCCTTATATTATTTTAAATGACTAAATCTTGAAATAACACAAATCAATAAAATAAAATTTACTTACGTACGACAGGATTTAAAGCCACGACCAACAAATTGCTAGTAATTGCGTAACCCCTCGACCACTAACGTTCAAAGGTTAAATTTTTACTTTTGAAAGGCAATATATTTTTTATAAACAATTTCAGCTTAAAATTCCTAGAATTAAAATATACCGTGATTTTTGACGGATCTAAGCTAAAAATAAATAAAAACAGTTATGTAATTAAAGATCCTATTGTCGGGCAATAATGTACCCTCGGTCCCCTTGCATATGGCTCACAATTAACCTCCCATTTATTCCGTGAAAGGATTCCACACTGGCGCAGCCTTGCGCTGGGTGCAATTAATAATTTAACAAAACCTTAAAGGGCGAGTAATGGATGCTCTCGGCATGTAAACTACATCTACTTTACTATGTACTAACTCTGCTTGTGTTTAGAGTTGAGGTGAGTCATGTACCTCCAAATTATGACTAAAAAATGATGCCATAATTGAGATTTGCACGGCCAAATTATCACCGTGATTTATTTTTGGGTTTTAAAAAAATATATATTTTTTACATTGACTCCACACAGGAGGCTCTGAGAAAAATAATGGGGCTAATAACAGGGCCTTGTCATCTTTGGGGATCCTGTGCGGAGGGTCTTATTAAGGTAAGGAAAAATATATTATTAGGGGTGGGTAGGAATCTAGGGGTCAGTGTGTCCAGTATTGACGTATAAACCAACTCATCCCGCTGCGGTGCAAGACGATGGGTCTAGAGAGAGCAGCTGGAGAGGTCAAAAGTTCTCCCCAAACCGGCCTCTCTTTCCTTACCGCTGGTGATTATGCGCATCCGCTGCCGATACCTGAACATACCATTGTTGAAGAACCCGGGAACCCATGCTAAGTCACCAAACGTGGCGAACCACTTGGGAGAGGTGTTGTTTATCCAATAGATGATTTCCGGGGCAACGGTACCCATACCCGCATCTTAAATTGAAAATATTTTTACTCATATCTCGTAGTATTCTAACAGACTTATTTTAATTGTGTAATTTTCAAAATTGGAAGCGATTTGTCAAGAATTTTGACCATCCCGTGATATTGCGCGCGTCTGAGCCAAATATTATTATATTTAACAAGACAAATAATTTTATTCTATATTTGAAATGTGTATTGTTTTTATCTGTAGAAACAAAAAATATTTCTTTTCTTCTCGTTAAATAAATTTTATATTGTAGGTATATCGCTGGTTTTTTCATTCGAAAAAATGATTCAACACGTTTGAACCAATTTGCTTTATACACAGAATTGCTCTCCACTAGAAATGCCATTATTTGACCATTGGTAAGTTTAGCCCTGCCGGTCAGGATATATTTGTCTGTATAAGGCAATTGTCAAAATGTTTGTCGCAAATCCCCGCTAGGAGAGGATACGACAAGAGCAAAAACCAAAGAAAAGCTAAAAACAAACATTTTCCTCCATGAAAGCAGCACTTTAAGTCTGACACATAAATGTGACAGGGGATCTACTTGCCTTCCAAGGGAGAGCCATAATGATATTTATAGTTTCATACAATACCTACCTATCCAAGGCTCTTTCAAAAAGTAAAAGTTCGCCTTTTTTATCACTGCACCCTTTTAAATTGTTTTTTTTTTTACATTATCTTCATACGGGAGGCCGTGAGGAAAGCAATTTCCCTCAGGGCTTATGTCATTATGCTGTGTGGAGGGTCTTTTTGAGGAGAGGAAGGAGTGAACATGGGTCTTGACGAGACCCATGTTGTTGGAAGGAGGAAACACGGAGGCAGGCAAATCGTTCGACAGCCGAGCTGTTGAATTCAAAAACGAGTCGTAGAAGCGACCTGTTCACATGTGATAAATGTCAACCGTGTACATATGTTGGGGGCGCGGTAGGCGTGTTTCCCGACTATGCACCGGTGCCGAGGGGATCAGTTACGCTAATTCCTCGGAGCATCTTTCATTAAAATACCGGTAGAACATAGCATTCCTATCCGACGCCTGTGCTCTAAAGATTGCAATCCATTTGTTAAGACCGGAGAATCTAACAAACGGACCGCCCGTTTCTGCACAGAGTCGAAGGTTTTTTCAGGTACTTAGGGGCTCCAGACCAGAAGTGGCTGCCAAATTCAACCGTGGGGCGCACTTGGGATTTGTACAGGTACAGGGTTAGCAGTATCTGTGGGCCCTGTACAGTACGCCCAGTTTCTGAGAGGCAACTTTACTCTGGATTAAATGCTTTCAATAGCCAAATAAATATACACACGTATATATTTTTTCATTTAAAATAAAATTAGGGCTCAGATCCATTGATAAAAGTTTAAAAATTAAGCAGCATAAAAGCTAAAGGGTAATGATTGCAATGCTTCAGACTAAACACTAAACATGTCACTGCATGCGGAATTAAATAAGTCGCAGATAGGTTAAAAACACCCCCCTCCCGAATTCTGCAGTATTGTAAATAATGGAAAATGTGTCAGTATCGCACAGAGTCTTTTTTAATAAAATAACGTACGTTTTGTTATAAGAGCGAATTTTCAATCGTGATATAAAATGGCGCCTACAAGCTTATGTGTAACATATATAATGATTTAATTGATTTTAATATGGATGTTATATTTTGTAAGAATACTACTACGTTTGTATAAATTTGCTTGAAATAAATACTCAGTTTGAATACCAACTTCTTATACTTTTTTGGTAAAACCCATGCATTTTCACAGAAAACCACTAAAACCTATTAAAAAATTGAATAAAAAACTTTTAAATTTTTTTAACATTTGGAAACATATGAAAGGGTGGCCCATAGATAATATGAAAAAATTATATTTTTCGAATTATTTTTATTTATGAAGCACCCTAACCTAATTTTTATTGGACAATAAATTTAAATAATTTGCAATAACGAAGAGATACTTAAAGACGATTTAATAAAAATTATAAAATTAATGTTTCCATGCTCCCTAGCTCTTGATGGTAATGACCTTTCCTCCTGATTTATTTATTTGCGTTGAACTATAAATTGAAGACAGAATAAAGCACTTTGGAGGTGGATTCCGTGACAGTTCCCTTGGCAGGGGGAACTTATACACAATATGCAGTCGGTTTAGAGAAAATACGGCATAACTACTTACACTAAACTAAATAAAACTAAGTACCGGAATGCGGTGTTCGGATAGTACCGCCGAATAACAAAAGTATTAAAAATATTTTTAATACTTTGTGCTTATACCAGCGTCTAAGTCCAAACAATTTACAGTGTAAATAAATTCTTTTGATATCCATACCAACTTATTATTATAGGGATTATTGGGGTCGATTATATTTTAGAAATTAGTTAATAAATCCCAAAAAAAAAAAAAAAATAGAATTATATTAATATTGAAAATTATTTATATAATTTCGGGGGGCCAACTGTCGGGGGATCAACTGTCTGGTAACCGTGAAGTCGCCGGTGAGCTCGCCATTTAGCATCGATGACACGTGGTGAATTCACTATCTGCTAGCATCGATGACACGTGGTGAATTCACTATCTGCTAGCATCGATGACACGTGGTGAATTCACTATCTGCTAGCATCGATGACACGTGGTGAATTCACTATCTGCTAGCATCGATGACACGTGGTGAATTCACTATCTGCTAGCATCGATGACACGTGGTGAATTCACTATCTGCTAGCATCGATGACACGTGGTGATTTCACTATCTGCTAGTAAACTTCGTATTGTTCACAATCTGCTATTTAGCTAGTAAATATGATTACATTAGTGAATTCGCCGGCTAGTAGCTTGTATGAAAGTCATTAATTTCTAAAGAAAATCTAGCTTTTCTCCTAGAAAACAATTTCTTAATTTTCTTATTTTCTCAAAAACTTTACTACTTTTCTATATGCTTTAATTTCTAATAAATGTTAGCTTTTTATTAATAATAATAAAAACGTTTAATCATCAATAATTTTTTTTACAATATTACAAATTTTGTTCTTTTATCTTTGATTCTATAGTCAAATATATATATACAATTTTTTTTCGAAATCTGGTCGAATCTGTTTGTGTTCTTTAATAAAGACATGTCCGGGAATTGGGGTGGCAGGTGGTTGGACCGTGTTTGTATGTAAATTGACCGAGCTGAAAGAATAGAATTACGTGGAATTATTCCGGTGCTTTAAATATATTTCTATGTTCGGTTTCGCCTCGGTAGTTTGGGCTTTGAATATGAAAGTAAAACATCAGGGGAGGGGGAGAATATCGTAAATAATTTCGCGAATAAAAGCGAAACACGAAAATGTTTTTTTTTTGTGTAAAGAAACACGGTCGTTAAGATTCCTAGGAAGAATGGTATAGGTTAGTGAAGCCGTAAAATTACATTACTTTCAGTGGCGTATTGTTACTTTTCTAACGCGAGCTGTAAGTTATATTATTCAATTCGGGAGTGGGTACCGCCGCCCCGTGACCATGCAATTAATTACTAACACCTCTGCCGTAGGTCGATATGTTTGGAGACTTAGCAGAGGATTCATGGGGTTAAGTTTATCCAGGTCCACTAACTGCACCGCAGTGGGACGGATGAATTCATGCATCCGTCTCTCCTGGCTACCCAGATTCCTACCCACCCCTCATACCATTTTCCTTCCTCGTCTTCATTTTATTAAGAAGACCCTCCACACAGCTTGACATGACAAAGATGACATATATCCAGAGGGAAATAATTTTTTCAGGGCTTCCTTTATGGAGATAATGTCTTTTTGTTTCCAAGTAATAACTCAGGTCCGGGGCATACGTCATTCCTATGTCTACCTACGTTAAATTGTCGTGAAAACAAGCTTATGTGGCCAAGCGGATTGAATTCCTTGATGAAAATTACGCATTCTTGATAATTATACGCCATATTAGAAGTAGAAGTCACTGCGAGCTTCCAAATATTTACTTGCGCGGCACTGAGGAAGTGAGGAACGTAAGGACACTTTGTTAGCGGCGCGGATGCTTTACCACTCAAATATCCTGCAGCTATCTACTGAGGCAGCGACGCACAGCCCGCGACCCGCGGATTCTATCCTAGAAGCTAAGTGTGCACAGTGTTAGTGTATAAAAAGTGGTTGTTGTACAAAACAGAACGTTGAAGATAAATATCAATCAAACATCTAACCTAACCTAATGTTAGACGGCAAATCAAAAAGTATCTACACTTTTCGTTCTGCAATTTATTTACACAAAGGTAGGATCAACATTAGCTTCTGTCGATGCAACACCAATTCTAAGCAAAACTCCTTCAATTTACCTGAGCCTACGTCATCTTTAAATATGCTGTGTGGAGTGTCTTTTTGAGGAGAGGAAGGAATGAAAATGGGTCTTGAAGAGACTCTTGTCGTAGAAGGGAAGAAATACATAGGCCGGCAAATCGTTCCACAGCCGAGCTGTTGAACTCATGAACGAGTCGTAAAAGCGACCCGTTCTCATGTGATAAATGTCAACTGCGTACGCCATACAGCTATAGGATCTAATTTTTTTTCTTTTCTAGCTGTATGGCGTTTTAGCCATTTTTCATTTCCAGCGTTGATGGGATGGGTGCGTGTTTGGCCTGTTTCCCGACTATGCACCAGTACCGAAGGGATCGATGATGCTATTTCCCCGGAGGATCTTCTATTATAATACTGATAGAATAAGGACAGCATTCCCACCCGACTCCTGCACGAAGAAAAATGTTATTCTAAAATACGATGATTTTATTCGTAAAAATGGTTCAAAACGGGACTGAAGTTCTTACGAACAAATTAACAGTGTTTCAATGTTTATTGGCGAGAAAATGTAAGAATAATTTTTGGTATACGTATGAAATTACGTATACCAATAAATTATTCTTACATGTTCCCGCCAATAAACATTGAAACCCTGTTAATTGGTTCGTAAGAACTTCAGTCCCGTTTTTAACCGTTTTTACGAATAATATGATCGTATTTTAGTATAAAATTTTTCTCCGTGTGTGCTCTAAATATTGCAATACGCTTGTTAAGATGGGGCAATCTATCAAACGGAGAGGGAGAGAAGGGCACACTAACTTTGATTTATGCTAGTGGCTCCGCTTAACAGGGGCAGTTGTAATTTTGTTCAGCATTTATTAACATATTTGGCCATTAAGGGTACCGTAACCCAAAAAGTAAAGTAGTTTTACCATATGCAATACCTGTAGGTACTTTATACGGCCCGCGAACGTCTGAAAAATAGATAAACTGGCCTTTTTAATAAAGATGATACCCGGTGGTGCAGAAATAGATTTTACTAAAATATTGCTGTCACTGTTGCTCTTACTCCACCGGATATTGAGCGAAAGGGACAATGCACTGACACCTAACTAAAATGGAGGTTTTGTATTCCCCACTTTTCTCCTCCAAAAGTGGACTGATTTTCAATTTTTTTTTACCAACTACATAAGAAAAAACTATTCTATGTCTATACGTTTTGCTTTTTTTAAAAAAACATTGTCTGGTTTGTATACTGAACATCTTTTGACGGCGTTTAAACCAGTCAATTTTATTGATTTTTGGAAGGTCATAACTTCTATAAAAAGTAATTTATCAAAAAAAAACAAAAAGTACCGACACGCTAGTAGTTGATATCTATTTTATGCAAAAACAATATTTTCTCTAGGATTAAAATCCAGAGAGATAAATAGGGAATACGTTTGTATGGAAAAATCACCGCCGGGTAAAATCTTAAAAGGTTGCGTACATCTGTACAAATGTAAAGTTAGCCGAAAGGAACCGTAAACTGGGGCACAGAGAACTAACTCATCGCTCCAACGGTTGCTGAAGGGGAATTTTAATTGCTTTTACGGAAATGTGGCCTAAGGACGTACCAGTATGTTCATTGGTCAGAAATCGGAATGTGGAATTTATTGTTGACTGTAAAATAACATTTAAAAATTCTCATTTTTTAAAAAAGAACTTGCACGTATTATTTATTGTGGTCTATATCTTACATGTCGTTTCAACATCATTCGAAGGATGTCGTTAAAATAGATAGTTAAATGTTGTTTTTAGGGTCTCGACAGATGTCAGTTGAGTCTATCGTCGTTCGTCCCTAATACGTGAGCGGTAACGGAAATAGCCGATGCTATATGATAGACCGTTCGGCTCCCACAGTGTTTGGTTTCTCAGCTTCAGAATAACTTAGAACACACTGTACTACGGACATCTGATCCAGTTAAAATTCATTGCATGCATTATAAAGCAACTTAAAATCTCGATCTTTATTTCAGTTTTCCCGAACATATTTTAAGTAATCTCAATCACAGGAATGTGAGGTCATTAATATTCATTTTTAATAACATCAACTCCACACAGGAGGCCCTAAGGAAAATAATTTCCCTCAGGGCATATAGGGATGCTTTTTGGAGGATCTTAAGGAAAAAAGTTCGGGGAAAGAATTTTTTTCGAAGAATGGGGTGAGTAGGAATCTGGTGGTCACAGTGTCCAGGACTGACCGACGTTTGAATCCATCTCTCCCACTATAGCGATGTGTCGAGAGAGTCCAGCTGGAGAGGTCAGAAGGTCTCCTTCCACCATTCTCTCCCGATCGGGCCCGCTACTCAGTAGGTGGACAAAATCATCCACCGCTAAGACCTAAACAAACCTCACTCCATGAATCCGAGCACCCCTGTTAAGTCAACAAACGTAGCGAACCACTTGAGGCGACCTACTGCAGGGGGGCTACTATACCCGCATCCCAAATTGTAGTGCAAGAGTACGAAGAAGTGTTTTTTTATCATCATGAAATTTTGTAACACCGTCTGAATTAATGGATGAACGAATCAGTGACTGAATTAAATAAATCATTGTAGGAGAATAATATTAATCTAAACGAAAATGAACAAACACAGGAAAATAAAAGATAACGGTCGCAACTGGGACTCGAACCCAGAACCTCTCGTCTTACCTTCAAAAGTTATAAAAAAAGATTTGTTCAAATAAAAAAATTTGAATTAAAATTTTAATCGATTTTATGAATTAATGAATAAATGATGAATGAATAGCTTTAAATTAAATTATAATTTTTATTCCGCTATTATAACTTATTACGATGGCAGGCAAAGAAGAAATTGCCGCATGAAATAAATATAATCAAACATTCAACCACACTTTCTCAACCTTATTTGAAGAATAAACCCCTTTTTAAACACCTTCGTCTTTAACTACCACCTGTCTCCATTCCAGGAAGAAAAAAATACCAATGAAAATATTGTTATTATTGCAAAACACATAGCCACATAAAATTGAAAACGATTTAATAAATGTACAATTGAAAAAAATAATAAAACTGTAGACGTACTTAATTAAAAAAAGCCATATATTTTTAAAACATTTTCATAAATACCATATAAGGAATTATACAATGTTTCCAAAGAATCGTCACATCTTTTTCCTAACTTTTTCTTGTTTGTAATTTTTGTTGTAATGTTAAAAAGCTTAGTCAAAGTTAGTCACCTAATCAAATTTGACATCGAGTCAAAGTTAGCCATCTAGTCAAATGAAAAGGGTAGTTAGTCGAAGATAATATTGTTAATTTTGAAAAACGAGAATGACAAATATGACGTTTAAATAATTGGTGGCAATGTCCTAATTGGTATGAAGTTTGTCCCAGTAAGACGAGAGACCGTTATCTTTTATTTTTCTGTGACTTGTTCTTTTTCATATTTTCGTTTACATTATTAGTGTTATCTTCTTCAATGACATAATTTAATTAATTCAACACTTTCTCAATTTCCCACCCCCTGGTTAGGGGGAGGGAGGGGGGGCGATACCACCTACTTTGAGAAGCACTGTATTAGGGGGTGGGTGGGCGGTGTAACAGTATTAGTGAATGCCGAATGGATGGAATAGCTGGCCCCAGATTTTAATGAAAATCCTTTGACTTGGGGCAATAAAAACGAAATTGCGTTTTTATAAATGCTCTGAAAGTCAAAATAAATTCTGAATTCAGCAGCGAACCGATGAAGTTTTCCGAAAGCAGACCAATGCTCGTTCAAATTAGCTCTAAAAGCTACTTTAAAAATGCTTGCGTTGCAGTTTTTTAATCATTTGGCTTTGTATTATTATTATGCGAGTGAAAAATCCAGAGATAATATTATAAACTTAATTTCAATTTTGAAAAAGAAATAAATACCTAGTTCTAAATGAAATTATAAATTATTCAATATTCTTAGATTTTCACCTTAGACTTGCAGAAAAGTCAGTAGATGTCGCACATTAAAATAAAAATGGATGTATTTATCCAAGACACTATCTAGATTGCGTTTCGTTCGAGAAGATTCTTGCAAAAAAAAAGGAAGACAATGTTGTTAGTTCAGTAGAAGTACGAGTAAATAAAATAAAATATTTAAATATTATATATATATTATTTTATTATCCTTAGGTTCCTATTAGCTCAGTGGTTATAACAGAGCCCTGGTAAGGTAATTCTTGGATGCGACAATTTCTTTTCTGATGTTTCTGATGTTTGTTGAGAGTCGCTAATATTGTCTTCAATTTTATTATACTAGCTTCTGCCCGCGACTTTGTCTGCGTAGGATTAGTACTTCGAGTAATCTATTTTATTTTCCTAGGTCCCATCTACGTTTATACCAAAATTCTTACCCTATTTATTTAAAATATGTATAATTCTTGATTCGATTCAAAGTATTAGGCGAGTACTTCAAATAAATTCACTAATTTAAATATTTTCTAAAAATAAAATTTTCATTGTTTTGCAAAATGTCATTCTCAAATTTTCTATTAAACAATAAATATTATTTATGTTATTCTGATGTATGAGCTATATTATTGTAAAGTTTCATTAAAATCCATTCAGTAAATTTTGCGTGAGAGTAACAAAGATACATACATCCATACAAACTTTCGCGTTTATAATATTAGTAAGATGTGCAGTTATCGCTCGTCTACATTTTTAAGGCATTCGGTTACAATTTTGGAAATTAATCTTTAATTGGACCAAAGCTACGTAAGACAGACACACAAATGAAATTACCATTTTTGAAAATAAGTTATTAATCTTTTTTATTTCTACTATAATGTAAAAATCACTTCCCCAAGTTTGTGCATTTTACCCCCGGACACCCTGTATATAGTGTCCCCGAAGAAGTGCTCAGTGAAGATGTACCGCCGAATAACAAGAGTATAAAATATATTATCATTCAAATGCGTCAAGGATAAAACTACTTCTCTATATACTGTATTAACCAGCGTATAAGTACAAAAAATCGACACTCTAAATAAATTCGTTTGATATCCATACCAACTAATTGAAGGTAATTTTGAAGTCGATTATAGGTTTGAAATTGGTGAATAATGCATAAAAATTATTATTTTAAAGTACATATAATTTCAGGGGGTCTACTGTCGGGTCACGGATCTCGGTTGAATGTCAGAACATAACAGAGTATAAAGATAAGTTGTCAGTATCAAAAGGTAAATTGGGGCAAAGGTGAATCTTTTAAGTAAAGTTCGGTCTCGTCTACAGTAAAGTAGCGAGATTAACGGTGGAATGGAAGGAATAAAAGTATAAAGAATTCTTATTCTACGCTTTCGTAGATGGCGCGCGTATAGTATTTTTTTTACTTATAAACGCTTTTTACAAGTTATCCTTTGAAATATTAAGAAAAATTATTGTTCGCGAAAGTACACAAGCAATATGAATATTAACAAATAGTTTTGTTAATTAAAAAACCTTAATCTTTCGAGAAAGGCTAACAAATACAATACGTCACCGGTGATTCAATCCAATATTGTATTTATTACGTATATTGTATACATTTTTCTTAATATTTCGAAGCATAAAGGCTTTTTATAAGTAAAAATACTATACGCGCGCTATCTACGAAAGCGTAGAATATGAATTCTTTTGACATTCACCTTAACGTCTTAAAGGGAAGACATTTCACAATGCTTTTATAAACTATGTTAAAATAATGAACCATTTTTAAAGGTAAAAGTAATTACACCGATATTTTTTTTAATGTGATGATTTTACAAGAATGAACATTTCAAGTGATAATAGAATTATGGCACTTTAACCATATATCATAATAATATATTATACAACCACATCGTTTGTATATCAACCATATATCACGGATTTTGCGTCATTTATCATATGGCCCACCAACTGCGTGGCAGAGGAGATCGGGAGAGGTTGTGGGAGACCTTTTGCACACGCCGGCAGGGTTCTCTCGGAACATCGCATTGAACCGCAGTTGGAGGGATTCATATCGTCACTACTAAACACACTGACCGCCAGATTCCTACTCAACCTTCATAACCTTTTCCTTACCAGAAATTCCTCTCCTTCCTTTTCTAAAAAGACACCCCACACAGCATTTCCAAAGATGACCCTGAGGGGAATTATTTTCCTAAGAAAAAAGCTACCTTCCCTCCCGGTTTCTTCCCCCTCCCTCCTTCCCTACCTGCTGCTCACCTATATGAAATACAAATATTTTTCAAACATCTCGGGCGCCACCTATTGTAAATTATTTATACAAATTTCAAACGCCAGATCTCACTGTTATGCATAGTAACCTTCGAGGACATTTGCACAATAACTTACCAAAGTTTTATTGTAATCGGATGAATGATATCGGTAATAATAAGGGTCAAACAAAGAAACATTCATTTTTAAATATATACATAGATGTACGTTACTTGAACTTTGTAAATAAATTCCGTGCAGTTGAACACATTACTATATCAGAGAAAGTATTGCCAACTGCATGCAATCAAGGTACAACCGAATAAATGACTCTGTCCTGGGGGCCTAGTCTCTATCTCTCACAACGTCCGTACCTACGTTACGAATCCTTATTAACCTTCCCCTTACCGTGCTAAAAACTTCCTCGCTCTAAGGTGCTGTACACTCAGTAAATATTTATATGTTGTATTTATTTAATCCAAAACATAAATGTATTGTGGAGGAATACCCAAAATATTAACTCTATGTTAAGTATATTTACAAACAGACTTTGTCTAGTGAGGCAGGTAAAGGAACTGAAAATTGTAAACCATTTAATTTATATTAAATAAACGCCCGGGTTGCCGGCACTGAAACTGAAACTGAAAGATATTTCAGTAAATACAAACTGTGACCGTTTAGTTGACAGCACCTTAAGAAAGGTTAAACGGCAAACGTGCTTGTTTGTGAAACCGAAAGATAGAGACTAGGCCCCCCGGTGTTGTTATTGCAAGTAAAAAGATTTTGATCGAGTATTTCAACTTAATATATGGAAGGTAATTAGTCCAAGTAAATGAGGGCTGTCTATAATACAATAGTATATATTTTTTTATTTTTTTATTTTTTATTTATTTCAATTTATTTCACCTCTTACACACAACAATTTTACATTTTAATCATTGTTTAACAATAGAATAACTTAAATAAAAACAAAAATATAATAAAAAGGTATAACAAAAAGGTATATATAATACTAGCTTCTGCCCGCGACTTCGTCTGCGCAGGATTAGTATTTGGAGTAGCCTATTTTCTTTTCCTAGGTCCCATCTATGAATATAACAAAATTCTTTACCTATTTATTTAAAATATCTATAATTCTTGATTCGATTCAAAGTATTAGGTGAGTACTTCAAATGAATTCACTAATTTAAATATTTTCTAAAATAGAATTTTGATTTAACAATCATTGTTTTGCAAATGTCATTCTCAAATTTTTGACATTTTATATTAAACAGTAGATAATTATTATTTTTAATATATGGAACATAGCTAGCTCTATAAATTATAGCCTGTATGTTATTCTGATGTATGAGCTATATTATTGTAAAGTTTCATTAAAATCCATTCAGTAGTTTTTGCGTGAAAGAGTAACAAACATACATATATCCATACAAACTTTCGCATTTATAATATTAGTAAGAAGATAGTAGTTCTTTATATAGATTCCCTTTGTAATTGCTTCTGTGCCGAGTCTACCCGGAGTTCAGCCTGAAACCAGAGCCAAGTGTGATTATTCCCCACAAAGCCGCTAGCCGGCATGAAAACGCCGCTCCATTGAAAACATTCTGCGGGCAATTCCTTTCACAGACTGAAATATGATTTTTTCAGCAACGCAGAGCCCGTATTACTTGCATTAGCCGCTGTGCCGCGATAGACGTGAAAAAAACTATTAAACCGCGGGCGTTCGGGGGAAAAACGGCGTCCGGGGTCTGATTCTCCTACGAACTACGAACATTGCTCGACTTCATTATTCTTGAGTCTCGTCGAAGTAAAATACTTATCTTCGCCGTAACTGTCAACATCTACTATTATTGTATCTTAACCTAAGACCGCTTCCTGCGCGCACTCTGATTTACAGGCATTGTATATTTTTGTTGTTTTAAGGTTCCATATAATATAGATTCTGATTTATCGGTGATATTGGCTGCAATACATAATGTAGAGCAAACTGAAGCATATGCTTTGAGACCAACAATAATTCATAATAATTAGTATGTGGTACCTATTGTCACTTTGAATGTATTAGCTTCTTTAAATTTCTTTTCTGCGGTGGTAACCAGCTATTTTTTGTTTTGAGTAATATACCCGCCAGCCATTTCGAAGAAAGTGCGCTCGTAATTTCAAATTCACACCATAGAAACGTCAAAAACATCAGAGACAATAATATTCGCAGGGCTGCCAATGAAACAATCTCTTCAACCGTTTGACATTGAATAATACGTAAAAATCAAACATTCGACAAAGTTCGTCGAGACGACGAGTAATTTTTCATTCGCAGATGGCGCGTAACGAATAACTTTTGGTCGTTATTGGAGAATCGCAGCAAGGAAAGAATAGTTTTATTTAACGCCGGAGACTTTCCATACAATAGCGGTTTCCTGTTTCCCATGTTAGCACGTATAAACACACTCAACGGATTAACTAACTAAAAATAATAAAAAAATAAAAATCTATAAAAAGTTTACTTGGAATAGCTTTGCGTGAGCTTTATACAGAGTTTTTCAAAATCAGATGTAGACTGGGATGTTCTTCTTATTTCTGAAGTGTGTGCAAAATTTCACCAAGAAGTGTCAAAATTCTGCTTTAAAGGGTGCGAAAAGAGGGTGGAAGTTATTTATCAAAATCTCATATAGGTAGTCAGTGTGAGTTTCCTCCGATTTTTATGGTCAAGTGTGCAAAATTTCACCAATCTCGCAATAATAAAATACCGAATAGAGTCACAACTGTTCCCAACCTGGAGCCAGTGAAATTATGGCATCCCCAATAATTGTTGTCAGGCTAAGGGTAGTGGGGTGGGATAGGGGGTGGGGGAGAGGAATGTAGCGAAGTACCTGGCTATTCAGATATCGTCACCAAACACGGCATTTGCCATATCAAGCAACGTTTCAATTCTGAATTTTTGTCTTACACCAGGGCCATACTGATAGTATCTTCCACTCTGGAACGTGCCACTAAACTTATACATTATTTTAAATGAATTAATTATGAAATAACACAAATTTACAATAATAATAAAATTTACTTTCGCACGCCGGGTTCGATCCCGCGACCCACGGATTTGTAGTCGAGAGTCTTACCCCTCGACCACGTAGGCCGTCAAATAGATATGTTATTTTACTACTTTTAGAATAAGCTCTCATATTAATGTCTATAACGCTTGGTTGATA